>JARFJB010000954.1:640000-825000 GCA_036346205.1 Vesta saturnalis
TAATGCAATTGCAAATGCCGCGTATTTAAATATTTTCAAATTGAATATATAGGTAACTTATTGAAATAAACTCAAGCCGTTCATCTTAATATTCATTACATTCAAATACAAATAAACAATAACCATTTCTTTATCCATAAAATCATGTATAAATATCTAATCTCATATAATTTAGCGCGAAATTTTGGTTTTTCTAAAGCTCCCGTTACAAATCGACTTCTAGATAGCTGTTCCTGTTCTATATCCTCATCACCTTGCCATTGCCCTACTTTCGGCGTCAAATGGCTGTTTTAAAATTTGAGATAATACTTTTAAACATCGATTTACTTATTCATTGAAAACCTTTCATAGGTTTCATATTTTTATTTAGAAGGGCTTTGGCAAGAGCTCTTTTTCTTCAAAGCTTTGGTGGTTAAAATTGCTAGCAATTTTCTTCAAATATGCTTTTGAGTTAGTTGTTACGAAATGGATAACAGAGTTTGAAATTAATACGTTTATTGACATTCAATTTAAAGATGAGTGAACCCACCTCAACAATTTAACTTAAGGTTGGTTAACGCAAATTACCGCCTTACAGCAGCGTTACGAGCGCTCAGTTAATCGCACTAGCCAGGACGGTTTCCTCCTATTTCCTAGCAGATTTGGTGGCCCTTAATTTTTCCAGCTAACAAAGCACTGGAATGTTGAATGAACAATCGCGGCAATTCTAGCAACAAACCACTGACAATACACAAACGTTGAAAAATAGTAATTTCACAAAAATACAATGTTCAAGGTTTAAGCATTCGCTCTCAAAACACAAAGCGACCGATTATAACTTCTACCTCTCTGCACCTGTGCTATGCACGAATGCCGCACTCGCTATTTTACATTGTTATTTATTATCACTCTAACGGTGCGATGTTTTCTGTTAAAGCACAATCGTAAGCTCTTTCGCCCCTTCACTTCCTACACTCGCAAACATTTACTGCGACTTTAGGTTCTGTACACATCAATATTTCACTTACGATTTTAAATAAATCTCAAATAGCATACTAGAATATATACAGGAATAATAATAATAATTATTATTATTATTATTTATATATATATATATATATATATATATATATATATACAATACAATTTTTCCTGTGTAAATGGGCATGATGCAAATGTGTGTAATCATACCTATAGGCATATTTATGCATTTTTAATTGTAAGGATTTTTCAAAAATGCCATAAATTGTTGCGTAACGCAATGTAAGTCTCTTTGTCGTATTAGTTTAGTATTCGTTTTGTTGATCAACGGCAACCACTCTTTAACTAATAGTAGAAGGAAAGGAAAGGCTCCAAGGGGTAGGGCGGACATACATTACGTTTTTTTTTTACTTATAGTATTCCCGAACAAGCTGAGTTTTGCCTAACGTGCTAAAACACTCAGGAACACTGGGAGTGTTTAAGGATATTGTTAGGCTGCCGAGAAATGTTTATAAATGGCTACCTTAAATTAACTTAAGTCAAAATTTGGAGGAAAACAGGAACTAGGTAGTGCATTCCACAATTTGGTCGTCGTGTGGAAAAATGTAGATTGAGCCCGTTTAGTGTGACACGATGGAATTTTGAGTGCGTAGTTATGGTGCCAATGGGCAAACCAAGTGTTCCTAGCGAAGATGGTCTGCGAAGGTGTTAAGGAGTATATTGCGGAGGCACACTTGCCATGGTAGTAGCGATAGAACAAGGAAAGAACCGAAACTATTCTTCTATGCCCAATAGACTGTAGGTCAGAAGTCAGAGACGGGTCATTTATAAGCCTTATAGCTCTTTTTGGGATGTAGTTTACCATATGAAGGACGGTTGGGATGCACTGACCCAGAAGTGTGAATTGTATTCCAGATGAGATCGAATTTGAGCCTTATACAGTAACAGGAGTTGTTGCTATGTGAAATACTGCTTAGATCTGTATAGAAAGCACAGTTTACGGGCAGCTGTTTTGCTGGCTGATAAAAGGTGGTCAACCCATGAAAGGTTCGATGATACGGACATCCCTAACGTAGAAATAGAGTTTGAAAACTTGAGTTCTAAGTCATTCACACTTACAGCAGGAAATGATCGGTCTTTCTTGGCGGACGCAAGGCAACACTGCTTTTTGTCGGCGTTGAACGTGAGTAAATTATTCCTTCCCCATTCAAGGATGCGTTCTAAGTCTGCCATTTTCACTTTAACGTTCTGGCTACACTTATTGTTATGAGAACTTCAATGTAGAGCGCTGTCGTCTGCACAGCAATGGATCGGGTTAATTGTGAAGGAAATGTGATCATTTATATACAGCAGGAGAAGTGTGGGCGCTATCACTGATCTTTGGGGTACGCCCGCGTTAATAGTAGTTTCTTTCGAAAACAAGCCATCGACGACAAAGCATATACGTCTTTTGTCAAGAAAGCTGGATATCCAATTGATGAGCGTGTCTGATAAGCCGAACGAAGTGAGCTTGGCCAGTAGGTACTTGTACCAAACCTGGTCAAAAGCCTTTGAAATATCTAAAGCTACTGGGACTGTTTCACCGGACCTTTCTAATGTGTTATTCTAAAGTTGGGTTAGATATGAATGATCACCCACGACTCTGTCTGAACCCATATTGGTGGCCGCTGAGGAGTTCATTCGATTTAAGGAACGAACGTGAATATATACATATTATATATATATATATATATATATATATATATATATATATATATATATATATATGTATATATACGCATCATTCAACTATACTTGTATAATTGCAATACAGAAATTAATTATTAAATTATAGTAATGAACAGTAGCTTGTAAGTGAAATCAGCGGAACGTGGCGTTATTTCTTTTTCATTTTCATTAAAGCATTTTTCTTGAAAACAACGCAAACATGTGAAAAAACAAATGAAAAACGAACGAAAAGAGTAAAAGTTATGGATTTCTCCTCTACTCCTAATTACCGCTTCCATGTGCCTTGGCATACTGGAGATCAAATTATGAATGACTTCTTGGGCAGTATTTTCCCATTTTTTAATTTCTCCATTTACAGTTGGAGTTGATAGTGGAGGTTGTACAACGTCGAACCCTTTTTTAATATCATCCCGTAGATGCTCTATTGTGTTCAAATTAGGACTACTGACTGGCCATTAATAAATAATTTTATACTCGTGTATTTCAGAAGACTCGGTTACTAATTTGGTTTTCGTATAAACTTGTAGTAGACTTTGCTTTAGAAATAAAACCCCGATTTCACTTGTTACATTCCATATGTTGATAAACAAGAAGCTGACGTTGGAACATACCTGATAACATCAGATTGGTTTTGAGATAAAACCGTTGTTGTTACAAGCGGTAAACGCTATCTCAATGTTTTGGTGAAGATAAACAATTAGAAATGTTAAGCAACGATTGTAATAATGGTATTTTCTGTAAAATTAATGATCTGAATACCGGCTGCAGGGTGTAACCTGATTGATTACCGTTTTATTTACCATAAACAAAAGGTTTAACATTGTGCATTTAACACTAAAATTTTGAAGTCTGTGTCCACCAAAATGGTCTTCGGGTGAGTTAGTTTAATATTATCTTTTAAATGTTACAATCATTGAAATATTTGGGGTGATTTAGTGTTAATAGTATGTAAAGAGCTGTCGCCATTTATTATATTTAAATATTTCTCTTATACACTAAAAGCCAAATTTTCTATAAAAAGGCATTCTTTAGTAAGATAATGTATGCTGCGCCATCTAGCGGCAGAGGTACGAACTTCAAGATAATTTCCAGCAGTTTCTCTTCGCCACTTTTATCATAATTTTCTTCCAAACGCTCTGCGATGAAAGCGTGCTGAGATACCGCCAGAGATCGACCTTAACGGGAATATCTAGATCGTTAATAGATAATATTGTTAAACTGCCTTGAAGATGACAAATATTTCTCTGACGGTCGAAGGCTAACAGTGAAAAATGTCATAGTCAAAGAACAAATTTAACAAAATTTAATCAAATTATGATAACTGTACAGTGAAAAACTTTAGTTTGAAATTGATAAAAGCATTCACATATAGAAACTTGACATATCAATTAAAAATCTAGTCAAATCTTACAAAAGTAACTTTGTTAATAATCGTAAGTGTTATTTTACAGTGAAAACACAATGTAGTACGTTTAATATAATTTTTAATTCTAATGTCAATATTAATTTCAACAACATATATTAAATTATTATTTGGTAAATCATTTGCTTGTAGGTCTACGAAAACACCTAGACATAGCAAAAACTAATATTAAGATTAGTACATACCATTGTGCCTTTTTTACCTTCCAACCTGTAATCTTTAACGGGTGTCGTGTAAATAATTCACCCACTTATGATAAATACTTCTAGCCTAGAGCTATAATTAACTATGGAAAATAATGGATTTTATGCCACACTGCTCATCGGTAGATTAATAGGTCCAGATTCAATAACACTTGATTTGCTTATTAATAAAAATAGAATTGCTTAGATATTTTCGCTTTGCAAAAAAAAAACGTGTTGCTTCAAACCTGAAAATAAATAATGCAATCTCGGACACCAATTTGTTTTTAAGAAACAAATAAACCTTAAAAATAGAAAAGTCACAAAAAACTCATAAAAATAACAAGAAAAAATAATGAGAACAATGAGTTTTATTACGATACTTAATTTGATTATAATGCATGATCTCTTACTATAATATGAATTAATTAACAATATGAAATACCTGAAGTAATTTCTTTTACATTTTCGGTGTCACTGGAACTTCAGCAGATAAGGAGATGCTGTCAAGTCATCATTTTAAATTTATTGCGCAATTTTGATAGAAGTTGAAGTAAACATCAGATTGATATGCTGGTAATTCCAAATATATAGAAATTTCTTCATAAACCTTCAAACTGAATTAATTTTGTATGGTTCAAAGTAAAATTTGGTAATTGAATTCCCACTTCGTATTAGCAAAGGCTATTGCATCATCTTGCAAGGATAACGTTACAAAAAATAAACCCAAAGTAAAACAAGTGGTAACAGTATAAATAAAATTGAGTTGCGCTGCCTGAAATCTAATGTCTCAAATTTCCGTATGATAAATTTAAAAACTCACCATAAAAATGTGGCACTCTAAATAAAAAATTAAACAAAGCGAAAATGGCTTCTACTTCAACACCTAGCTCAAGCAATGAATGCAGGGTGCTCAAAGTAACCCTACGCAATGACCTAAAATGACTCAAAGCACGGAAAGAGATATGCAGACGTATTGAAATAATTTATTAAAAAACATTTTTTTACGCCAATAAGGTATGCAACTAACGCTACACGAAATGCACTTAAGTTGCCAATATGAACGTAAATTTTAAACATACATAAAAAGATTCGTTACAAACCTACATATATATATATATATATATATATATATATATATATATATATATATATATATATATATATATATATATATATATATACATATATATCATATAATATATATATATATATACAAGTTTTTGTTATGAACGAATAAGTTCAAAGGTAAATATGTAATTAAAAGTTATTATTAATTTTATTAAATACATAAAGACAAAATTTACATCGATTGGGACTTGAATCTTGATGGCGCAGTTGGTTAGCGCGATACTCTAGCAAAGTACAGGCCGTAGGTTCAAATCCTACTCGAGGTAAACTTTTTATTTATGCAATAAAAATTATTATTAATTATATTTATCTTTGAACTTATTCGTACATAACAAAAACTTATAATAATTTTTATTTATGTGTTTAATAAAATTAATAATAACTTTTAATTACATATACATATGTAGGTATAGAAGATTATGCAATCGAATTTTTTTTACTATCGCTAAATCGACTTATGAGCTCATTTTACAACTTTTGGCCAAGTTTTGCCAAGATCGGCCATCATGTCTGCATGTCTGTGTGTTTGTGTGTGTGTGTGTGTGTGTGTGTGTGTGTGTGTATGTGTATGTGTGTGTGTGTGTGTGCGTGTGCATGTGCGTGTGTGTGTGCGTGTGCGTGTGCGTGTGCGGGTGCGTGTGCAGGTGCGTGTGCGTGTGTGTGTGTGTGTGTGTGTGTGTGCACGTGTGTACCAGTGTGTGAATGTGTGCGTGTGTGCATGTGTGCGTGTGGTCGTGTGTGCGTGCGTGCATTGCTCGTGTGTGCGCGTGTGTGTGCGTGTGCGTGTGTGCGTGTGTGCGTGTGTGCCAGTGTGCGTATGTGTGTGTGTGTGTGCGTGTGTGCGTGTGTGTGTGTGTGCGTGTGTGCGTGTGTGCGTGTGTGCGTGTGAGCGTGTGTGCACGTGTGCGTGTGTGCGTGTGGGAGTGTGTGCGTGTGTGCGTGTGCGCGTGTGTGCATGTGTGCGTGTGTGCGTGTGTGCATTGCGCGTGTGCGTATGTGCGTGTATGCGTGTGTGCGTGTGCGCGTGTGTGCGTTTGTGGGTGTGGGCATGTGTGCGTGTATGCGTTTGTGCGTGTGTGCGTGTGTTCGTGTGCGTGTGTGCGTGTGTTCGTATCTGCGTGTGTGCATGTGTGCGTGTGTGCGTGTGTTCGTGTGTGCGTGTGGGCGTGTGTGCGGGTGTGCGTGTGTGCGTGTGTGCGTGTGTGCGTGTGTGCGTGTGTGCGTTTATGCGTGTGTGTGCGTGTGTGCGTGTTTGCGTATGTGCGTGTGTATGTGTGTGCGTGTGTACGTGTGTGCGTATGTGCGTGTGTGCGTATAAATTACTAACAAAAGAATGTATATGTCACTGCAACTGCGGCCATATTCAATTTTGAAAGTTTTAAAAAATTGCAATAAATTGCATTTCATACGAGTTATTGATGATCTAAATTTAAATCTTCTCTGTTAAAATTTGCCCCCAAAATAACATCCTTATTTTCACCCCCTGTATACCTATTGCGTTGTTTTGTCGGCATAATTGTCTCGTAGGCCTTCATTCCAAATTTCATCAAAATCGACCGTATAGTTTAGGCTAAATTTGATTTTCGGGTTCAGGGAGCCGTAAAACATCAAAATAACCCAACTTATTTTTTTGCATTTTTTCGACCGCAGTACTTTCTTGTTTAGCAAGAAACTAAGCATCCATGTCTATTAACCTCTGTCTGTCACGAAGTTTTAAACGTCTGTTTGACATAGATTATTGTTTTTGTATTTACGATGTTACCTATTTTTGTAATGAACTTCTTATAAAGGAGGTTGCATAATTATCCTTAAAAAAATGTTATTAAAATTATTTCATTTCTTTTAATTTCCATTTTGTGGGTTGGAAGGTTGTGTGGTGTTCCACTCCAGATATTTTAATTATATGATGCCAAAACCTATTTAAACGGAGATTTTCTTCTTGCCTGTTGAAGTTATTGGGATATATATATATATATATATATATATATATATATATATATATATATATATATCACTAGCTTCACGTTGTAAACGAACGTAAGAATGAGATTGTCTGGAGAATATTTCCACATTATCAAATTGAATGTCATCTAAATTATTTAAAGCATGCTTAGCTACCGCAGACTTCTCTAGTATTCTCATGTATTATTTACGTCTTGTATCAAAGCTACGTTTTGTGGTTCTAATGTATGCTTCTCCATAAGAACACGATAATTTATGCACTCTGAAAGATGATAAAGGGTTGAAACATCTTTAGGTGACCTTAAATGTTTTTTAATTTTTCTTGTAGATCTAGAAAAAGTCCTACTGCCATGATTAATAGGGATCTTTTCAGTTCTATCTGTAACATTAATTATAAAAGGAAGACAAACAGTACCAACATTAAGCATTGGTTTTTCTTTATGGTTCTGCCTAGCAAGTGTAATAACACTATTAGTATCTTTACGTGAATATCCGTTAGCTAGTTAAGTTAATAGTTATTAAACAATAGTTCTCTTAAAAACTATTGACGATTTCATTCTAGATTATATTTAATTTAATCGCCTAAAATCCGCGGTCACGTGAGACTTGGGACATTAATGCAGACCCTGTATAAGCAGGTGCTCACAACACAGATCCGAGTTATATATCAGAAATCCACAAATAAATCACATAAGCTATTAACTATTCCTATTGCTACAAGAAAATCGACAATATTTTAGAAATACATCTGGATTCCTGAGAAGGGTAGCAACGAAAACGTTTATTTAAAAATCTTTAACGGTTGTGACAATGCCCTAAATTAAATTAATTTGTTACATTTTTAGTGTGATACCATTTTTCTTACCTTTAAATCACTATATAATACATTTTTTGATATGACTCACAATCAAAATGGGGTTTATAAGTAATTAATAAAATCCCTGCTCTAATATCTAATATTCTAATGTGCTTTGCTCTCGTTTTTGCATAGACGGAGGAAAATACCCTTTAAGTTTTTTTTTTCAGGTACGGATGCCGATTATCAATTGTTCGACTTATGTTATATTATGTTATGTTATGTTATAAATATACATACTGGCACCCTTCAATGTAAAGATTGAATGTGAATCGTATCGTTTACAAAGCTTTACACAATGTCTACATTTTTCAACCCCTATTCTAAGAAAAAGGCTAGTAGGTATGCGCACACTGAACAGGCGGAGTTAAAGGCGAGCCAAACAATTTCCATCCCTTAAGATCGGCACCCTCAAAATTTTATCAGGATAGCAGAAATACGAAATGATGTTTTTAGTTTCTTAAGGGTTGAAATAACCCTAAGATAGGATTTAATTTTTTACACACAAATCGGCATGTATTTTAACGACACGCGTTTAACCTACATTTAAACTTAAAGGGTAATAATAACATTTTTAAATATAAAAATGGACCGTTAAAAAGGTAAGGTAGGGCGGTATAATGTCTATTTAATTTCAAAATGTTTAATTTAAAGCGTGTTCAAGAAGAATTGATTGCAATGAGTTGTTGTCACCACTTGTGATGTATGGATATTTATGGCTCTTGTATATCTGTTGTTAAATTCTAATGCGTAGGTGATCTTCAGTTTATTATATGGGTTAATTTATAATAATACTTAAAGAACTTTCACATCATTTAATTATCACGCACAGACACAGTGTATATTTATAGACCATTAAGCATGCTCCACATGAATAGGATCATTCATATTTAATCATACAATTGAATTGAATTCTTTATTTTTATAAAGAGTGTTGATATTTTAACGGGAATTTATATTTATATGATGAAACTGATAATATTTATGTAATATTCAAAACTATAATTAGACACACTCCATCCACCTGATTTCTGACGGAAGTTTAGAACGCAAAGTTTTTGAAAGCAGTAAATTAATTAACTAGAACGTAAGAACCTTATTAAAACTTACAAGTGATGCACAGATTCCACTTAAGCTTTAAAACCTACGAATAACTGTGTAACAAATTATCAAAAAATATTCAAAATACAGAACGTGGTTCCAAGTATGATTGTAATCAAGTATGAGGTATTCTAAGAAGTGATAGATTAATGTGAAAACTTTTTTTGATACCGCATTTATCATTGCAGATGCAAGTATAGCGGGGTGTGCATCTGCGGAATGTAGGGAACATACCCCATGAAAACACCCCGTGAAAAAATAGCGCGCAAAATAACCAAACGGGAAATCGAAAATTTTGCATTACCAATGATAGCTATTTAATGTCCGCTTTCCGATAATCTGTTAATTGCTAACTATTAAGTTATTCCATTATTCTTGTAAACAGTAACCACTTGTGAAAGTTACTTGTAAGTCTTATTTACTACCCTAATGAGTTTTTGCAAGAAAAAGGTATGTTTTGAAATAGATCCTTTTTTAAATTCCTACTTATATAAACCAAAATTTTGAAATTTAATTTACTTTGATTTTAACGATGGAAGTAATAACGTCTAACAAAAGCGGTGGCAAGTTATTGTTGAGTGGATATATGTATGTGGTGGAAAAAAAAACGGACATACATATTCGTTGGCGGTGTTGCAAACACGGCTCATTTAAGCTATAGTAATTAAATAATACTTTTCTTATACGGGGTGATTTTTATTATTTGAACGTGCCGCTTCATTCTGATTTTATCTTGTCCGCCTACTATTCGACAGTATCCCTTGTACGGAGGCGTTTGACATTGTTTGAGGTTATGCTATGACGTTTATAATTCACATAATAATAATGATGACTCTTAACAACTGATGTCATTAATAATCAAGTGCCGTTAAATAAAAAAACATCTCTAAAGTAAGCGGAAATTAATATCGATAATAATCATGTTCATGCTTATGGTTAGTACTTTACTTATTATTTGCTATATATATATATATATATATATATATATATATATATATATATATATACAGGGTGTTTCATTAAGGCTGGCCACCGGCCATATTTCAGAAACTAGTGGACATAAAAAGTGGAGAAAAAAAATTCATTATAAAAGTCGCCACGAGAAAATCCTGGAAATTATTTTTAAGTTCCGTAATTCATCGCAAGGGGGCGCAATTGAAAATTAAAAAATAAAATTATAAATTTCTCCGAAAATTCCCACATTAACATCGTTAGAAAGCTTAGACAATTCTGCATCATTTTGGTCTAAGGCTCATTGGCGTACCGACCTTAATAAGAGTGGGGGAAGCTAGTGAATGTGTAATCATTTAAATCGCTGTTATTTTTAAACGACTTATCCGATTGTAGTAAACCTAGGCTTGTTTAGAAGAAAAAGGTAAGTACTTTTAAATGTCGCATCCATTGGTACGCGATAGCTCATAATAAAATTGTTAGAGGGCGCAATTTGTAATAATACCAGTATTTTGATTTTATCCAGAAAAATTAAATCATACGGTATAATTATGACATCATAAGCGGAAAGTAGCTTAAATTTGTAACAAAAACGTAAATAACGCAATTTGATATCTTTATTTGTTCCAGAGTTATGGCGAAAAGAAGACTTTTAACCGTTTAATTTAATAATTGATTGTTGCTATGGTTTCTTAAGGTGTATAGGTTGGATTAGTAATGAGGAATCTGCATTTATCATAGTCTGTGCCTCCCTTCACACTCTATCTAGGCTTAGGACTAGTCCAAACTAAGCAAATTGCAAAATTTGGAGCGTGTTTAGAGGCCAACGGGCCATAACAACGATATCAAAGTAATGATTGACTTTTGTTTAAGAAACTTTTTAATAGAATGGTAAAAAATCATGAACAACTGTTAAAAAACAAGTGAAAAGCTATAAATGTTCAAATTGACGGCCGTTTTGTAAAATACAACTATTAATTCTTCTTCTGTACGTTTATAACATCATATAAAACTTCTAAGGCATAATTCTAATGTGGTGTGTTTTAAAATAATAATCTAATTTGCTGCGGAACAAAGTCGGCTCGTTTCCATGGAGGTAAATAAATTGAAAAAGTTGTCAACTTACTTAATTTTGATTGATGTTGTGTTGTAAAAATTTTTTCCTTCATTAGTTTTGGGTTTCATTGTACCTTATCAGAAATTAGTGCTATCCTTCAAAAATGTCGTATACCAATGCCGAGGCTTACGACATGCTTTCCGTGTATTATAAATGTTTTCAAAATGCAGCTATTGCGGAACGACAATACGCTATCAGATATCCTGATCGAAGGCACTACACTAGAAAAGTGTTTCGGCGAATGGCAACACGTTTAAGACAAACAGGAAATGTACGACGTATTCCACTTCCTGTCAGAAGACGTCGCATAAGAAATGAAGACAATAGTATTAATGTTCTTGCGTACGTAGAATCGGAGCCTCACGTAAGCATCAGGGAGATTTCCACAGAACTAGGTGTAAGTGTTGCTTCTGTGTTCAGAATTTTAAGGGATTTTAAGCTGCATCCTTATCATCTAGTTTTACACCAGGCTTTATCAGACACTGATTTTGACAGGCGGCTCGACTATTGCTATTGGATGAGAGACAGGTGTAGTGAAAATCTTCGATTCCTTTCCAAAGTTTTATGGACCGATGAGGCTACTTTTACTAGCTGCGGCAGAGTTAATTTGCACAATATGCATTATTGGTCGCAAACAAATCCTCACTGGATGCACGAAGTGGATCACCAAAACAGATGGAGTGTAAATTTGTGGTGTGGTGTTTTAGGTGACAGAATTATCGGACCATTTGTTTTTCATGGACACCTAAATGGTGAATCTTATTTAAACTTTTTACAAAATGACTTGCCCAATCTTTTAGAAGACATTCCCCTTGACGTGAGAGCATCCCTGTGGTATCAACATGATGGATGTCCTTCACACTATTCCCGAAGAGTCCGTGATTTCTTAAATGTTAGATACCCAAATCGCTGGATGGGAAGGGATAGTTTGTTTCCGTAGCCATCTAGATCCCCGGATTTAACTGTATTAGATTTCTACTTGTGGGGAAGAATAAAAGATATTGTTTACGAAACGAGACCAACCACCCGAGAGGACATGATTCACCGAATTGAAATTGCAATAAATTCGATTCCACGAGACAAATCGAAACAGCTGTTTCCAGTACAAGAAGAAGAATTAATAGTTGTATTTTACAAAACGGCCGTCAATTTGAACATTTATAGCTTTTCACTTGTTTTTTAACAGTTGTTCATGATTTTTACCATTCTATTAAAAAGTTTCTTAAACAAAATCAATCATTACTTTGATATCGTTGTTATGGCCCGTTGGCCTCTAAACACGCTCCAAATTTTGCAATTTGCTTAGTTTGGACTAGTCCTAAGCCTAGATAGAGTGTGAAGGGAGGCACAGACTATGATAAATGCAGATTCCTCATTACTAATCCAACCTATACACCTTAAGAAACCATAGCAACAATCAATTATTAAATTAAACGGTTAAAAAGTCTTCTTTTCGCCATAACTGTGGAACAAATAAAGATATCAAATTGCGTTATTTACGTTTTTTGTTAAAAATTTAAGCTACTTTCCGCTTATGATGTCATAATTATACCGTATGATTTAATTTTTCTGGATAAAATCAAAAATACTGGTATTATTACAAATTGCGCCCTCTAACAATTTTATTATGAGCTATCGCGTACCAATGGATGCGACAGTTAAAAGTACTTACCTTTTTCTTCTAAACAAGCCTAGGTTTACTACAATCGGATAAGTCGTTTAAAAATAACAGCGATTTAAATGATTACACATTCAATAGCTTCCCCCACTCTTATTAAGGTCGGTACGCCAATGAGCCTTAGACCAAAATGATGCAGAATTGTCTAAGCTTTCTAACGATGTTACCAAAGGTATGCCTTAATGTGGGAATTTTCGGAGAAATTTATAATTTTATTTTTTAATTTGAATTGCGCCCCCTTGCGATGAATTACGGAACTTAAAAATAATTTCCAGGATTTTCTCGTGGCGACTTTTATAATGAATTTTTTTTCTCCACTTTTTATGTCCACTAGTTTCTGAAATATGGCCGGTGGCCAGCCTTAATGAAACACCCTGTATATAAAAGGTGATTCTAAAATAGGTGGTCAAAATTAGGGAGCTGATGCAGGATAGCGACGCAAACAAAAAAGTTCCTATCAACTTGGGTCGTAAAACGCACCATTACGGAGATACAGGGTGTTTAGTTTTCAATTTGATAAGTTAATTTATTTTATATTTCCGTTAGTTTTCAATAAATAGCTTTCAAATTTGTAGCATTGCCTATAATTCTTATACCGAATAACGTGATTTATCTAATTGCAATGTATCGTGCAGATGGCGCTAGTTGCCGCATATTTTTGTGGTTAAAAATGACGTAACTTTTTTCTAACAAAAATTATCAACTTTTCAAAGGCACGATTGGATTCTGCGATTAATATTGCATAAAAAAGGTATACCTTATTGAGCTCGCTATCTGTAACCATTTCCGAATAAAACTCAATTTCACATTTCAACTCTCAATTATTGGTATTATTACAATTCGGAGAAGTCAGTAGAATATTATTGAAATAAATGATTATAAACAGATTTATCAGAAAATATGAATAAATTACCGATAATGATATCATTTCAATTCTCAAAGTGTCCTCCATTTTCCTGTATACACTGTTGCAGTCTTCTCATAAGTGAAAATACTACACGATTTGGTCTTTGCTCTTGTACTATTTCATTGAAAGCGTCTTCAATTCGCTGGCGCAGTTTCAATCAACTGAGCATAAACTTTATTTTTCACTTGTCCCCAAACATTGAAATCCATAGGATTGAGATCTGGTGACCTAGCGGGCCAAATTAAAGGAGTCTCATTGCCTCGGCCTATCCATTGATTTGGAAAATTTTTGGATAGCCATATACGACAATGTCGACTAAAATGGGGAGGGGCCCCATCACGCATGTACCACAGGGCACGCCTTCTGGCTAAAGGAATATCTTCCAAAAGTTCATAAAGTTGATTGGATAAAAAATCGTGGTACGTTTCTCCGGTTAAATTTCCTTGGAGAATGCGGTAACCTAGAAGTTCAGTCCCAAGTGTTCCAGCCCACATGTTAATTTTGAAAGAATGTTGGTAATGAGTAGTTTTTCTGGCATGCGGATTCTCATCGGCCCAAACATGTTCATTATGCATGTTAAACACTCCGTTTCTGGTGAAAGTAGCCTCATCGCTAAAGATGATATTTGAAAGAAGGTTGGGGTCCTGTTCATGCCTCCTCAGGAGCAATCCACAAAATCTCATGCGTATGGGTCTATCACCTGGCAAATATCCTGGACTTGACGGTAATAGTACGGATGCAATTGTTGTTCTTTTGCAACTCTCCAAACAACTGGTTGTGACACTTGCATTTGTAGTGACACACGCCTAGTACTAATAGTGGAATTATCTTCAATAATATTCAAAATATTCTCCTCATTTGCAACTGATCTCACCGTCCTTCGTCTTCCCCTATCAGCAGTCTGAGGCTTCAAAGACCCACTTTCTCGCAAGCGGCGTTCAGAAGACAGAAATGTTTTATAATTAGGCAGATTTCTTCTGGGATATTTTTCACTGTACCGCCTCACAGCAGCCCGTGCACTTCCAAGACATTCGCCCAACACCAGCAGCATATCAACATACTCAGAAAATGTGTAGAGCGGCATTTTAATTTAACAACGCTGCAAAACACAATTTCAAACAATTTAAACGTTAATGATAGATAGCGAAATATTAGCAAGCTACTGTCAGTGCCTATTTTTTTTACGTTTCAGTGCCCTACGAATGCGAATGTATGATTGGATTACACACGAACAAGGTTCACGTAATGCAAAATTTCATTTTTATCGACAACGGTTGTAGATATCGCGTTTCATAAGTTGATTGAAACTGCTGAGGAACTGCGCCAACGAATTGAAAACGCTTTCAATGAAATAGTACAAGAGCAAAGACTAAATCGTATAGTATTTTCAATTATGAGAAGACTGCAACAGTGTATACAGGAAAATGGAGGACACTTTGAGAATTGAAATGATTATCAGCAATTTATTCATATTTTCTGTTAAATCTGTGTATAATCATTTATTTCACTAATATTCTACTGACTTCTCCGAATTGTAATAATACCAATAATTGAGAATTGAAATGTGAAATTAAGTTTTATTCGGAAATAGTTACAGATAGCGAGCTCAAGAGGGTATACCTTTTTTATATAATATTGATCGCAGAATCCAATAGTGCCTTTGGAAAGTTGATACTTTTGTTAGAAAAAAGTTACGTCATTTTTAAGCACAAAAATATGCGGCAACTAGCGCCATCTGCACGATACATTGAAATTAGATAAATCACATTATTCGGCATATTATAGGAAATGCTACAAATTTGAAAGCTATTTATTGAAAACTAACGGAAATATTAAATAAAATAATGGTGCGTTTTACGACCAAAGTTGATAGGAACTTTTTTGTTTGCATTGCTATCCTGCATTAGCTCCCTAATTTTGACCACCTATTTTAGAATCACCTTGTATATCCTTGTCGTAGACTGTTCAGGAGTCCTTCTCCTCTTTAGTCCTGGTCAAACCATTCTTGTTAGTGTTGCGAGGTTTTGGTGGATGCTTGAATTTTAATTTAAGTTTCCTTCGTGGGAATTGGGGAAAACGGTAGTTGTAGGGAGTGGTAAGGATTTCTTTGGTTGGGATAATATCACCGAAAGTGTTTGGATTTTGTCTGTGATTGGTGGTATGTTTGCGTGTTGTGTTGTGAGATCACTAAGGTACCTGAGGGGTAACCTGCGTATGCACCTAAATATTCGGCGTTCACAGGAGGCGATAGAGGAAAGCTGATTGGGGTTTATATTGGTGTATATGAGTGCCGGAAATCCATAACAGGGCGGATGTATGTTTTGTAGGTGTATTGAACTGTTTTAGAGTGACAACCTCTGATTCTACCCCGGAGGACGCCCAGTAGGTTTGCGCTGTTTCTAATCTTATTGATTGTTTTTTTTACATCGGGGAACCCATTGAGGGTTCTGGTGAAGAGGATTCCTAGGTAGGTGACTTCATCTTGGAGTATGAGTCGTCCTTGGTCTAGCGTGAGGGAAACATTTCTGGAGAACTTTGAGAACTTGTCTTCGGTGTAGTTAGGATGTCGGAAGAGGATTGTTTGGGCTTTTGGAGGGATTGACGGAGACTCTCCACCGTTTCGCTCACTTGGAAAAGTTACGTAGAGTTTTAAATATCAGGCGAGAGGCCGTTTCGCTGTTTCGATTAACCGCCCAGAAGGCGGTAACATACGCAAACTACGCAACGACTACTCCGGGTTGTGTAACTTCGGGAATGTCTGATGTGAAGATCGTGTAAAGGATAGGGGTAAAGGCAGAACCTTGCGGTACGCCTGCTGTAGGTTGAAAAGGATCGAACTGACCAATTGGTCAGGTACGAGAGTGAGGTTTCGTATCTTGTGCAGGATTGCTTGTGATTGAATGTGTTTTGTAACCGTACATAGTATACAACCTTATCGTCCTTATAAAAGGACACCCTATTTTGACCTAATCAAAAACTTCAAATATTTAATAGCATGTGATGAATCTTTATACCCAAGTCTACCTGTAATTTCCAAACTTTGCTTTACTGTAATGATTTGCAGTCTCTTGTACCTTCTTTAACATGTTCTTACGTCGTACTTTTACAAGTAATAAATAATTTGAAACTTCTGCTGTGTGTTAAAGAGCCAATACTAAAAACATGACACTTTGTAATTTAGTCTTTTGTCTTTATAATTTTGTTGGTGTAAAACTGGTCGCTGCTTACATTGGCCAAAATTCAGTGGGAGGTGCTTAACTATTTATGCTGGGTAAACAGATTTTAGGTATGTTTACAGTGCGAGGCGATTTTAACTACGACGTTAGAAAAATAAAATCCTGTTTTGGCAACGGAACACAATCATGCAGCCAACGAGGAAGAAGTTAATGTTGCAAAATGCGTAGAACAGTTGAAAAAAAGAGCTGAAGACACTTTGGCGAAACCTTGTAAGCTGGTTTTGCTTACGATAATTAAATGTTTACTTTAATTCGCCTCAGACTAGCTCAATCGGTTCTTGCACTTACAAGAAGGGGGTGGTTCGTTTTTTGATTCGATTTGGACCGTTCACATTACACACTGAATGATAAGCATGTAATGGTTTAAATGTATATTCTCCTATTATTTACAATATTAATTATTTCAACTTAAAACTTCTAAACAAGGTTTCAGTACGAAAAATACGAAAGTAAAGAAGTTTGCGGTGTGGCACCTGGTCTGGGTTGGTTCTTCGGCCTCCAGCCCTCTGGTTACTGGATTCTGGGACATTTATGTGAAAATAGAATTTAATAGTACCTTTAATTAACCTATTCGGGACTCGTATTTTAATATTATAAGCAAATATATGTGGGTGAGGTTAAAGGAAAGGTCGGGTCTGGTAGGCTGAATGTAGTAGAATGTATGATAAAGGAGAAAGAGTTTTAAAAATAAAAGGGCATGTCAGAGACAATGTATGAACCTTGCGAAAGCTAGGGAGGTATGCGGAGGTAGGAAAGCATGGAGAAAGATTGTGAATGAAAAAATAAATAAGAGACAGGGATTGTTGTGTCTACCCCGCAAGGAAATGGCGTGAAGGTTAAGTTAAGTTATTTAAACGTTTTAAGGCACTTATTTTGCCTTGTGGGTGGCGTAAGAGTGTTAGCTAGTATAGTAGGTGTTGGATGAAGATCATTTAAAATAATCTGAGACTAACCCGTTGCGCTGTATAAATGAAACTGCTGGGGTTGGTAGAATTAAGGCGAAAACCTTTCTTTCCAACGGAGTAAATGAAAGATGACTATGGGCGTTCAGCCCGTCACGACATCGTTCAATCTGCGTGTTGTGTTATATTGTGCAAAAAAACGTACGTGCATTTAACCTCAGATTACAACGGCAGAACGGATCTGCGTTCCAGATGTTAACGGAACGGATCGACACGAAAGCAGGAAGTCGACAATGGAACGGATCGGGGCACGAGTAGCAAGTGGCCACGGCAACGGCCCGACATGCAAACAGGTAGTACAGTAACGCATCTCGCGGTTTTATAGAGAATCCGCCGTAGTCGGGGACGGCTTTTGTGCAGGGGTCTTCAGGTTAGGATTTACAACCTATGCAAATATACGCTGAATGTGTGTTAGCCTTAAACAATTCTACACGCGCTGTAATGCCTTCGAAGGAGTCGGCCAAGAAAACCTTAAGGAATCGTAAGGCAAAGAATCTTCCTGAAACTAGAAACTCGTTAGAAGAGCTGATTATTGAAGATATAGTGCTGGAAATGGCTTTTATTCTGATTTCATTGTTCATGCATTCCTACTTCAGTAAACCAAAACTGTTAATCAGATCAATTTAAACATTGGATAATTATTTTTTAAAGCATATTAAAGGATTACAGTGATGATCTAGAAAATAGTTTTGATCCAATTGCTCTAGCTCGCCTCTAGCGTTTTTTTTTAACAGTTTATAGTTTATTTTGTTTCAGGGAGCTGGTGCACTACCGGAGAACCGGAGAATGAAATGTTTTTGCTGTACGACAATGGACCTCAAGTAGACGAAGGTATCGTTATATTTTCCTCAGACGATTGCCTTACTCACGTTGCTAGTACTATAAGTTGGTACTTAGATGGTAATTTTGCCATAGCTCCTTTATTATTTATGCAACTTTATGTGCTACGCATAAAAGTGCAAGGCGTGTTCATAACGGCTGCGTGTTCTTTATTACAAAGAAAAACAGCTTACGTATGAAACAATGTTACGTACAATAGTAGAACAATGCGACGAGAGAAATATATTCCCTGATCCAACGCAAATAAAGATGGATTTTGAGAGAAGTGCGATTCACGCTGCAAAGGTAGTCTTTGGTGACCAACTGAACGTACTGTACAACCCTTAGATCCTATGAGCATACTTTTACACCCACGGCTACAAATTTTAGCTACTTAACAGTTTGGTTACTAACTAGAAGATTTTGTGTCTTATGCTCAGTCGTAGATTAAAGTGGGCCAGGTTCATAAAATTATCGATTTGCCTTATTAACCAAAAAAATATTTACATGTACCTAGATATGTTCGCGTTAAAATCTGGGTCGCTTCTTCCTGAAACTAATTGTTAAATACTCGGACGCCAACTTGTTTTTAAATATGGCATAAACAAGTAAACTATTATACAATAAAGTTAAAAGAATATTTCTACAAATTTTGTTACACAACCTATATTTAATTATAAACGAAAATACCTTAATGCTAATGTTAGTAACGTTAACCTAATGAATAATTAATATTATGTGTAATTAATGGAATCAGAATACCTTATTCTTAGTCACACTGTAGATAACGAAATGGCTGCATGCTGGGTCAGCGATTTGGAAATTGTTACGTAATATTACTTCAGGGTTGAAATAAATCTGGATTTGTATGCTTTATAATTCCCAAATGAATAAATCTCACTCTTGATTAATCGCACTAATACCGTAAATTGGACTAACGGTAACATAATTAATTGCGTAGATGTGAAAAGTAAACCAACAGTAAAGGTGAAGTTAAAGTAAAAATCAAAACAATAAAAAGTAAAAGTGCCTGAAATGCAAACGTCTCAAACATTGTAAAATAACTTTAAAACTCACCATAGAATTTACAGCACTTTTAATAAAAATATTTAACAGAGAAAAAATTGATGCTCTACTACCTTTCAGTATCGCACAAAAACGACGCTCCCAAAAGGTCTTTGCGCATGAACATGTCTGAAACTAAATGTGCAAACGATATGCGTGGAAGGCTTTACTTTAAATAAGTAAATTATGTTTTATGCAGCTATGATATGCAGCACACATGGCACGAAATGCACGTTAGTTGCCTACAGAGAGGTGAATTATTAACACGTTCGTGGTCGTTTTTATCACTTGTGCCAGAGTACTCATAGAAAAAATTCAGAACCTGTGTCTTCAGCAAAAATATAGAGAGGATGAAAATTTGGGAATATTCTTCGGGATGATGGACGGTTTGGTCTTCCTACCACCCGAAGATGTTCCTAGGGGTATGATATACCTCAAAGAAATTGTTCCTGCTGTAGCTGAAGAAATTTGTAATTACTTTGACACTACATACGTTTCTGGCACTTATAGAAAAGTGGGAAATAACAACGATGTGATACGTCTACGCAGCATTCTTCCAGTCTTTCCTCCTGAAACCTGGAATTTTCATCAAACGACGGTAAAAGACGTAGAGCGTACTAATAACCAGACTGAAGGTTGGAATAATCGTGTTTTCTAATTTGGTAGGTCAAAAGCATCCCACCGCCTGGTATTAATCAATAAAATGGGGCAGCAACTTACCGCTGACAGAACAAAGCTTCAACAACAAGGCGTCCCACGAACAAAAAAGGACAGTTTATAAAACACTGCAAATTCGTTAAAAAGGTCTCTGAGAGGATTATGTAGCGGGTACCAGAAACCTAGATAATTTTTTTAATGCCATTAATCATAATATAAGAACTGTAGAAACTGTGTAACTATATTGTAATATCATAGTGTATAATACCAATACCTATAACATTAAATAATACAATTTTTTTTTCTTAATTTTTTTAATCTGCATGTAAACATTCTCTTATTCAAAATATCTTTTGTGTTTTTGATGGTTCGTGAGAGCTTCTTTTATAAAAATACAAAGAATTTTAATCAAATCATTATGAACAACCAACACCACATAAAAAAACGAACTTTGTTTGCCTTTTTATGTTATGCTATGACAGTTACTTTTATTGTTTATTTATTTCTCACCACGTCAAATACCTTTTATCATTAAATCATTATATTTGGTCGACATATCCATGAATCAAAGTAAAAAATGAATTTAAAATAAAACATAATGTTTGGGACACTCGGGAATGGGTTTGATTTTGCGGCGTATCTTTCCGAGGGCATTTTTCAGTGGGGTATTTTTTCCTGGGGAATTTTTTCATAGGGTTTGTTTTCCGAGGTATTTTTTCCATCGTGCGCATCTAAGCAATGTGCGAATCTTCACCGAGAATGCCAGCCACTGTTCGTAACCAGTGTTGCCAATCGCCGAAGATAAAAAGATCCACCTTCCCACTTAAAATCATCCGATTTTGTTTAATATTGTCCGTTTTTTTTCATATTGACATATGTGATATAGAAAGTAAATTCAGGTAAAAAACAGCTTTTTTGAGTCTTTCATGCATAGTAGATATGGTATCGTAAGGCGTTTTTGGTTTAGTTTCAAAAACTTTAGGACAGTTTTAGTGACTATTAAGTTGGTACTAAGACGCCAGTTAGTAGTCACTAAAATTGTTTATTAATTGTCTGGTAATAAGGCTCTAGCTCACCTTTGTGCAGGTGAGAAAAGAAATATTCTATGCTACCTCTAACCCAAGTAGGATAAATTAACAAGGATGGAATATTTAGTATTTAGGTTTTAGCCAATCGAATTTAAGTAACAGTAAATGCGTCACGATGACGTCATTAAAAATATTAGAGGCGCAAACAAATGACATACGGGTGTCCCAAATTATGACATAAGAACTATATAAATAATTACTTAAAACTAGATAATATACTTAATATATTATTAAAAATTATTATTAATTTTATTAAATACATAAATAAAAAGTTCATCTCGAGTAGGATTTGAACCTACGACCTGTACTTTGTTAGAGTACCGCGCTAACCAACTGTGCCATCGAGATTCAAGCCCCAATCGATGTAAATTTTGTAACTCAGCATACACCTTTTCCTTGACGTACCCCCACAAAAAGAAATCAAGCGGAGAAATATCTGGAGATCTCGTTGGCCATCGTGTCGGTCCATTCCTTCCGATCTACTTGTCAATAAATGCATTATTAAGCCATTCACTTAGTACACGGTGTAGAGGTGAGCCATCTTGCTGAAAATGTATGTCCCTAATTTGAACGCACGGTACGTCTTCAAGGACGTATCGAGGAAATTCAAATACAAATTCGAAGTTAGAATACCGTCGAAGAAAAAGGGACCAACAACTGAAGTACCGAGTATGCCTGCCCAAACATTAATCGACATTTCTCTTAACTATGAACTCGGAAATAGTGAGGGTTTTCATCTGAGTAATAATGAAAATTGTGCTGGTTAACGAATCCATTGCGGCGGAAGGTAGACGCGTCTGTAAACCTGATCTCTTTCCAAAAATTGTACATTTTCAACCTTTGTTCTAGCCAATTGTAAAAATTAGTCCTGTCTTGAGAACGGTCACATTGAGCCCTACTACTGTAAGCAGATTACTTACTTGAAAATTTTCTTCCAGTTGTCGTGTACTCGCATGAGATCTTCTATTACCGTAGTTAAAATTTTTAGTTGATTATCTTCGTTCGACGCAGGTTTAACCCTTTCCTGGTTTTTAAGATAATGAACTCTTCCTGTTGCAATAAATCTAAACAGATTTTTGAATGATTGTTCCCTTCGATGGCGCTCCTGGTCGCATTTAAGCAAAATATACCATTATATAGTCAATAGTGCGATTTTCGCTGCTCTGATTGGTCGAGACCAAACGCAAGTACGTTTGACAAACTTTACTAAATGTGGTGCATTATGCCTTAGTCGGATAGGCGCATAAGTCTTTCACATGCACTAATGAAAACACTATACAGAAACTTCAAATGTTATAAGGATGTTTTTAGACAAGCAATACAGATCGGACTACTACGTTATAATTGTAAATCATGAAATTAGTTTATAATGCAAGGCATTACGGTAGGAGTTTCCCTTATTGCTTGAGCGGAGCGAAAACAATATTGGCATCGAATGCCATAATCCCGCATTATAAATGAATTTCATATGCTGTTTTGTCGTCGAACTAGCCACTTTGAGACACAATTTAAATGAAATAATAATTTCAGATCGTTCCAAAAAAATATCATTTCACAGGAGTTCATGAACGGTCTTATTATAGTTGCCATAGTTTTGAATTATAAGTGTCATTTATTTTCTGTAAATAAACTAATTTTGCAAAAATGGATTCAGACGTGGATGAAGAAATCCTTAAAAAAGCAGAAGAAGCTGAGTTGAGTCTTATACCTAAAAAGTCCGAAATCATTTATAAGAAAGAGTTCGACAGATTTATTGAGTGGATGTGCAAGAACAATACGGAAACTGTTGCAGATAAGCTTTTGCTTGCGTATTTCCTTGATCAGGTAAGTTCATTATATCATGAATTAAAGGTAATCATTCTTTGTATTTATTTTATTAGTCGAAAAACTACAAATCTTCTTCATTATGGTGCATGTACTCCAAATTAAAATACATGTTACTTCTCAAAAAGGATGTGGACATCAAGTTTCCAAAACTTTCGGCATTCTTGAAAAACTGTTCTGTTGGGTACATACCAGAGAAGTCATTAGTCTTTTCAAAAGAGCACTAACTTAATTCTTTTCTTGAAGCACCCAACGACAAATACTTATGAAGGTAAATTTTTACTTTATGATTATTCTTAATAAATATGATTACATTTTAGGTAGTTGCAATATTTGGTGTGTTTAGCGGTTACAGACGCATAGAATTGTACAATATGTGTGTCGGGGATACTAAGAAGAAGAGTCTGTCTTTTTGGTTTATATTAGAGATACCAAAACACATAGACCAAAGGTTTTTACCATATTAAACGATAACAGTAGAGTAAATTATATTGACCTCATTAAGAAGTACATGAGTTTAAGACCGAAGCATGTGAAGATTGAAAAGTCTTTTTATTCCACAATGGGTGTAAGTGTACCTGTAGTCCTATTGGCATTAACACATTTGGTCAGATTCCTCAACAGATTGCCAAGTATTTAAATATTCCCAATGCCGCTCAATACGCAGGACATTCATTTCGTAGAACTTCTGCCACAATCTTGGAAGGTAGTGGAGCTGGCATTAGAACTTTAACACGGCATGGGGATTGGAAAAACGATGCTGTTGCTGAAGGGTACGTAGCAGACTCCATCGAAAACGGGAAGAAAATTGCCAAAACCTTAGGATCTAGTAGCGTACAACAAATGAGTAACCGAGCAATATCTATATCATCTTCAAGCAGTTCAAGCGAATGCCTTCTTAAAGCATCTGGGGAATTTCAGTTACCGGAAATTTGCATTACACCATTAATATTAACATCAGTAAACAATAGTTTCTTTAATATTACGTTAATTACAGATCATATTCTAACTGTAGTATTAGTATAAATAAATAATTTGTTAAATTTATTTGTTTGTATTTCGTCGTCAAGACGACTTTATGGCACATTACAGCAGGCATGGGTAGAAGCAGAACACCTTGGGCGCCATTTTGTGCTAGTCAACGACAAATGTAATAATCGGATTATATAAATTTTGCGAATTTAAACACATTGTATTCTGTAACTTGTATCTTGTAAACGAAGCGTTTGCTGCTTTAATTCTTAGAACTGCCCATAGCATAATCATATTTAATATTTGATTGTAATTTCAGGATCAACATAAAATAAAAAAAAATGCTTATTTTAAAAATATAGGTATATTAAAAATTGGTTGTAGCTACTATACAGTGTAGGTCTTTTTTTGGTAATGCATGTACGAGGTTACAGCACAAGCATCATTTAAACGACCCACACTGTATATAACTATTAATAAATTGTATTGCATATCAATACTATATTGTATTGCAGTTTCTGAAAAATAATTTCATTAGTCGAGTGAAAAGCTTAATGCCATTCGATCTAAGGCATAATGTACCACGTTTTAGTGAAGTTTGACAACATGCACCTGCGTTTGGTCCGATTGTGCTATGCGGATGGAAACATGGCAAAATGTACCCCGTTTTAGTCACGTTCCGCAAAACGTACCAGCGTTTGGTCTCGACCAATCAGAATAGGGAAAATCGCACTATTGACTATATAACAGTACATTTTACTTAAATGCCTCCCGGTCCAGTAAGTATATCGTGCTTTGTACACTCAACTCGTTAGGAACGGATTTCTAGAGCATTTCCGAGAATAAAACCATACCAATCATTTTATTTTGAAAAAAACGTGCCGTTTTATTAGTTAAGTTTAATGTTAACTACTCAAAAAAAGCTCTAACCAGAAATAGCCGCACGAACTACTACCTAATGTCCAAAGTAAAGTTAAAGTGATAGAATTGGTTTGTCTTTCGCAGGCTGCTAGTTACCATAGAAACTGAAAATTGAAAAATACAGCAAATTAATCAGAAATAGGAAATTAAAAGAAATCTACCGAAGATAGAAAGGTAAAAAATTCCGCATTTGATGCAAAAATAAAAAACTGATCGTTCCATTTGAAAAAATAAACTTACCATTGATTAAAATGTTCTAAATTGGCAAAGTAATTTGTCTAAACACAAGAAGAATTCGGATTTGACCGTTCGGTCTACGCTAGTACACAGAGATAGGAAGTACTTGAGTACAAGTACTCTAATCTGTACTCTAAGTACATTATGGGGACTCTGTACCCTGTACTCGAACACATTTTAAATAAAGTACTCGTTATTCGTATCCGTAAAAGTATCCGATACCCTCACGTGTTATGCTGGTACTTTTTTTGGAGTAGGTACTTTATTCCAAAACGCACATTACGCAAATCTGGCCTTGTCTGTGTTGTGTCTCAGTCTGTAGCTGTTTTTGTGAAAGTATTTATAACCTACACGCCGATTGTCGTTTCCTTGAAGCTTGCGCAATGAGCTTTGAACACTTGAGGTAAGGGGAATATTTTTTATCACTGACTGTTGCCAATTCCTTCACGGAGAGATAAACTAACAACCAAACAAAAATCTCAATATGTTTGATCAACCACAACCATAAAACAGTTATCGCTGCCATTATTTCAATATACACAAGAATGCCGCAACATATGCACACTTGAGATATGTAAGTTGCCTATACAATATGTCCACAGATGAGTGCATTATAGGTGTAAATGACCAAACATTTTGGAATTACAAAACGATCTTTTCAGATTCAGCCCTTCTTCATTGCAAATGAATTTTCATCATATTTTTAATTTTTTAAATTCAAAGCCACCTTGGTAGTGGAGCAAAAACTGTTTTCTTTGCAGGCAAAGTACCTTTTTTGTGTATCATAGAGCAAAATTTTATTAAGAAAAGCTGTTCAGAATCGAAAAATAATAATAACTGCAAAACTTGAAAATAATCGGCACTATTTCATGAAACCGTTATCATCGATTAGATCTAGGATTCTATGCACACAACATTTCAAACAATACTGATTGTCATTTTGTAGGCAATTTTCAATAATACATATTTCATGGTGTCATTCTCTTACAATGATAACTCTTCAAGAAAGAGTAGTTTATCTGTGCTTCGTTTGTAGCGGGAATCGCAAGAAAAATGAAAATGAGTCAAGTTAGTGTTAATGAACCTGAAAAGTGATATCTTATCCAAGAATCTATTTTTGTAGAGACTGAAACAAGCATCTTATCTTCTGCAACAATTTCAATACTAAAGGAACGAAATCTCAAGCAATAGATAATAAAATAATCCAACTTTGTTTAAGAAGCTGAAATAACTGCATCTCTGGTCACGTTGGTACCATAACCTAATTATTCTGCTGTGACTTACGCACACCTGCACCCTCATCGCTAACTATTAAAATGTTGATATTGCAAAATCTAAACAGAATCATGGTAAATTGGTAAATACTACTGGTCGGACGAAAAAAGTTCTTGGATAAGGTAAATAAAAAACCTTTTTTCAAAGAAATATCTCTATTACTTTATTAGTTAGGCATATCAAAAAGAATACTGTCAGCAGATAAAACATTTGTGTTTGAATTGCATGGAATCTTCGAGTGATGAAGATCGAGATACATACCGCAATTCTTCAGCGGCTGATGTAGATTACGTTCCTCCGATTAAACAAATGTCCATATCGTCAATCAAAAAGAAAAAAACGCAGTTTTTCAAAAATCCCAAACTGTCGACATCGACTTCATTGGAAATTAAAAGCGTCCATTCCATGGTTCCGAAAACAAACGCGGGTACGGTTATTGATCACATTGAAAAGTGCAAAAACAGTCCGATACTTGACGGAACATTTTTCTCTTTTGAAAAATGTGATGAGAAAATGCATGTTAAGCTCTATGCCAATTATGCCTCCCTTCAAAAAGAGTATCAAAGGTTCCGTGGAAGCACCATAAATTTTGTGAAACTTCTAAAAAGGATGCACGGAGCGCAATCGTACAATGAGTATGTGAAATATGAAGAGAGAATAAAAAGTAGAGAAGGTAAGGCAAAGGCAAGTGGCTACTCGGATGCTAATAGCCCAGCGGTTAAACGATCGACGCTAAAAAGATTCGTACAATCAAAAGGTGTGATGTCACAGAAGAAATTTAAGAAAAGAATCATTAATTTCGTTGTAAAACCAACGTTTTATGAGGTTATTTTTTTATGATTGTGGACCTGAACAGGTTAAATTTGGCCTATCGTGCTAAAGCACTCAGGAACACTTAGGAGGATGGATAGAAGGATAATGAATCGCCAGTAGATGCCTATGAACAGCTACTTTATGTGAGAGGAAAGCAGGAACTTGGGAGATCATTCCAGAGTTTAGAAGCCGTGTAGAAAAATGTGGATTGCGCCCGTTTGGTACGACAAGTGGAGATTTGTACTGCATACTGATGATGTGAATAAGCGAACCGAGTGTTTCTTGCAAAGTAAACACTTATGCCAAACTTGGTCAAATGCTTTTAAGATATCTAAAGCGACTACAACTGTTTTACCGGACTGCTCTACTGTATTGTTCCAAACTTGGGTCACATATGAAAGAAGATCACCTGTTGAACGACTTTGCCTAAACCTATATTGGTAGTCACTAAGGAGATTGTTAGTTTCAAGGAACGTGAGCAGTTGCTGATTGATGGCATTTTCCATGATTTTAGACAAAATGTGATGGCAATTGGTCGGTAGTTTGAGGGATCGGTCTTATCACCTTTTTTGGGAGTTGGTTGAACATTTGCTAACTTCCATGATGAATGGAATTCCCCAGAAGATATAGAGATCGTATAGAGCTTAGATAGGACTGGTACTAGTTCGGGGGAACGTTTCCTTAAGACAATAGCTGGGATACGGTCTGGGCTAGTCGCCTTATTGAGATCAAGCCTACTGATGATCCATTCCAAGAACTTGTACCGAAAACGAATTGGTTTCATAGCGTATGAAGAAGAGTTGTCTAGGGGCACACCTTTTTCAGAATCATTGAGACACGAGTTTGATGCAAACAAATCTACAAAAACATTGGCTTTGTCTACAGAATCAGCAATTACCGATCCGTCAATAGATATTGGGGGGGGGGGGGGATGAAGATGTTCCAAAGTTTTTACTAATGGCTTTAGCTAAAGACCAAAATTTACGACTGCCTAAAGGAGATGTAGCTAGTTTATTGCATTTTCGTTGTTCGAACAACTTTTTAGTTTTAGTGATGACACTTTTGCAGATATTTCTAGCACCAACGTATTCTACATGACTGTCGGCCGATTTATTAGATTTCCATTTAATGTAATATTTATTTTTTAAAGATATTGCATCAGCACAAGCCTTATAGAACCAGGGTTGGGAACGTGAATGACCTATACGGTACTGTTTTTTGGGAATGTATAACTCCATTCCCATGAGGATGACTTCAGATACTGAAAGATCCATGTCCGAAGAAAAGTTGCAAAGAAATCCCGTAAATTACTCCATCGAGCTGACTTAAAACACCACAAGGTTCTATCGGTTTTGCGAACAACAGTGGAATTAGGTACAGTAGAAATTATTTCTATTAGACAATGGTCGGAAAGACCTAAAGGCGAAAGAACGGAAGTTTTATAAACAAGATGGTTTGATGTAAGAAAGAGATCTAGAAGATGTGGAGTATAGTTAGGGTTACTAGAGATTCTTGTGGGTTCAGAAATCGTTTGTGTGAGATCACATGAAATAGCAAATGTTTCTGCATTATGACCAGCAGGATTTGTAGCAGATGAAAACTGAAGCCAATTAGAGTTATGAACATTGAAATCGCGTACAATTGAGATATCGCAAGATGGAAACTGGGACAGGAGATAGGCAACTTTCATACTAAGGTAATCGAAGAAGTCTTGAAAGTTGCTGTCATTAGGAGACCTATAAATGCAACAGTAGAATTTCACAAAATTAGGACCAGAATGTTTAAACCAAATCACGTCAAAATTTTTATTTTCTAAGGAAGAAACCCTCTTGCAAGCAATTCTGTCCTTGATGTAGGCACATACGCCTCCTTTATATCTAAAGTTAGAGTGATGGTGGTATTGAGAAAATTGCAAGTCGGGTGACTCTGAGATAGAAACAAAATATCAGGTTGTAATTGTTCAAGATGTTGGTGAATAGCATTAAGGTTAGACCTAAAACCGCGTATGTTCCAGTAGTGAATCAGAAAGTTGATACTTTCGATGACCGTGGTCGCTTAGACCCTGCCCTCCCGGACATCCGAATGTGGCAGGATTTTACGTCCGGAATTTATTACCCTAAAAACCACAGCCATCTTACTTTTTAATTTGGGACTTTTAATTCGATAGGAAGACAGTAAGGGCGAGAAGGAATAATAAGGGTGAGAATAGATTAAGGATGAAGGAAAAGGTAACCGAAAATCGGAGACCCAATATTAAGGAGCCCATGGTAAGGGTGATGAAGAAAAGCTACGACGAAATTGATAACTGATATGTATAATTCCCACATAGAGAAACTCAAGAAGGATATTGACAAGCAGGATTATGTTTGCTGCAGAGCTGACTGCATAGGATCGATGGAGACTTAGAGAAAAAATCAGTAGCCTTAGCTTGCAAAAGGTTTTCCGGTAGTCATGACTACAAGAATATTGAAGAAATGCTTGAAAATGTTAAATTCAAGATAAGATCAACACAAATTGTTGCCTCAGTAACAGACAATGGCTCTAATTTTGTCAAAGCGTTTCGTGGATTCTCGGTCATGGAATAATCCCAAGATTTCCAACGAGAAGTTGGTAGAACTGATGGTGGAAAGGATGAACATGATGCAGAAGATGCAACGAACGAGGAAGATGAAGAAATAACCTTCCAAGAAATCGGCGTTTCCAACAATTCTGACAGCAGAATAATGCTTTCCACACATGTTCGTTGGGCCAGTCACACACCCAAGACGTACTCAAGTTTTTTCGAAATGTAACATTTTAAGGACAAGAGCTGAGTAATCCAGGACAACTGAAATCATTAAAGAGGTCTTAGGGCACACTTTGAGTTACCCAGGTGTCACACCATGGAATTCCTATTGCGATTCGATTGCGCAGATTATAAATGGTTAAATATGAAAAACTTTAAGGAAATCGAGTTGCAGTATTTGGAGGAGTACTACATGGTTTTTAAACTTCTCTCTGCAACCCTCAATGTTCTTCAAGGGCTGGAATGTGTCTATTATGGGTATATACTCCCAAGTTTGCTGTCCTTGAGAAAGGTAAGACTTCAAAAGATGAGTCCATGAGGTGAACCTCTTTTAAAAACGTGTATGCAGAGCTTGGAAAGAAGATTCTCAGATATTCTCAATTTGTCTTTGAAAGGCCCTATAATATCTACAATTGTCCATCCCAAGTTTAAATTGCGTTGGTATAATGTCCTCAGAAATACAGACATTTCTATGAACGCTCTAAAGAAGATGGTGATTGACGCTGCTGAGAAACGAACCACCTTTGATAATTACGAAGAACTGATGATGCAGGAGGTTCGAGCGACACGACCGCAGATTATTTTTTTGATTTCAATGAACCAGAACAGTCATCCAAAAAAGTCACACCAATACAGTCTCAATTTTCTGCCCAAAACAAAGCATTGAAGACGTCCAAAGTAGAACTGGAACTGTACACATTTCTGGATGACAAAAAAAGTGCATTGGGGTCCTAGAATGATTATCCCATCATCAAAAAAACGTTCTTAAGGTACAATACCTGCTTACCTTCCTCTGCGCCAGTCGAGCGGTTATTCTCATTCGCCACAATTATTAACAGTCCACGGCGAACTGCTCTAACCGATGAGAAGGAAGGCGGACAAAGTTAACCAGTGATTATGTTCATTATCTTGGATGTTTTATTAATTTTTATTAATAAAGGAATTTTGATAAACTGTTTTTTTTTATGAAAATGTAAACTTTCACCATTAACACTCATAATAAAATACTTATCTTTTTTGGGGGTTTTAATGGTGTACTTTAAATTATACAATCTAAACGTTTCGATAACACTTACAGTTATCTTCGTCAGTAGTAATGTTTGTTAAAAATTGTTAAAGATATTGTAAACAATTTTGTCAAAGTTGAAAACTTTAGAGCTTTACACAAGGTAAACATTTTTCGTGTAAAGACCAGTGACGTAGAAATTACCCCCATATCTACGCCTATGACATATTTAAAAATTACCTCATACGTTGTACAACACGTCATCCCTTATGTACCAAATCTCTTTTATGTACCTCTAATATTTTAGGAGTTACGGGGGAAAAACGAAAAAGACCTGTATCTGTACTTGTATGTGTACGTTTGTGAGAACTTTTTTCATATTTAGAGGTATACTTTCTCCTCCCGACGTTTGTTGCAATATTTACGGGACACCCTGTATAAACTTAGGCTATATGGGCAGAAAATTTAATGTGAAATAAGGGCGAACGATTGAATAATCGATAATCAAGTACTGAAGATAATCGAAATTTCTTTAGTTGGTCCCAGTCGACCGCTGATGATGATAACTTAGCTATTGAAACGCGTTCGGTGTTTTTAATTTTTGTGTGGGTGTGGGTGTGGGTGTATTTTTCCTGTTAAAGGTCCTCCCACAGTTCCAGTGTTCCAGATTTTTCAAGATAATCTGTTTTTTTAATTAATCACTAGTCAAGCAATCCATTAATAAAATAAACGATTAATCAACTAATCGATTAATCAATTATTTTAAAAAACTTATCAAACCTGATTAATCGATTATAATTTATTAATCGACATTTGTGCCCAGCCTTAGTTTCAAGTAAAATTTGTGCTGTAGCTATAAAACACTAACGCCCGACAGTGCCCTCTTATTATAAACATGTATGTGATTTATTTTAAATATCCATGAAATTTATACCGTAATTAGGCAACATACATTAAGTACATCTGTATTTGCTCATTTAATAAACCTTTAGAGTGTGTAAATGGTGAATAACTCAGTATCTTTTATACTCTAATAATTTTAACAATTAAAGGTTTCTTTCAGCTCAATTGATTATGTCTCCATTTCTAATTTATCCGCTATATACCCATTCTCTATGTTTAATGGCGTATTAAATAAGCGTAATTTTGTTTCAGTTGAAATTTTAATTTGAAGATTAAAAATTTGGTGGTCTTTAGTCAAATCTTCCACCGATTGTTCGGATATATATTTTTTTCTTATACATACTTGATGTTCGTACAGACAACTTCCAAAGGTTATAAGTTGCCTCGCCGTATCTCTTAGGTGTATACGGCTATTATTCAGAGCTACGACGTTTACCTCCAATCTTAAAGTGAATCGCACGTATTATATTAATAACCAATTGGCTGGTGAAATACTTTATAATTTTGCTGAATCGCTATCCATTCATATTTTAACATTTAAAATTTGCTGCTGCCGCAGATAGATTTGGTTTACTATGAAAGGTATGGCCGCTACTTTAAACTAAAGGGAGACTTGTATGCTAGCGCTTGATCTGCACAGTTGTGTTAAGAGCTACGTAGAAAATTCGTTGATTTCGCTCCTCGGAGCAAATCACAAAAAAGAACCTTACTGCGTATAAGAATAACCGCATTTGTGCAGTTTTCACTGTGCATATCCGGTCTTCCAAGATGAGCGACGACGAGTCCGACTACGACTTTGACAAGACTGTCCGATATGTTGTGCTCGACGCTGTCAAGAATGAAAACGACGTGCTGAAGCTAAAAATCCGATTCCAAGAGCTCGACATAAATCGACTCGAAAGAAAAATCTAAGAGATGGAAAGCAAGCAACCCCTACAGAAGCATCACTCGACGCGGTGAAACCCGCAGAAACTCGCGACAAGGAAAATGCCCCGCCGAGAAAGAAGCGGAACACGAACACAAACAAACAATCACCGAAAAAAGAAATTATGGAAACATGCACGACGCCTTCCGAACAAGAAGCAGGAACCGTAGAATCCGAAGACGACGGGGACTTCACACCCGTAATAAGAAAAGGCGACATCAGGCGTCAAAGGATGGAAGCGGAAGTTAGTAATCCAGACGCACAAACTAAAAAAGAGAGGATTCCTCCTCTGATACTGCACAGAGAAGAAGATTACTCAAAGGCGATGGCTACCCTAGCCGGCCTGAGAATACGCTCAAAAGCAACGGGCACCACGAGAAGCGGCGTAAAAGTACTGCTTAACTCAGCAGAAGAATAAAGAGCCGCAACAAAAGCAGTCGACGAAGAAAACCTTCAATTCAATACGTACATGCTCGAAGCTGCCAAACCCTTAAAGGTAGTTATTAAGGGGATCCCGAAAGACGACCTCACGGCGCAAATAATAAAAAAAGACCTACAAGACATGGGATACGTGATTCAAAAAATCACAAGGATGCACGCAGGCCCTGAACGTAAAAAATACTCCATGCTTCTAGTGCACCTGGAGCGGAACGAAACGGCTAGTGAAATTTGCAACATTACGACAATCGCCTACCTGAGGGTTAAAATCGAGTTACTGCATAAGAAAAATAGCACGGGGCAATGTCATAATTGCCAACGGTAATGTCACTCCACCAGCGGCTACCATGCAACCCCGAGGTGCGTTAAGTGCGCAAAACCACAACGGAGCACCAACCTGCTGTAACTGCAAGGGTGCAGCAAATTACAGAGACTGTCCCGCACATACGAAATACCAAAAATGTACGGAAACACGAAAAACCGACATCAGACCACCAACACGAAAAATAGAAAGCACCAGCTACACGCAAATCACCGAAAACAAGACGAATACAACAAACTCGCTGGCGATGATAATCGTAAAGGCCCTACACGCTAAAAAACCAAACTAAAGTACCACAGAATGGAAACCAACGCCGCAATCAACACAGCGGCCCACCTGACCCAACACGAAGGATAATATGACCCGGAGCTGCCCACAAAGGAACATCTCCCGAAACCAAAACCACAGATATAATCCACATACCGCAAAAAATCAATAAGAAGAAGGTATAAGGGGATAGATCCCGCACATACCGATGATAAGTACCGTTCACCGTTTATACTAAAGGATTTCGGTTAGTATTATTTCTTTTTAGTCGTACTCGTTAAACGAAGTACCAACCTTTAACACTGCATTCGGTATATTTTCGATGCAAAACCAGTTTTGAAAAATCTGGTGCTCCAATAGAATGCATAGGTACTGGTATAATGATCCAAGTTTTAAGCATTGTTACAAACTAAACCTATTTGTTGTATTTCCCTAAGTATAGATTTTTCAGTTGACTAAGCATAATCCACAGCCGATATCTAGGAAATTAGTCATCATTGTAGTGGTGACTAACATCCCTTTGTGCCGTATTATACTCACTGTTTTTATGTGTATTGTTAGATTTTCGTAACTTAACTTGTCTGTATCTTTAAAACGTAGGTTCGTGCAGTATCAGTTGTAACCATTACGTACATGAACTACGTGTTCAAATTATAGATAATGTGTATGTTGCATCGCAACTTTTGCGTTTTGTATTAAATTTGGGAAATTACCAATATTTGTACTTGGTGCGAAATTCAAACAATAATCATAATTCTTTTTTTTTAACTTCAAAGGTAAAGCTAAAGAACTCAAGAAGTTATCAATGTCATATTACCAACACGTTTCTGGCAAAACAATATGTCTTACGATTAGAATGTAGATAGTTTTGAAAGACCAATTCAGAAGTTGTTTAATTATGAGGGTTACTTATTAATAATGTCTAACCTACAAAACCAAAAAATGCAGAACTTTGTACAGTGATTAACTGCGCTTGATGGGTATTTAGATCATTATCTTTTAAATAAAACGATAAGTTCAGGTTTGATCAAGGCATTTGCCATTCCAAAAATTCAAGACCTGTGTATTTGCTAGAAAAATTGCAACCTCATTTTGGGACTCCTTCAAAATTATTTTCCTTTATTTTCTTGAAGATTATAGGATTGTCGACGCGAATGTTACTGCTATCTGTTGAGAAGTAAATACCATCGTTTCGCTCAAGAAAGCGTATTGTCCCTTTGCTCTATGGCAATGCTCGTTTTCGTATGGGGGACAGAAACTGTATCAGCTTTACAGAACCTTTACTGCAAAGGCCATACAGTCATGATTAGTTGCCATGTGACTTTTATCTGTTTGGTATCGTAAAAGAACAACACAGAAGCGCAGGAAGCTTGAGACCAATAATACAGTTATAGAAGTTACACATCTGTACCTACTACGAAAAGAGAATCAAGATGCTAGTATGGAAGAATAAGTGTAGTCTCGACAATGGGATAGTCTGGATAAGCGCACAGACCGCATAACCACATAGTTTTTGAAAAATTTAAAAATAAGTTCACCGGCGTAATGATATGTCGTGCGTATCGTTACTAAATTGCTCTTTGTTTAACACCAAAATTAGTAGTAAGGCTGGCATAAGAAGAAGCTTAAAGGGATACTTTCAAAATTTCTGAAAAATGGCAGAACGAATAAACTGGAAACGATTGATTTTCTGGTTTTTTTGCAATAATATATAATGCAAAGCACCAAAACCGAAAAGTTTGAGACAAATGACGAACTTCACTAAAACGAGTATTGAACCAGTTTTCGGTAAATTACAACTCCTAATCTAACTCGATTCTTTAACATCAAGTGACGACAGTCTAACTATTGCAGAAGGTTGCAAGTAGACAGCACCAAGTCAGACAAGCGACTTTAAGACAGCTGAACAGGTTGGTAACACAAACCGGCATGTATACTAGTAGGATGGCACTTCCTGTGGCCTGAGTCGCCCGTCTTCCACGTTGTGGCTAAATAAGAATGCAAGGGTTAACCGAGAGTGAAGCATTGCATTAATCTTCTGTTACAGACAGGACAGTGAATGATCAACTAAACACTGTAGACACTTCTCAAACATCTTTCAGGAACCGTTTTAGATGTTACCCCAAAAACTCAAAATAAAATTTGGGAGTCCAAAGGGTAAAGTTAGTTCGACTTTACCCTAAAGTTGGCCTTAAAAAAACAACTTGACGTGCTGCACAGAAATGAAAGTCAAATATTCCCACAAACACCTCATAGAAAAAAGGTTTTTCACTAAAAGTAAACCATAAAAAGAAAGTTGAAACTTTTTCTGAAAGCTAACAACTTATAATGACGATGATGCCGGGGACATACGTGGTGAATTGAATTAGAACATATTTTGTACTGAAACTTTACAGAAAAAATCAGCTGAAGCTTGACACTTTGTAACAAAAGTACGGAAAAACGTAGAAACAGCGTACTTCATAAGTATTCTTTGAACAGACCAATATTTTGTTGAAGGGAAATTTACCGGGTTCGAAAAAGTAAAAAAAAAATAGGAAAAGGAAAGGCAACGGAATCCTGATAGATAAGATAATTTCGGACTACTTACAAGGATGCCATAGAATACCACTGAAACGACCCCTAAAATACAACAGTGCTAAGTTTGTTAAGTTTATGTGTCTGGAGCCAGATATAGAAGAGACATAAGAAAATAAAATAGATAACTAATAACGTAACCAAGCACAGTTGCATCTGGGCTGATTTTATATGTTGTCGTAGCCATAAACAATACATTACCTAATCTAAGCATTTAATATGATATAACCATAAATGTAACATTCAATCAAAACAATGACATTCAGGAAAACATTTCATTTTAGAACACCGTAGTTAGTTAAACCCGTCAAGAAATTAAATGCATTTACCTTTTTATACAAAGTTAAGCATAATCCAAAATACACATTAATAAGAGAATGTTACTTACGGTAAACACTTGAAACCATGTAAAATTCAAAATCTAACTAATTTATTAGTTTATCGCAATAGTAAATAAACGCTGAATCGTTGAGCTATGTATAGTAAATAATCAACATATAATAATTGTAGCTAACGGCAGATGCATTTCATCAACTTACGACAATTTATTACCGATTTGGACAAATGCTGTACAAAAAAAGCGAGTTCTACTGGGTGTACGATAAAGGCACATAAATGCAATAAGACAAAATGTGACAATAACAATTAGTTAAGCAGTATTTATATAGACTGTATGTTATTCTGAAACAAGAAAACACTAACTGACATAACGAAGTTGTCACCGTGTCCGGCATTACGCCCTATGGCCGGCACATAGGGTAAGGGGCAAGGGGGATACGTCACGTATTTTCCCCGTAGATGGCTATTTAAACGGTACGCGGATCCGTTTACTTCACTCTAGGTTGCGTTCACAGCCTTTGTTAGGTTAGTTATTTGTTCTTGTTATAATTTAGTTAAGGTTAATTGTTATTTGTATACATTATTTTAATGTATTACTTTGATTTCTTTTGATTGGGCGTATTCATTTTATTTAATTAGTTAGTGTAGTTAAAGACCCTTGCTGAGTGAATAGTTTTATAAAGTTAGCTAATCGTGCTGCACAAACTTAGTTTAATAGAGATCGTGTTTCTTCACGAAGCTCAGCTCGGTAACAATTGGCCCATCGTCTGGACAGCGTGCCCAGACGAATATCACCACCAGCTCTGGGCGGCTGAGGAAGTTGTTACGGATGACAGCCCACAGCACGAGAGGTCTGAACCGTCTATTTCCAGTGTCGCCCAACAAAATGCGGAAGCAGTCTTCGTGGATTTCCTGCTTCTACGATAGACTGATCGACTGGCAAGCTTGGGAAGATGAGCCAAGATCCGGAAGCTTATTTCGCTCCTTGGGAAGAACACTTATAAACCGCTAACTGCAGATCTCGGAACGTCAGTTTCAGGGTGTTGCCACGAGAGAGTGAGAAGATTGGGAGTCATATAAGCCGACGTACTTCGATCTAGGAAGTACGCTAGCTGCCATTTCAAGGGCCACGTTCTCAAACTATTGACATCTGCCAAACCTGCAAATCCGCCAGCATATGCCGCTCCTGCTGCGCCGCCCATAGCTGAAACTAGCACTCCGCCATCCATCCAAATAACGGCATCGCCATCCGCTAAGGAATCATCACCGCCGCCGGCAATATAGCAGATTGGCCAACTTCAGTAGGATCCGCCGCAAACTCGCACCACCACAAGCAGAGGTCGAAAACACGCCGCCCGGTGCACGTAGAGTCGTAGATAATATGTACCGATAGACTCGCTAAATCGCCTCTTGAACAGCCCGCTCAAACGCCGTCTGAAGGCCCACTACTTCGAAACGAACCGTGGTTACCGATACGAAGACCACACTGCCGACAGAGAGAATAGCAGCTCCACCACCTGTCGAGCTTGTAGCGGTTCCGCCGACACCGTGCCTGTCCAGTCCAAGGACGCTGCATCACTGCCTCTGATCAATGGTGCTGCAGATGAAGTAACAAGTGCGTTACCTACCGGCTCAACGACCATACTGGTGAACCCACCATCAAGAATACGTCCGGTTACCCAACCACCTACAAGCAACAACTAAACCGTTTACTTCACTGTAGATTGCATTCATAGTTGAAGAATCTGCCTTATCTCAATGAGTCCGCTGAGACTGGTGACTCGGCTGTGGACGATCTAGAATACCACCAGGAGTAAGCAAATCGAGACCTGGTACACTTCACATGTAAAGAACTCTCATCTACACTACACATTATTACTGCTTATTACTGCTCTTTCTCAGACTCTTTGTGTAAATTTCAACCGTCAATTCGTTATATATATATACAGGGTGTCGCAGAAACATGTTGCCAAACTTTAGGGGGTTATAAAGGCCGATGAATTAAGTACTTTTGCCTTATAAACGTATGTCCCGAAATGAGTCGTTAAGGCACTAGACGAATAAGTGTTAAAAAATTGCAGAATGTTCGCATTTACGACTTTTTGTATTTTTTAATATTTATTAAATAAGAAAAACAATAAAACATTATATTAGTTGTTCAAAATTGCGACCATCGACTTGCTGACATGCGGTCGTACGTCGAACCATTGATTGGCGAACTCGATAAAGGATGTGCGGATCTTCCTGAACAACTTGACCCGCAGCCATTACCCTTCCAATCAATTGTTCTTCTGTAGTTACAGGTGTTTCATACACTAATGATTCGAGGTAACTCCAGAAGAAAAAATCGACAGGTGTCAGATCTGGGCTTCGGGCTGGCCAGTTAACAGGTCCACCCCGTCCAATCCACCTCTCAGGAAATTGTAAAGTTAGGTGGTCCCGCACGTTGCGAGTAAAATGCGCCGGAGCTCCGTCGTGCTGATACCACATTCTACGACGAATGTCCAATGGAACATTTTCAAGCAACTCAGGGAGAACTTCTTGTAGGAATGTTAGGTAGATTTGACCATTTAAACGTGGAGGTAATAGGTACGGTCCAATAATATGATCTCCTACTATGCCAGCCCACACGTTAATAGAGAACTGATACTGGTTAGACTTCTGAAATGTTCCATGAGGATTTTGGTCGCTCCAAATGTGACTATTACGGCTATTGAAGTAACCTTCTCTAGTAAAGCAAGCTTCATCGCTAAATAGAATAACTGAGCTTAAATCGAACTGTCGAGCGCATTTTCCAAATACCAGCGACAAAAGTTTACTCTTGGACCGTAATCCCGTTGGGTCAAACTGTGTACTTTTGAAGATGATAAGGGTATAGCAATTGTTCATGAAGTACACGCCATACTGATGCCCTTGTATTTCCAGTTTGATTTGCTATTGCTCGCACACTAGTGGAGGGTTTTCTTCCACTCGTCGCAATACTTCTTCTTCCATCTCCACCAAACGAGCCGTTCTTTGCTGACCCATACCTCCATTTCGTTTAAAATTTCCTTTTTCTCTTAAACGAAGGTGTAATGAAACGAATAATCTGCGAGATGGATGGCGACGATTGGGAAACCGACCAGCGTATATCCGTGCTGCTTCCCTGCTATTGCATCTTGCTTCTCCATAAATCAGATGCATATCAGCCATTTCCTCAAAACTAAAATGTTCCATAGTAAAAGAATTCTTCTTTACTTAAATTATCACTTTAAAATAACAACTATTTGAAATTTACAAAATCAAAGTGACATTCAAAACGTCATTCAAAATTTGAACAATTTTTGATAATTGAAGAAAAAGTTCTTTTGCTATGAAACATTTCAGTTTTGAGGAAATGGAAAAAGGAAATTTTAAACCAAATGTAGGTACAAGTCAGCAAAGAACGACTCGATCAGTGGAGATGGAAGAAAAACAAAATTTAAAAAGCTTATCAATGAAGCTTGTTTTACTAGAGACAGTTACTTCAAAGACCGCTATACTCATATTTGGAGCAACCAAAATCGTGTCGTTGGCCGCAATTTTGAACAACTAATATAATGTTTTATTGTTTTTCTTATTTAATAAATATTAAAAATACAAAAGTCGTAAATTCGAACATTCTGCAATTTTTTAACACTTCTTCGTCTAGTGCCTTAACGACTCATTTCCGGACATACGTTTATAAGGCAAAAGTACTTAATTCATCGGCCTTTATAACCCCCTAAAGTTTGGCAACATGTTTCTGAGACACCCTGTATATATATATATATATATATATATATATATATATATATATATATATATATAAAATAGGTTAATCTTTATTATTATCTGTGTTCAAGTTAGGTTAGTTATTTGTTATTGTATACATTGTTTTAATATATCATTTTGCCTTCTTTTGAATGGACATATTCTTTTTATTTAATTAGTTAGCGTAATTAAAGGTCTTGCTGAGTGAACAGTTTTATTAAGTTAGCTAATCGTGCTGCACAAACTTAGTGTAATAGAGATCGCGTTCCTCCACGAAGGTCGCCCCTTTAACAAGGTCAACTGAGTAATAACAACAAGGCATTTCAAATTCAATAACTCTGATTCGATACGTTGTTTATTGACACTATAAAGGTTCTTGAATACATTTGATACAAAATAGCTGATCGTAATATGCATCCAGGTTTATATTTTTGTTACTAATCTTTAGAATGTAATAGTTTTTATTCAAACCTTACGTAACAACGATTGTTGAACCAAGTAATTCCACTTCGAATATGAAATACAGAAACATTAAATCCAAGACAATAATCAGTTTGATTATTATACAGATACTCACGATATAATTGTCATTACAGAAAATGCTTTGCCCAGCAAATAAAAAACTCATTAAAGAAAGTGTAAACTGGAAATTCATCCTTAGACATTGTACAGTAGTCTAGGAATTAAAACAGATATTGGCAATTGGTTTTTAAGTAATAATAGTTTACTTTTAGAATTGGTAGCATTCTACAGTAAAGTAACGTTACACACCAGTTAATCTCCAATATAAAAATATCAAATATTTTTTGGTTAAAAGAAAATTATTTTTTATATCATCTTCATTAAGAAATTACGTTTGACGTGCCAAGAATCACGGTTTGTATCATCGTGATCTCTTAATACCAAATTAGAGAAAACTTTAGTTTGAAAACAAACCAGTATATTTTGTTGTTACCTGGTTTCGAGGTATAGTAGTTGGCTACATTAAACAAGATATGATTTCCCTTCCATTCTCTAGCACAACCTTGAATGTTAAGAGATTTTTTCACAAATTGCAAATATTTCATAATTATATTGTAAACTTTTCGAAGACGAAGACGATTGATCATCATTAAATAATTCAGATATCCATCTCACATTCGTTAAAGTTCAGATATATTCAACGTATTAGTATTTCCACTACAGGACCAAAGAAGTCACCAAAAATGAGAATTTGTCCAACACATAAAGAACGTAAAGCTTGAGCAATCTGTAAGATGTTCACGTCCCCGTCGTGATGATATTCATATAGATAAAAAGTTATAGCAGTGGTCAATATGCGATTAACTCTTTCACTAGGATTAACTTGAAGATGGTAACGAGCATTATGCCAATTTTATATAGTCCGATGCCCTAGAAGGTATATTGTAACCTGAAAAAGAGACTCAATTGCAACGACACTTCAGAGAAGGAACCTTTATTTAGAATAAAATCCAAAAAAAATCTACCAACAGTAAAGCACGCTAAGAAAAGACCTCTTCTGAAATATAGGTAGCAACTCACAGTGACCATGACAATCTAGACTTGGAGAGTTAGATGGAGCAACTAATAATATGGATATGGAAATTGCAACATTCTATAGTAAATATTTTAGATTAAGCCAACACGTAGGAAAAACACAGGAAAAGTTTGAAACCGTTTGGGAAGTTAAGGTTTACAGAATGCAGCTTCCTTAGCATCACTTTTGATGTACAGGTCGCAAAATACCCGTGCTTCGCAAAGGGATGGTATACCAATAGACACTGACAGAAACCTAATGAGTCTTCTCTAATTTATGAAATATAATTGGCCCTTCATTTTACCTTGTGGACCTTACTGTTTCAACCCCTATTTTCCACCCTCTCATATTGGTTGCCAAAAGCCTTCTAAACCTACTCAAGGAGCCCAAAAATCTTCATTTCACCCCATTTCCTCCCCCATGACACTCTCTTGAAATGCATAATGATCATCATTTTGGTTGTAAAACTCTGCTTAGTTTGATGCCCAACATCATATTTTACAATACAAATACCCTTGAAAGATGATTCATTTCATAATTGCCGCCTATCCCTTGTGTTTGTGAACTATCTCCCATCCTCGTTCAACTCCACACGTTATATTTGGTTTAGAAAACTTAATTTACTTCCTTGTTCATCTCTCCTGTTTCTACCCTTTAGAGGATGACTTCGGGTAAAAGTCAAAGCACGTGTTTCTTTATTTCTTAAAGAACATCTAAATATCAATTTTCATATTTCTGGGCTTAACGACTTTTAAGATATATTCACTCTGGTTAAACAATTCATCCCCATTTGGAAGCCGACTTCATCCCCCTGAGGCAAAATTTCAAACAACCTGGGTTTACGAAAAGGCCTATTTTTCAACCCTTAAGAGTTGAGTTTCAAAACACCTCCCTTACTGTGCGCTAGGTGGCAAAGGGTGCATGTTACCCAAATTTCAAGTTCCTAGATCTAACCGTCTGACCTGCACGTTAATTGTTGAGTGAGTCAGTTAGTGAGCGAATAAGTGAGGACAAATACTATTAGTATAGACGAAGTTGATCTCAAGATTTTTAAAACAAGCGAAAAAACCGCTGCAAATTGTATCAATACTTCCACGTCAAAAAATGGGTTTTTTGTGAATAACTCGAAAATTAACTTTACAAAATTATTACAAGAATGCTTTTCGATCAGAAATTTGATTTTCTATGTAATACCAATTTCAAAAAAATCGTGTGGACGGGTTCCAAAATCGAGTTTTTTGGAAATATTCCGAAAATGACAAAATTTTCAAAAAAACACTTTTTGTGAGAAATATTATTTCCTATCTAGTGGTATTTTTACTTTATCAATATGTTAAATAGTTCCGGAGATATTTGGGGAAAACCGGTTTTTGAAAGTGACGTTTTTTTGATAATATTTTGTAAACCGTTTGTAGTATAGAAAAATTATAAGGACAAAAAATACTCACAATTATATTACTAATCTCATATTAAAAGTAAAAAATCTAAAAAAAATAAAAATTTTAAAAAGGGGTGCTTACCCCCTAATTTTACACCTTTTCACATACCCCACTGACCCCAAAAACAATCAATCGCTTTGGGTAGTTGACAACTGTGTGTGTGCCAAATTTCAAATTGATGTGTTAAGTTCTTCGAAAGGTATGGAATGTAGACAGACACACACACACACATACGCACGCACATACGCACGCACGCATGCACGCATGCAGCATGCACGCACACACCCACCCAAGCAACCCACTTACTCACCCACACACACGCATACGCACACGCACACGCGCATACACACGCGCACACGCACACGCACACGCTCACGCACACGCACACCCGCACGCACACGCACACGGACACGCACACTCACACTCACATCCACACCCACACGCACACGCACACACACACGCACACACACACACACACACACACACACACACACACACACACACACAAATGAAAGTGTGGATTCGAACTGTATAATCCTTAAAACCTTCAGACTATGGAACGCATGTTAAATGTTGTCGTTGGTTTTGTGAACAAATTCTTTTCACGCATGAAGCATCGTTCACAAGAAACAAAAAAAAATACAAAAACGAGCATTGTTGAATTCTTTTAGAAAACGAATTGCCAGTATTTATGATGGCGAGCCGCCGCATTTTGGCAGAAGCGTTACTACTTTTTTAAATAATAAAGAGGCAATCTATTACTTTTTCCATCGAGGTTTTCAGACCTTAAGCCATTGGGCTATTATCTTTGGGGTCGCATGAAGAATTTAGATTACTCAGAGCCACTGCTTGTATTGTAAGAAAAACATGGCTGATTTTGTATAAAACCAAATTTAAAAAAATAAAACTGCGTTTTTTGGTTTGATCTAATAAATTTTTATATTGTTCAAAACTGTTTATTCGAGTTTACCCTAGAACAGAAAGAAACAAATGAAAGATTTGAACAATTCCCTGCTTTTCTCTAACTAGAGGACGGTGGTGTATCGTGCAAGGACACTAGCCGGGAGATAATTTACTCTATTCTTGTTCTTGGTAAAGGTGGATTATGTAAATCTATGGAGATTGTGGTAAAGGCTCATTGAAGAAGAAAAGTCCCCCAAGCGGATTAATTTGAGGTTATCAGTTACAACAGATGCCATGATGCCAACTTATCTTCATATTTTATTATTATTGAAGGCATTTTTCAACACCTCAAAATTTCCATTTCCTTCTCGGGGGTTACTTGGGACAGTGGGTTTACTTGGGACTAAATGGACAATTTTGGTCTGTTAGGTTGGCATAACCTTACATTTCATATTTCACAGCTGATTTATGCTGGACCTATTCAAAACATTATTCTGAGATTGTAGAACCACATAAAAGCTTATTTAAAGTGTTTTCATTCAGTTTTCAGACTTTTTTCCAACAAAAAACTTCTGTTCCTGTACGTTACCGGTAAGTATTAAGCATGTATGGCTCTAATTATTTCATAACCTATAATATAGAGATAGCATGGGAAAAGTTTGGTTAAGATTAATTGTTAGCTGTTTTGGGGAAAATTTTATTTTTTTAAATTGTAATTTTGGCGTTACTACTATAATGTTTTCTTTTGTTTCAGCTCAATTCCAAAAAATTAAATTGGGTCGCAAGTATAAAAGAAAGCTTGGAAGTCGAATATATGCCGACTACACTCCGGATGCTCTGGAAACTGCTCTAAAAGAACTCAAGAAAGGATCACTAAGTATAATAACTTTCCGAAAAATATGGAATTTCAAAATCAACGCTTTCGAGGAAAATGAAGGGATTGAGTAGTGGTAAGTGGGGAAAACCTACAGCGCCAAGTACGGATGAGGAAAAAAATCTTGTTCACGGACTGGTGAATGCTGCTGCATGGGGTTTCCCATTTTCATACCTAGACATTCGTTACCTTGTGAAAGGTTATCTTGACAGACGAGGTATAGTGCAAAAATCGTTCAAGAATAACCTTCCTGGGGTTGATTGGTGTGCGTCATTTCTAGAGCGAAATAAAGCACTGTCTGTTCGTTTGTACGACAATAATAAAAGAATCAGAGCTGAAGTAGGGCAGTGTTCTGAACACTTACTTTGAAAATTTAAAAGTTAGTCTTGCAGGTGTAACTCCTGATAGGGTTGTTAACTTTGACGAGACTAACATGACTGATGACCCTGGGCGATGAAAAGTTATAACACGTCGAGGAAGTACATTTGTAATGTTTGCGAGCTCAGCTTCAGGAACACCCTTAGCTCTATATGTCATTTATATGATACCTGAATGAAAAGTGGTCCAAAGGGATGCAGATTCAATCGTTCTAAGAGGGCTGGTTCGGTGGCAGGTTATTTGAGGTTTGGTTTTTTACATTAGCGTTGCCCTATTTTCGCAAAACAGATCCTCACAATGAGAATCTCCCAGAAGTTTTGCAGGGTGACAATTTGGCAAGCCACCTTTCGTTGAAGGTGATATCAGCCTGTGAGGAAAATAATATAAGATGTATTCTTTCCACCAAACATCACCTATTTCTGTCAGCCCCTTGATGTCGCCTTCTTTGGTCCTCTCAAACGTTCTTGGAAAACTCAACTGTTGGAGTGGAAGTCTAATAGAGGAACCATACCAAAGGATAAATTCCCTATCCAAAATTACCGACAACCTCAAAGCGAGATTCAAGGCTTGTGGCATATTTCATTTTTGTCCAAATGAAGTCCTCAAAAGGCTCCCTGACAGTCCAGTCCAGTCCAGTGAGGGTGTTCCAGCTAATGGTACTGAAAATATGTCTTGGTCAGAAAGCTTTGTAGAAGGAACCACGCAAAGAGTATCGCGTAAGAAGGTATCTGCAGCTCCTAGAGAGAGTGTTTGTGTTGAGCATTTTACAGAGCATGAGAATCCTGATGGTCCAGGCTCAGTTACAGGGAAGGAAGAAACCTCAAATGAATCTTACACTTCAAGCGACGAAGACACTACAGGCCTACCAGAAATTCCTTCCCAGGATTTGGATAATATTAAAGAGGGTAACTTTCTTCTTGTGAAGCTTGATTATGGGGAATCGAGCAAATCAGTTGAAAAATATTTTATCTGTAAAGTGATTGGGCAGCAATGTAATGATGATGAGTGGTCTTGTTCTTTCTTGAGGAAGAGTTCTAAATGTGACAATACATTCATTTTCCAACTGTTGCTGATGAATTATCTATAAGGAAAAGTGATGTTATACAGATCTTGGTGGCACCCGTTGTCCGAAGGGGAAGACACATTTTTAAGACTGCTCATCTTAATAAATTCACTATTAATTAAAACATGTCTCTATTCAATCTAATATGAACTCCATAACATTCCAATTCAACTATTAAATCAAATCTGATTTTCATGAAATTTTAATAAATTTTTATTGTTTATTTTAATAAATTTTCATCAAAATTCGTCCTTTTCATTGTATTTTGTCTTTTATCAACATTGATAGTTTCTTTAAAAACGTCACTACTGTCCCAAGTAACTCCATAAATAGTGTTACTTCAACTTTCAATGAGAATAAGCTATTGTCCCAAGTAACACCTTGTGGTGGGGTTACTTGGCACAAGTACTTATTATTATTTTTTTCCTAATAAAAGTAACATAAATCACAAATATGGAAACTCAGGGTTAATGTACACACACAGACCCATGTTTTGACAATTTGCGATTAACATTATACCTTTTTCACTTAGCCCTACACTTGTTTAACCCTTCAGTGGACGGGTGCTATAAAAGTTACACCAGTGAACGGGTGGGGCCCGTCACGACCACTTTTTAGCATTGTAATAATAATTATAAACAACAGACATACCTATATCTTGTATTCTGTGATGAAGTTTGTTTTTAGTGTCATCATAGTTGAACATATGGGAAAAAACTTGTTCTAAATATATATATATATATATATATATATATATATATATATATATATATATATATATATATATATATATATATATACAATTACATCTAGATGCCTTTTTGGACACTTTTTATTTAAAAAGTTATAAATGCAATACTTTACATAAAAAACTTATTATAGATCATGTAATGTATTGTATAAACAATAATATGACATAGAAACATTAATAAAATGAATACAAAAAATGCTGCACACAAACTACCCCACTATAAACTTAAGTCATTTTTTTTCAATACATTCACTACAGCATGCAACAATGTGTTCCATGCAAAGCCAACACTTGCAAAATTTGCAAAAATACCTTGTCTTCCTCTTTTTGCAATATTTACAGTGTCCTCTTTTATTAGGGGGAGGGTCAGGTACATCCTCAGGGGTTGAAACACCGGAAAGACGACTCGCCACTTGACAAACACATCTACGAAGGTGCTTGCTGGTTGCTCGTTCAGTCAATCTTTCCTTCACAAGTTCTATGCCTAAATTTTTCAAGAAGAGTCGACGACTTTTAGTGAATTCGCCATTGGGATTGTTTGCTTTATAGATAATGAAAGCGTTTATAGCAGCCACATTCAATAGACCATAAAATACTACCATTGGCCAACGTCGAGTGTTTCTTGCCACATTGTAGGATGTTGTCATTCTATCTACAACGTCGACACCTCCTTTCGTCAAATTATAGAAAGTTACCATTTCTGGCTTGGAAAGATCACCAGTAGTCTCATCAATTTTACTGTCGTTATGCATGGAAGAAACAAGTAATACATTTTTTGACCTTTTGGGTACATAAGAAACGGCAGTCATGTCGACACTGAAACCAAATATAGAAGAATGAACTGGTCTGTTTTTTATATTTGTTAGCTCAATGGGAAGTTCTTGGCTATTGGACCGAATAGTTGCAACAACTGTAAGGCGGTGTTCCCGCAATAGTCTGCTTACGATGGGATATCCGGTAAACCAGCCGTCCATGGTGATGTTACGACCAGAACCAAATAAATGAATACTCATTCTTTCTGTGATTGCAGCCGTCGAATTGTCAATTTTGAAAGGACCGTCAGATTGAGTTCCTGCATACATCTCTATATGAGAAGTTCTTGCATCCACTAGAGAAAAAAATTTTAAGCCATATTTATTAGGCTTGTTTGGTATGTAAACTTTAAAGCTGTATCTCCCGCGAAATGCTAGTAGCATCTCATCAAGGGTGACATATTCCCCCACAGAATAGTTTTCCTTACATCTTTGATTGAAAATGGCTACCATTTCTCTTACAGCTGCAAGTTTATCTTGTGATTTTCTTCCATCTCTAGTTTTATGTCATCAAACCGCAAGAATCTAAGTAAAAATCTGAATCTCCTTAAAGACATTGATGCAGGAAACATTTCAGCTCCTAGCCCATCGTCGCTATAAAATTCTTGAATATTTTTCCTTCCTCCGTGCTGTGAACCAGCCAAGTATAGTAGCCCAAATAAGGTTCTTATCTCTTTAGTGTTTGTCTCCTTCACGTCGTGTTGATCATCATACTTGTATGAATTTTTTTGGATATATACGTTGGTGTTTGAAACAGGGAGATCTATGATTTCAGCAAAGAAATATTGCCAACATTGTAGTGGCGACATTGCATGTTTGAGCTCTCCTAATACTCCTGGAATATGAGAAACAATATTTCTTTGCCTTGTTCTTACATTCAGTGGTTGAGCTTCCTTGCTCCATTTTGTACCATCTTTGCCATAGTAGTACCGTGATCAATCTGATGTATATGCTGTACTCTCAGGTTCATCATCTTCACTCGAAGGCTCATCTTGCTCTGTATCAGTTTCGTGTTCACTTTGAATTTGCGCCGAATAGTCGTCATCACTTTCGTTATTAGCTTCAGCTCTTCATAAAGAACTCAGCTATTTCTCTTTCATATGAATCCATTGATGCATCTGTATAGAATAGTTATAAATGTAAAATATAAAAATAAAAAATAAATTGCGTTATTAAGTGTAACATACGTATTTATGTACTCTTTCCACAGAAAAAAATGTACCGAGTGAATACTGTTTATTTGACATCATAACAAAAATTCACAAGAATGCATTTATCGATAACAAAAAAAAAATTTACAACAGTTTAGTTAAGTATAAAATACTGGAGTAATTGAATTGATCAATAATATTGAAACGAAACGATAATACTGATGTATTGATGACTGGTATTGAGGAATATCTAGATTTCTTGAAATCCACCATCAATATCGTGTGAGATTGATAATATTATTGATGCGTTGTGTCTTCATCAATATTACTGTCAGTTTATCTTCTTATCTGCAATATAACCTATTGAATTAATGTGTGTTTACAGTTGATTAGAAATAAGACTTTTAGTTTATCGTTTCGTTTTTTAATGTTTAGTTTATATATAGAAATATATAATATATATATATATATATATATATATATATAATATCTAGTTAACAGTTTTATAGTAACATGGCTGAGCAATTCGTTGAAAATGACGACATAATAACAGAAGAAATTGTTGGTGAAGTTGAAAATTCATCAAATAACAACAGCCGTGAGTTATTACAAAAATTTATTGAGCTTTATAAAAGTTTACCAGTTCTTTGGAACTCTTGCTTACAAGAGTACAAAAACAAAGTTAGGAGAGATAAGGCACTTTCAGAACTTCTTGACTGTTATAAAAAAATAAATCCTCAGGAAACAAAAGAAGATCTGAAAAAGAACATTAATTCTTTGCGATCAAACTATTGCAAAGGGCTTAAGAAAATTTTACAGTCACAGCGTTCTGGAGCTAGTACTGATGAAGTGTACCAGCCAAGTTCTTGGGTTTTTTACACACTTAGGTTCCTTGGTGAGAGCGAACTTCCAGTGGCCATGCAAATACCTCAATCTCACAACGAAATACAGGTAAGCTAAACACAATCTTTACAATTTTCCATCATTGGTATAATAATCACAAAACATATTCCTAGTATTTTTTGCCATTTGTGAGCTATTTCTATGTATGTTGCCTCTCAAGGGCACGAGAGGTTCACTTGTACTACTGTCATCTATGGAAGAGTAAGTGTGATTGTTGTGAGTTGACAAAAAATTGTGTAAACAGCAACTCGCCACAACAATTGTAGCAGCTTTTTTAGGATCCAGACATATTGCTTTTTGGAAAACTCCAATATGCCAATATGCCAAAAGCATTTTCGACAACAACACGAGCTCTTGAAACACGTCTGTTGTACTCCAACTGTTCTCTTGTTAAAGGTAATTTCATTGTGTAAGGCTTCAGTAAATTGTGATGTAAAGCGAAAGCCTCGTCAGCAACAAACACAAATGGAAACTTAACGTTTGTGTTTGGTTGGCAATTGGGTTCTGGAAGATTTAAACGATTCTGTTCAAACAGCTCTCCAAACTTTGAGTAGAACATAACTCCACCATCTGAGATTCTACCATTGATCCCTGCATCCACCATTAAAAACTGTTTATTTGCGTCGACCACTGCCAATAGCACAATGCTGTAGAACCCTTTGTAGTTGTAGTAAGCAGATCCTGTGTGTTCAGGTTTCCTTATAGCAATATGCTTGCCAACAATGGCACCTAGACAGTTGTAGAACTGATGTTTCTGACCAAACTTATTTGCAATTTCAGACCATTCCTCACTTGTCCTTGGAAACTGAAAACAAAACCTAACATTAATATATAACAATGTTTATTTAGTATCATAAAAAAATTATTTTATTGCATCTTTAGTAACATAACTGTTCTTTCAGGAAACAATTGTTGAAGAAGATACAGAACTAAACGGCCAAGAATTGTCTCAACAGACCTACGTTGAGCAATCACAGCCTTCAAGGAGCTCAATTGAACCAACTGTCATCCTTGCCCCTCCACCTAAGAAGAAAAAACAACTTGGTCCTATCACTAAACAAAATGAGTTGTTATCTCTACCATGTAAATATTTAAGTACTTCGAACGAAACCAGTTCTGATGATGAGTACCTTAACGTAGCTAAGGTCTGGGCTAACAAAATTAAAACCCTCCAACCTAATCAAAGAATGTTTGCTGAAAAAGGTATTAATGATACACTATTTGAGGCACAGCTTGGAACTTTACACAAAAATTCATTAAACATCAACGAGCTTGACGGAATTACTCTTTATGCTTCAAGCAACTCATCAGATGCCACTACATCTTCATTTAGTACATGTACCGCCCCTTTGTCGAATTGTTCACATCTAAGTACACAGCCTGAAGAATCCAATTCTAATATAGTAATTCAAGTACCACTTATTGACGACTGTAACAATGTAAGATACGTATTTTCTCAATTTAATGACGATTTAATTTAAAGGCCTCTAGCCATTTTTTTGTGTTCACTTTGAGAAAGTCTGCATATTTTCATTTGAGTTTATCTACTTCTGTTTCATTAATACTTGTAAAATGTAAAATAAATTTGTTTAAGTAAATGTTTATTTTTTACTTACCTTCATATAGTTTTTTAGAACACAAATGATCACTTCGCGAGTTTCGATTACGGCATAGCTAATTGAGGAAGGCGACATTATCGCTGAGAACGTCAGGTCTTCAAAATATCTACCTCTTGCTAAATATCTCAGTGTCACTGCCAATCTCTCTTCTACTGATATACAACATCGTAAGTGTGTATTGTGTCTAGTCATGTAGGGGAAAGTGTTCCACAATGAAACAAAAATTGCCTTTTTTTATTTTGTATTGTTGTTTCAACATTTTATTAGTTTTTTTTTTACTTGAATGTAAAGGTTAGCATGTGCACTAATACTTGTGTATGCTAAAAGTGTTCTTTATTCAGCTAAACTGCATTTATCGAAAGGGCAAGACAAATTGTTAAACATGTTTATAAATGCGTTTTGAAAATAAAAATGTCAGTATTATACAAAAAATTACACCGCAGTCAACGCATAAGTTGTTCATGAGTTGAAATGTGATATTTTAAATACAGAATTTCTACGGTTTATTACACATGTTAATTAGAAATAATGTTTCTTTTCATAATTAAAGGCAAAAGCGTTCACACGAAATATGTTTATTGTTTTTGTTAGTTGACATGGAAAATAGTGGGTGAGGGAATAAAAACGGTTGTTGTGCTTAGAATAGGGGAGTTTGATTAGAATTTTCAAAGCGTGCGTTAGTAAGATTTGACATCGATTCGGTGTTTGTTTAATTAGATCTTCTTTTCTTTGTTTTTGTGTTAATCGATAAATCCGAGTATTTAAACATTTGTGCTGGTGAAAGCTTAAAAGGATAACCTACATTGATAATGTAAGTAAAAGAAAAGATTTTCCTGGTTGTGAAATTACACAGAAAAGGTCATTCTACCTACTCATTTAAATTATTAAAACCAAACTGAACCACTGACTTGCAAAGCTGTTGTTGTCATTGAAATTATGCAGACACAGAGAAGCTCGCTCTCTTTTTTTTTCCTATGTGTTCTATATTGTGGATTGACAATTCTAACCTGTATTTATAGTGATAAAAACACAAACGATCATAGGTATAAAATCAGAAAGCTGATCTAAATGATCTATATATCTATACAAACGTCTCTCTTGTTACCGTTATATGCCTATATGTCTATATTTTGGTGTTTTGTTTTATGCCTAAGAAAAATTGAGAGAAAGGATCTCCCGTTTTATTATCTTGCATTTGTAATAATACCTACTAATCATGTATGTGAATCGGTGTTGCAGGACTTTGTTTCAGATGTTATACTTTGTCTTAACTGCGTATTTAATGTGTTTGGCCACGAATGGTTTTTCTGTGTAATCAATTATATCATTTAGTGTTATTGTCCATGTGTACTCTTGGTTGTGATCGTATCCACAAATTTGTAGGTGTAACGTACTGGCCCTTACATTTTTATCTACTTAAATAATTTGTAACCTGCTTAATTTTCTGTTGTTAATTTTTCATGTAGGTTGAATTTGTAATATGTATTACTAGAGTGCTTAATGTATTTGGGTGGTAAAAACCGCCATGATTGGTTAAACAAAAGGGCCACACGCTCGGGATAACCCTTTTCCCTTTTTCTTTTGGGATTGATTGACGATCTTATTGTGGATACGATCACACTGTTTATATTTATTGCCTTTATGTGTAGTTATTGAAATTGACTTGCATTTTATTTTGGTGATATTTAAATTTTGTAATGTACGCCCTTTTAACTTGATTTAATGATGTCCTTTGTTGTTTTTTTTTGTGTTCTGTTTATGTCCGGTTGTCCCACACCCTGTATAATGCTTTATATGTAATTATTTACCTAAAATCAGACAGGAATTGGTTCCAAAAGGGATCCCCTGTTTGTTATTTATTACCTGTTTATTTTGCTCTAATTTGAATACCATTTGTAGACCTGATTTTATGTTTATTTGTGACTAAACTTCGTTTTAGGCAATGTTATAGATTTTGTACGCCTTTAATACCGATAGAGTAGTGTTGATACCTATTTAATCCTTTGATTGCGATTTACTTGTGTTATCTGATCTTTGTTTTTTTTTTCTTTGTGTGATTATTATTGGAATAAAGGGAGTTTTCTTGGTGATTCTTTTTCTCCCTATGTAAATAGGATGACGAGCGAATCACCAGGTAGCGCAACTCGTTCATCTCAGTTGTAGTTTTGTTTCATTTAATTACCTTGCCACCTTATGCAACAAATTAACCTTATCCGACCCTATCTCATGCACATTACACAACGTAGGTTATTTGCCCCCTAGACGATCACTGTTTTTTTAATCAGGTTAGAATTTTGCGAGTTCTAGATCAGATTTGTAAATCAACTCTGATTATTTAATCACGGCCAGTAAGGGAGATTTAAGCTATTAATTTGAGTAAGCCTAACATTAGCCAGAGTAGCACCATTCTCAGTGACATCAATTTAAGCAATTAATAATAGCATCTTATCAGTCATATTAAGATGCATCCTTTAGCTATTGTTTTGTCTCTTGAATTTGCTTTAGTGCGAACAAGTTCAAATTACACGTTTCATGATAGGGTACGTCTGGGTTACGACAATACGGAACAAAGAACTAATAAATATTAACGCACATCTAATGATCCAAAATGAATTTCAAACTTGTACAGCGCTTGTTGTCGTTTAGTTGTTCGCAGTTGAACGTGTTGCTTTAAAATCATTCTAATATGTTCTTCTGGAACTAGAGCGATGTCCGGTTGATTAGTAAAAATAAAACTATCTCTGCATTTCATACTTCTTCTAAGAAAACTGACTTCGTAATCTTCTGCATCTTTCTTGTCCTTTAGTATCTTCGCAACATAAAACACTGTATTTGGAAATTGTACTAATACAAAATTCCCAGGTTTTGGACATTCCGTCAATTCTGGAAAAGGATCAGTTTCGTTATCACTGATATCCAAATTATTAGATGAGTTATCGTCGAGTTCTATCTCACTCTCCTCATCAGACGATTCAACTAGCTTTCTTTTTCCTCTGTTTTTTGTTTCGGTTAACTGACATTTTCGGAATTTTTCCATGGCCTTCTCTTCGATGGCATTTTTTCTGGCGTATCAGTAGCAATTATACTTTTTTTTTCTCGATCTTGATTTCTGCTTTAAGTTTACTGCTTTAGGATACCCTTTTAACTCCGCAGGTGACATAAAAGTGCTTGTAGAAGTGTTCGGTGCTATTTCTTCTATGGAGTGTTTTATTTTCCAAATTTCAGGTATGGGAGATTTGTTTTCATTTTCTCTGATCTCACTTATATCTGTTTCATTCAACACACACATTCAACAGACGATATATTAGTAGGTGTCGTAGCCTTTTCGAAAGCTACACCTACGCATTCAGCAACATCGTATATAGTGAGTGGACGGCCAGGATGCCGTAGTAGCCATGATTAAAACCGATGGATTATCTAAATTGCTAGAGCTATGGCGTATGAAATGTTTTACTACATCGACAAACAGTTCTACAGTCATCCATCCAGATGACGATGCTAAACCTAATGTGGCAGGTGGAGCTCCATGTAGCATATGCTCTTTAAATTTCTTAAGAGGAAAAATCATTGCCGGTGGTAAAAATGTACCATTCGCACTTATTATGCAACAAGTTGTAATTAAAATTCCCCGTTCAGCACTGGTGGCAGAATTAACTTGCTTAATTCCTTTTTTTGCAACTATCTTCCGCGGCTGCTGCACGGTAGTGGTCGAAGTCTCATCCAGATTAAAGACACGTGTTCCATTTGCAAATAATTCATTACGACTATACACCAACTCAAGGTTTTCAAAGAATAAACCTACATTGTGTTTATTGAAAGATGTCATACGAGATAAGCTACATGCTTCTGGTTGGCGAATGCTTAAGTTAGGGTGACGATGCATAAACCCATGAAGCCATTCTATTCCAGCCTCCAAGAAATAGGCATTTCTTTAGAATTTGCAACTGCTTGTTCATAAGCTAAGTCTCGTATGTCCTTCCTTGATTTACAATAACACATTTTTGCGCATTGTATGGCATAATCTGCTATGGTTTGCTCTTCTACAGCGGTAAAAATTTTTCTGCATGCATAATTGGGAGTCATTCTAATGAGAGCCTGATCCTCAGAATTCTTTTTCTTTTTAACATACCGATATAACGTAGGATACTTAACACCACTGCGATCTGCTGCTTCTCGTAAAGGAAGTTTTTCATTGATAACTAAATTAACGGCAATTTCCATTGCTTCCCGACTAAAATTGCCTTTTTCTGTTTTTCTAGTTCTACCCCGCGCCATTGTGCTAGAAAACAAAAATTAAATCCTTATTCTTTATAGTTCAGAAAACAGCTTCGAAAACTTTCTGTTACACAATGAAACATGTTTCATTGTGGAACAAGATTTTTGTTTCATTGTGGAAAATTAATAGCCTTCAAAAATCTGAATACTCAAGCTAAAACACGTTACCTACGACACTGATTACAATCAGATAACCTAATATATACAACCCTATAACTAGTAGCTATTAAACAATTCGCCTCAACCAATACGTTTTTTTGTTACGCTAATGGTAAAATGATGTATAAAAATATTTACCAAGGTCAAGAATTCGTTTTTTGGGCCACTGAATGCAATATTGTATTTCTTAAAAATCAACACAAGTAAACACTGCGCCACTCTTATGCGAGCTGTACTATTTGGAGGGAAAACTAACTGCGCGCGTATTTCAAAATTATTTACGTTGTTTCACTGTGGAACATGTTTCATAGTGGAACACTCTCCACTACGGCCTAACTAATTCAAGCAACATATTGAACGAGTAGAAGAGAGGTACTTGAACTTTCACTTTTTACGTCACAAATGACCCAGGGTGTGGGACACTTGCGCGGCCATTTTTTTATGGCCACGTGTGAGACCGTGTTTTCAACCCTTATTTTGTATACGCTTACGTATGAGACCATATTTTTTACCCTTATTTTGAGATGGTGATCATTTAATTATTTTTATTAATATAAGATGGTGATCTTTAAGTATTTTTATTAATTAATTATCCTAGGAAAATTCTTAATCTGATAGCTTTTAAGATGATGATGATCTTTAATTATTTTTATTAATTAATTATTTTTAACCTGAGGGAAATTCTTAATCTGATAGCTTTAAGATGATGATAATCTTTATTTATTTTTTACCCACCCACGTGTAGGACGTGTTTTTTCACCACTATTTTATGACAGCTCACGTATAGGATGCGTATTTTCAACCCTCATGGTTTCTTTTCGAGGTCAACCCTAATTAGAGCCTTTTTTGCACATGCTCACGTGAGGGGCAGGTCTTGTTGCTGGGGGCTGGATCTGGACCTAGGTCTTGGACTTTGAGTTGGTCTTAGGGTTATTTGTGATGGTATTAAGGTCCTTCTGACTATATTAATAGCAGTACCCCTGGAGGTTAGGCAAATACACACGCATACAATGTTGGAAATTGCATAATTAATAAGATATTATTATTAAAATTATCGGTCCTATTGCTTTAAAATGGCCAAATGCTATTGGATGATCTTTCACCTTTCTTCCTCTTCTTGAAGCGTGATTCGTCGTCATCATCATTATGATTTTGAGATTTGCCCTTCTCCCCTACCTCATCGCTCTTCTTTCTCTTCTGTAAACCATCACCATCATCTTGGATGTGAGATACATTCAGCTCAACCACGTCATCGTTTTTATCATTATCTTGAACGGTTATGTTGTAATAGTTTATTAACAAGTCAGTAAAATCTCTAATGTCCGCTGATGTTGGCTCATAAACAGCAGTACACATTATAGTAATGCTCACTCGATGACAGTTACACTTTAAAGAGCGAAACACATGAGAAACGAGAACGCTGTTAGCCTTGGGTCTTGTGCGCAAGCGTGCTCGTCAATGTTCGGGTAGAATCGGTTATCTTAGGGGGGATGTCTGAAGTATTGACCTAACCACACTCTAACATGTCCCTAGGGGCTATGTTAGAGTGTGGTTAGGTGTATTCTCCAGAGCCGTGTTGAATCCAGTTAATTTAGGGCTAACCTCGTGTCCATGTAATAATGTCAGATAAAACTGTTAGGGTTATTAGCTACTTTTATAGGTTGTTACAATATAATCGTTCAAGGTGAAGACGATGAGGTGATTATATCTCAAAAATCTCGTTTGATCTCATGGCCATGTGTATAGCTTTTCTTAAAAAATACATGCGAGGCTGTCTCATTCAAAAAATCTCATGCAAAAAAAAACATCAATAATCGTTAGCAATGTAGCTGTATCCGCTATTATGCTTACTTAATGTATCACTAGTATAGCTTTTCTGATATCGAGAGAAGAAGCAAGATTTCGAACGGTTGTAGTATTTCCAGAACTCTATGGAAAACAATTAAATTTAAGAATAATCTCATCTCTATGTAATAATAGACGTAGTATAAAAGTTACATATTTTAAATGTATTTAATGTGTAATCACTGTTTAATGAGTTTTTATTATTATGGTGCAACATTAGTGGTATTAGACGTTTTTTTTAAATATTTGTGTTTTGAATGTAAATTTTTGTAAGTACAACATAATTGTTGAATGCTAGTAGCGGTATTCCGGTTTTCTGTATTACTTTCTAAATAGTTGATGACAGGTATGTAATGGGCTGTTTATATCCAGCCATTCACAAAACGTATTTTAGTAAGACACGTTGTATAAAAAATTACTGACATTCCTAATGAAAAAATTTTTTTTTGTAAGTACATGTTTGTTAAATACGATTTCAGGTTTTTCTGTATTACTTTCTAAAATAGTTAATGTAATGGGCTGTTTATAGCCAACCATTCACAAAGCGCATTTTAGTGAGACACGTTGTATAAAAAATTCAGGTTAACATATTGTACAGTTGAAGGAAAAACTTCTAAAGGTAAGCGTATTATTTTTAATATATGTTTTCTACCTGGTATTGCTAACAAAAACGCCGATAAAGATTTTTAAAAAAATGTATTATTACGCAGGATGACTTCATAAGATCAACTCTACAAAATAGTAGGTACGCACGGTTTTTAAACTTGTAGTTATTGTTAATTCGTGTATAATAATAAACCATTAAAAACTTTTGCCTTTTATTTCCGTTATATCAGTTTGATATTCTTAAAACATGTTAATTTTAATTTAACTCTATGTTGTATATAAGTAATCATTACTTTTTAATGGGATTTACAACTGATAATGAACACGTTACAATGAAACAGTTTTGTGTGTGTATGTAATTAAACATGCAAATAAATCAGATATGATGTTCCGAATGTATAGGTGGTGACTGTTTAGAGAATCAGCCTATACATAAAGCATCATTGCATTAGGGTAGAAATTATTTATTATTTTACGTCATATTTAATTACACTTTAATGCATTCCGTTTGAACTGTAATCTGATTTCCGCAAACTGTAAGACATAATTTCAGTTGATTGATCTGGTAATCGAACGTGATTTGTTTGAGATTGATTAATTAATTGATTTGTTTGTGCGTGTGTGAGAAAGAGAGAGGGGTATGAAGAAACAAGATAGAGCAAGAGAGAGGTATCAGCTTCAGAAAATGTTCATTAGTCTATATGCCGCTAGATGGCGCTAAAATCAATTTTTTACTCAAAGGGGCTAGGGCGCAGACCCTGATACAAGTCCTGCCTTACAAGAACTTCCTTATTAGAATACAATTTTGTATGAGAAGAAAGAATTAAGAAGATTAAGAATTTCCCTAGGATAAAAAATAATTAATACAAATAATTAAAGATAATCATCATCTTATAAACTATCAGATTGAGAATTTCCCTAGGATAATTAATTAATAAAAATAATTAAAGATCACCATCTTTTATTAATAAAAATAATTAAAAGATCACCATCTCAAAATAAGGGTAAAAAATACGGTCTCATACGTAAGCGTATACAAAATAAGGGTTGAAAACACGGTCTCACACGTGGGCATAAAAAAATGGCCGCGCAAGTGTCCCACACCTTGGGGCATTTGTGACGTAAAAAGTGAAAGTTCAAGTGCCTCTCTTCTACTTGAACGTATTTCCACTCATTCGGAAATAATTCTTGTAGCCATCTTCATTGGTAAGTATACTGTCATTTAACAAATTTATGTGAGTGTAACTTTGTCTTTTCTTTAGCCATTCTTTCATCCACCGCTTAGGAGTAACATGGCGTTTTGAAACGCAAAACAGTATTAAAGCCAAATAAGCCTTTTCTTTATTTTTCATAATAATTAATTATTTGTTAATTTTTCATAAATTACTTTATAACAAAATGGGTTAACAATGAATCTCAAAACACCAACAAATACTGACGGGTTTTATTGACAGTATGATTGATAAGTGTAGGGACTGTTTCCAAAACAATAATCACAATCCAGTATTGTCAATACTGGATTGTCAGTATTATTGTCAGTAATATTGATAGTGTAAGGGCCGCTTAAGTTATAGGCATTTTGAGATACTGCATGGGACTCACAGACCCCACTCGTGCACTGGAGGGTTAAAGTTGAAAACTGTCCCAAGTAACCCCATTTTACGGTAATTAAAATAACGCGAGCATACAAAATGTTGTTGATATTGTGGCGTTAATTAAAAAATAAAATAAACAAATAACATCATACAATGGGGGTCTTGTAGAAAAGCGTCAAACGCGCTTCTTGTCATTTTGATGAATTTAAATATTATTTTATTTTACTTAAAATAAAAATTCTGGTTTTGTTTATTTTGAACATCCCTTGCAGATATTTTTGCAAAGACTCTAAAAAACATTAACACGAAATAGGTCATCAGTAAATTCAATGGGTAATAAAACAAACTACTTTTATTATTTTTCTGCCTCATGAAACAATTTTAGTATTTTTTTTTATTATTCACCAGTTCATAATATTCATTACCTTATAGTTATATAACTAAGTCAATAAGTCGAAGCTTTGCTCTCATTTACTTATCAGTCAGTTTTATTTATTAATAAAATTACTTATTAGGCATATCAACATACAGTAATAAAATAATATATTATTATTGCCTTATTTTATGAAATGTTCAATAGCTTAAAATGTACTGAAAATATGATTGCTACAAGGTAAGAAAATGATTGTGTATTGCATGATGTGAATTGTATTAAAACGCAAACATTACGTACTCAAACGCCTGAAAGCAGGCAACTATACTAACAGACTTGTATTCACGTTGAAGCTTTTTTTAGCGTTATTTTTGTATACTTTTATTGAAAAAGGAATTAATGCACAATGCGTTGGTAAGTAATCTAATATCCTTGTTTATTATAAACAAGGGTAATATCATTAACTGTAATTAAAAGTAAAAGTTACACAATTAACATGTAAAATTACACTTTCTATTTTTAGACGTGAATTAAATTATTTAATCATAACAAAGAAAGTGGGCGTAGGTATATTAATACATAACACGCAATTATCTATGGGTAACTTTTGCAAAATTGTTTATTGATGCAATCTTATTCTCTTGTAATTGTTACAAAACTGTTGCTGATAATTAATTGTAATGGTACAGTTTTAATAGTGAAGGTTGCAACTGACTTATTTTGTATATGTATGACATACACTTAATTTTAATTTCTTTTATTTTCTTTCACTTTTGTTTGTAAATGTACATGTTAATTCCTTCTCATATCGCTTACTGCTTCAAGCTTACTTGAACGCTTATTTTTTAGTTCCTTGTCATCTCGTATTATTGGATTACTCAAATATACGGGGTATCCGGCGATTCGATGACGGTACACGTACAGGGAGGCCCTCTATTGTGGCAAACCATCATTATTCAGAATTCATTTTTTAACTAACAAGTTGGTCATGAAAAAAAGGAAAAAAACAATTGTGTATTGTCGGAACATACAAGGAACGGTTTACCTCCAAAGCGAGTATACCAAGGGAGATATCCTACACGAACATAACAAGCATTTTAAAAGTTAAAGATTCCTTTTAATCTTGCCGGTACAGCGGTGTATGAGAAAAATTAAAGGGAAACGTATCATACCAGGAAAATGAATTTAATATTTTCACTGCGTCTGCCACATATATGCGTCCAAAAAAAAGTTGCCTTACCTGCGACTGAAACATATACGCCCAACAACTTATACTGTTCGAAAAAAAGGCAAGGAAAAGTCTATGTATTTCATTCCCTCCCCAAGGGGAAGGGCGGGCTGCTCGAGCTTTCCAAGCTACTTCAGCCACAATCATGGATTCCCAGCATACATACATACATTACGTATATATGCATGGTGGAATTAAAGATGGGTGTGGTCAGGATAGGATCGAAAGGAACGGAGTTAGGGTTCTGAGGGGGAAAGTACTACCCCAGCATTCGCCTAAGTAGCCGCACATGGTGTGCATATACGCAGTGACCATACCGCTACATGTGTATGAGGAAAACCCCCTGAAAAACCTCATACTAGGTAGACGGTAACGGGAATCGAACCCATTACCTCCCGAATGCTAAGCAGGTCGTCACCACTACGCTACCAGTCGGTTATATTGTTTGCGGCGCGTTCCGCTTTTAAGCTTACTAGCATTCTACCGAGGGTGGGGGATACCCCCACACACTCTAGCATATTTGTGGTAGTCGCACGCAGTCGTAAAGAAGGAACTGGAGGAAGAACTCGCTTCTGAAAATGTCTGGTATACTAAGACCAAGACGCGGAACGTTCTATACACTTGCTAGAAGAAATATTGACCCGAAGTGATTCTGAAAATGAGATTGTTGAGGAAGAATCTGCCGGCGAAGAGTATGAAGCTGCCGTAAACGATGGTGCAAGAGAATGGAAGGATGCTACGTTTTCTGATCAACAGGGTGATAAAGTGATGAAGATGTCGGAGCTGCCGTCAGTCATTGTATCAATGAAAAATTAGTTTGGGAAGCAACAAATTATCAGCCTCATACTTTTCCGTTTGATGATAGTCAGTGCGGAAATAATATCCCCGAACTAAAAATGTACAACACACCGTATGAGTGTTTTGAAGTGTTCTTCGATGAAAAGATAACCGAATATATTGTCGTGGAAACCAACAAGTTCTACAGGTATGTTTTGGAACATAAAGAACATGTTGCTCCCGCCTGACGGTTGAACGAGTGGAAAGACACAAACGCGAAAGAGCTGCACGTCTTTTTTGCATTGAATTTCCTTATGGCGCGTGTCAAAAAACTGGAGATACAAAAATATTGGTCCAGAAACCCGCTGCTTTTGACACCTGCTTTTGGTAATAAGATGCCTCGAGACCGTTTCTTGCTTATATTGCGCATGCTGCACTTTTCTGACAACAATGTACCAAGAGACGACGATCCGTTGCGCAAAGTTCGGAGAATTGTTGACCACCTGCGTAGCAGGTTGAAGGAGTCTTTTACACCATTCCCTGTGCATCGATGAAAGCTTGATGCTGTTCAAAGCTAGATTGTTTTTCAAGCAATATATACCATCCAAGCGGCATAGATTTGGAATAAAATTCTTCATCTTGTGCGATTCACATACCGGCTATATTTTGGATTTCATAATCTACACTGGCGCCAAAACCGAAGTAGAGAAGACCGATCTTGGAAAATCTGGTGATGTGGTAATCACATTATTGGATAGATATTTTAATAAGGGACACACCCTCTACGTAGACAATTGGTATAGCAGCCCCAATTTATTCTTATGGCTGTACGAACGTTGCACAAATGCCTGCGGCACTGTCCGTAAAAACAGGAAAAACATGCCAAAAATGCAAGAGAAGTTGATGAGAGGGAATTTACATTTCGTACGCGAAAAATAAGATTATTTCTGTAAAGTGGTGTGACAAAAGGGAAGTTTATGTGCTGCAAAACGCATATTGGCGCCGCAAGGGAGTGCCAACTCCCGGCGACAAGCCCCCCCAGTGAAAAGGTTAATGCGTTGACGGTCGTTACGGAAAATCCACATACTAGTAACACTATATTTTATTTTTTGCTAATAGGTAAATTATTACGCATTTAGAATTGTTCGTAAACGTTTTAACGTATCATGTGAATTTGGATTAGATAAACGAATGGATAATATACTCATTTTATCTATATTGTGTAAACACAGTTCAGTGTATAAAATATGATTTTAACCACACAAAATAAAGTAAGAGAGTAGCTCAAAAGAGCTGCATTTCTTATTTCGGTTAAGATTTTTCGTATCGAATGATTGGAATGTGCGTGTGCGCCTGCGTGTGAGTCTGCCAGTGCGCGTGCGTGCGTGCTTGGTGTGTGCAGCAAAATAACTTAAAATATTCGATTTTAATGCAGTTTCATATTTATAGTCATTTTTAGTTTTTGCCCAATTTGGTTTAAAACGTATTCACAAATAAAGTTAGATCTTGAATGTAGCGTCCCCCAGGTACCCTATCTTAGAAAAGTGTAATTTGAACGGATTCGCAATAAAGCAAATCTAAGAACAAAACAATCGCTAAGTGATTTATCTTGACTCTACTGACAATAATGTTACTATTACTTAAATTAATTGCTTACCTTACATTAACTTTTCTAACAATAATTAAAACATTAGAATTTATTTACAAGTCTGATATTTAATTACACGCAAACCTCAAATCTGATCAAAAGAATTGGTCGTCTAGTGGTAGGTACGTTGTGCTACTTGAATTAGATAAGCTGGATGAGGTTAAGTGTTGCATCATGTGGGGCAGGTAAACAATGAAACTACTCAAATTGCCGAATGATGTTCTTGATGTTAATGTACTATTGTGGGAAAGAACCACCAAGAAAACCCACTTTATTCATAAATAAGTAAAAACGCGCATTAATAAATCAAGTAACACAACAAAAATGAGAGTGAAATATATAACAAAACACCATTAAATTAGGTTAAAATGCGTACAAAATTACAACATTAAGAGAAAAATAAATAATAAGGAGTTTAGCTATACATAAACACAAAAAAACAATGTAATCACGCCCACAATTGTGTCATAAATAAATCAGAATAAAAATTGTAATACCAAACATGTGACCCTATATAACCAATCATGCCGGTCTTTAAGTAAATATGGAAATAAAACAATAAGGCAAATTTCGGTACATATAAAATATAACAACAGTAAAAATGACACAGTTGGTAATAAGCTAAAGGCAAGGACAAACAAAAAAATAGGTGAGAAATTTACACATACACAATTGTTTAGTGACTAATCAAGCACAAAATACATGCGTACAATTACAATAAATTACATATAAGAGAAATTCGTTCGCAGGGAAACAATTCTAATTACACCTCGGATTAACCAGACTGAATCAAAGACAAGAATACTCATTAAACAAACCCTTAGAAGGGTAAGCTGTAAATAGATCATAACATCGTGACCGATATACAAGTTTGAGTGCGTTACAAAAATAGAGCGTTTTTTTCTCAGGTTACACATTCACCTATACAACAATACAAACAATAAAAATAAAATTCGATGTGTTTCTAATGGTCATCTGGACTTCGCAGTATGTAAACACATCGGTAATTGACTATTTACAATTATAACCAAGCTTTATCTTGTACCCATTCTTCCACGCCCGCCTCTACACCAATATAAATATAAACAACAAATCACAATGCTAATTCACCCAAGCACATGAGTGGGGGGGGGGGGCTGTACTGTCTTTTATTTTAGCAGATTTCCGCTTGCTGAGGCTGCGTACGAATTGGATACCTTTGCAAGGCAAAGTTTGATTGTTAGTACGTTACGTAGGCTTGTAGAATTGTTTGCTGCGAGCTTTAATTACATTAAAAATACCTACTTACACTTGAATATATTCCCTTTAGTTAAACACTTTACCACCAACACGACGAATTAAGATACGCGGTTTAAAACCCGGCGCCGTGGCGATTAATTATAGATTAACTTTGGAAAAACTTACATTAAAACCTACACAAAAAGAAAAGAACGAATTAGCGTTTTAGTTTTTTAAAAAGCACACGACAAAATATTTACAGACCGAACGGTTTACAATAGAAATGTCTAATTAAAACATTAAAAGCAATCCGGCTCAATCAAAATTTCAACAGCAACTGCCTTCCCCTTCGATTTTAAACTAACTATATCTACTCCCGAAAATCAACCCCCGTTTTTCAAAAGTAATAAAAAACAAGAAAAATTAGGTAGGAACTGTTTCATATTAATTGTTGAACGAAACGTTAATTTTAAAAATATGCATTCGTCCGTAACAAACCCTACATCTAATATCAAATTTCCTAGTACCAAACAAAGATGCCCTTTTGATCCGCAACGTGTTCCGATGTCATTAAGTATGTTTGTTACAATAATAACATTTTCGCTTATTGACTTTATTGACAAAAAAAAACTGTATTTTCAAGAAAATCTCACCTAAATAGTGGGATTTTTGAAAAAATTTTGGAATATTTACTTTTAGTACAGCCTTTAGTAAAGAATAGCGCAATTTTTACTTAAAAACTCAATACCATACAGGGTGCTCCATAATTTAAGCCGAATTATCATACATTCAAAGAAGCATAATTCGATCTTTTTAAATAGAATGGCCCAATTTTCTTCATAATTCTATTCAGATTTAAATTCTCTATGAAAATGATATAAAGTTTGTGTATCAAAAAATTAACTGCAAGTGACTAAATTTGAAAATTACCGAAACATTTGTAGGAACTCGTGTTAAAACAATCAAATTTTTATTGATTAAGTAGGCTATGAACAACGAATATTTGAAGGAAAAAAGTATTATATTAAATGCTCAAAATGTCTCCCATTTTATAATAAACATTTCCTTATACAATCACGGTACGACTTTTTAACACCTTGTAGCATTTCTGGACAAACATTGCGAAAATATAGACCTATTCTTCTCATCACGGCTTAAGATTTAACATTTCCCCACAAAAAATTCCATAGGGACCAAGTCAGAGGTCCTGTGAGACTGCCTTCAAAAAAATATGGGCCAATAACTTCTATTATCCCACTCTGTACATTCACGGTGAAGTGCATCACTTTTTGAAAGGCATAATTATTTCATGAAATACCGCCCAGGCCAGACAGGAAGTGGCGTGTTTCACTGAGAGACTACGACATATATACTAAAGTCCTATGTTTAGCTTTACTGTGACATTTTCTTATTTATTACAATCTTTTCAGATTATACCTTGCCCAACTTTTAGAGGAAATTCAAAGAGTGCAATAGATATATATGCTGCACCACCCAAGGAAGGGGACGATATCGACTGTGATTCGGACACAGCGACCATGAGGGTGCAGGAAATTTAAATCATCTGGGACCTAGGATGTTACCCACCGAGTGTGAATACATAATAATAGGGAAACAGAATGATGACTCTAAACCTAGTGACGAAGAATCAATGCAGTTCAAGCTATGACGATTTCAAGTCCAGTGATGATGAGCCACTATCAAAGTTAGTTCTAAATTACAAAACGGGTACACAGAAATGAAATCTAAAAAAAGTGCAACTGTAACAAAATGGGAAAAAACTTTGCCGAAATTTGATCTGAATATGATTTGTAAAGAAAAATCGCCATCGGAAGAAGCTGGCATGGCAAAAACTCCAATGGAATTCTTTCAACTTTTTTGCCGAAGATTTGATGTGAAAAATCTTAGATGAGACAAATACGGTCTCCAAAAAATGATCATTTCAATGTAAAAATTGATTAACTATACGCTTTTCTTGGAGGACTTCTTTTGTCTTGTTACACAAAGTATCCGAACGAACGAATATATTGGTCTACCCAAGATAATGTCCCAAAAATTTTACAAAATAGTATAAGATTTAATGGTTTCGAATCAATATTGAGAATCTTTCATTTGAATGACAACACCGTTATTGGCAAAGAAGTTAGATTGTATAAGCTAAGGCCGTTGATAACTCATCTAAACCAAACTTTTCAAAAGCACGGTGTACTGAAGGAAACTATCTCAATTGATGAATCGATGATCCTCTATTATGGACGACACTATGCGCAGCAATATATAAAGGGAAAGCCAATCAGATTTGGGTTTAAAAATTGGGCCTTATGTAACAGTGATGGACCATGGTGTCTTTTGATATACAGGGTGTCCGGAAAAGATGCGCAAAAAATTTAGTTGCTGATTCTACATGAAAAATGAGTGTGATAAGTTCCTATAACACTTTTTCGAAAACTCAAAAATAACGGATTTACAGGGCGTCAAAGTTAGATTTAAAAAATAATTTTTTTTAATAACTTTTTTGTTGGTAACCCGGTACACTTATTACTTATGATCTTTTGTATTATTGGTCAAAATTTGACATTTGTCCCTTATTGCTAAGGGGATGAACTCAACCTTTCCATCTACTTAATAACCTATAACTTTTTGGTTTTTCAGTTTTTTGTTGTGTACAGTTTCAAAAAATAAACGGGCGCTTAAAATTACGCAAAAAAGGTTTACTTGTTACATCTCTCTAAAATAAGCCGTTTTCGAGAAAACCTGCTTTGAAAATTGTCTTGCACGCTGTGAACAATAACGCACGTTAAATTATTTTCAAAAAAATTTACAAAAAAATTATTACTTTGACGCCCTGTAGATTCGTTATTTTTGAGTTTTCGAAAAAGTGTTATTGGAACTTGTCACGCTCATTTTGTGTAGAATCAGCATCTAAATTTTTTTCGCATCTTTTCCGGACACCCTGTATATATATATATATATATATATATATATATATATATATATATATATATATATATATATATATGTATATATATATACCGCCAAAAGCGACAAGGAAAGGTTTTGTGGGATAGCAGGAGATACTGTATTATCCCTTATAAGGACTTCTAGAATACCTCCTAATCAAAGATTTAATTATTTTTCGACTACTTTTCGTCTGTTAGCCTATTTCGGCATTTGACACAACTTGATTACTTTGCGACTGTCACTATTCACGACAATAGAGTTGAAAAATGTCCAGTGATGGAGAAATCAAAGATGGAAAAGTTAAAAAGAGGTTCGTATAACTTTAGGTCGGGAAGTGAAAACACGGTATGTTTAGTGAGATGGAAAGATAATACAGTTGTAACTTGTGCAACTAATTTTGTTTCCATTGCCGAAGGAAAACGTTACAGATGATCTAAAGATTCAAAAGAAAAAATTGTTGTAGTTCAACCTTCACTATTTCAAAAATACAATAGTGGCATGGGCGGCGTTGACAAAATGGACCAGTTGATAGCCAATTATCGAACCAGAATGAGGCAACAGAAATGATGATGGTGGCCTATACTTTGTTCTTTTTGGATGTTTCAGTAACCAATGAGTTTTCGAAGAAACCTAGAAAACTGTCCCCTCAAAACATATGGTACTCCGTCGGTGAAAGGAAAAATAATACAGAATGCAGTACACGATGTTCATTACGATGGTCGCAATCACTGGTCAGACTATGTAGATATTGTGGCGGTAAGAGCAAATTTATTTGCTCCAAGTGCGAAGCTGGACTGCATCCATAACATTGTTTTAAAAATTATCATACATTTACATTTTTTTATACAGGGTATCACAGAATAACTATTCCTAATTTTCAGAAATGATAGAAGACACTTAAACAAACATTATTTATTAATAAACTAGTGTCCGGAAATTTCATAGTGTCGAGATAAAATGAAATAAAGTGTAGCAACCTATGAAAAACAACTATTTTCACAGCAGTTGTTATTGTTGTCAGTTTACGTGTGTCACAAATGAGTATTTATTGGATAAATTAATGTTTATTATAAGTTTTGTTATGAACGAACAAGTTCAAAAGTAAATATGTAATTAAAAATTATTATTAATTTTATTAAATATATGAATAAAAAGTTTACCTCGAGTAGGATTTGAACCTACGACCTGCACTTTGCTAGAGTACCGCGCTCACCAACTGCGCTATGGAGATTCAAGCCACAATCGATGTAAATTTTGTCTTTATGTATTTTTGAACTTACTCGTTCATAACAAAACTTAATAAAAAATAAAATAATTTAATATTAGTCAAGTTGCTTTGGTATGTGTGAATCCTTGCGATATTGCAGGCTTACATTCCATTAATACAAGTAATTTGAAAGTAATCTCATTATATTTAAAATTTACATCAGTTCTGCATACATAAAGACAAAATTGATTCGGTCGTAAGTTCAAATCCTACTCGAGGTAACCTTTTTATTTATGTATTTAATAAAATTAATAATAATTTTTAAATTAGTGTTTGACTGAAAATACATCATTTTACAAATATTGAATTAGCAGACATGCATATGGCCTACGGAGCAGCTAACGGTAATGCCAAAGAAGCAAGGCGAATTTATGCGGAACAGCATGCTCAGCGTCACAGTCCCTGTCATACATCATTTTCAAGACTGAATCAACGTATTCGAGATACTGGTGAATTTCAGTTAAAGAGAATAGATTCGGGAGTCAATCGTACCGCCCGAAATGTTAACTTTGAGGGCCAAGTTTTACAAAAATTTGAAATTAACCCGAAAACAAGCACTCGTGCCATTGCCCATGCGATGAATACAAGCCACACATCTGTATGGAGGGTATTAAAGGAATACCAGAAGCATCCGTTTCTCATTCAAAAAGTGCAGTCGTTAATTGCAGCTGATTATCCTAACCGAATGGTACTGGAATAAAATTAACGACGAACCTAGATTTTCTAGGAGTGTATTATGGACAGACGAGGCAAGTTTTACAAGAGATAGCTATTTTAATACACACAATTGTCAAATTTGGAGCGAAGAAAATCCTCACGCCGGCCGTTCGTAGGTTACATCATCAATGGAAATTTTCTGTTAATATGTGGGTTGGAATTGTTGACAATTATGTAGTGGGACCATACTTACTGCCTGCACACTTAGATGCTCATGTGTATAGGATTTTTCTGGAACATACTCTACCAGAATTGCTTGAAAATTTCCCACTTAGTATTCGAAGAAATATTGTTTTCCAGCATGATGGTGCACCAGCACACTTTGGATTAAATTGTCGAAATTGTCTAAATGCACAATTTCCAAATGGTTGGATCGGAAGAGGTGAGCCGATTTCTTAGCCAGATATGACTCCAGTTGATTTTTGTATGTGGGATCATATTAAATCACTTGTTTATGAGACACCCGTTAATACAGAAGAAGAGTTAGTGGCTCAAATTATTCTGGCGTTTGACGATATTAGTGAACATCCGCAGTTATTTCGAAGAATTCGGCAGTCAATTTCACATCGTTATACCTTGTGTATCGAAAATGGTGGTCGTAACTTCGAACAATTCCTATAATGTAAAAATTATTTTTTTTTTTGTAATTGAGATTGTTTTTAAAGATTTCTGGTTCATCTCGATGCTAAGAAATTTCCGGACACTAGTTTATTAATAAAAAATGTTTCTTTAAGTGTGTATCATTTCTGAAAATTAGGAATAGTTATTCTGTGACACCCTGTTTAGTCGGTTTGTATATAATCCGATATATCGGATGACGTGATTTTTTTTCTTTTGTAATAATTCTTCTTTGTGACACATTTCCTTTATTTTGTAATAAAATATGTCAGAAATCATAGAAATAACAGTATTCTTACTCCTGCTAAACTTTATGCACTAACGTCAAGTTGGGGTAGTAGTTATTTTGTGGTCAGGCGTTGTGCTCAGACCGCTTATTTATTTTATTTCATTAATTAAGCTTATAATCATTTCTAAGTTTAATTAACTTAAATTTTTAACAAATTTTGAAAGAATCAACCACGCACCATTTATGATTACATAGATTTTTAATGTTTCCTCAACCAATTACAATATTCAAATATTTTCTAGTAATTCATTCAAAAAAGCTTATTTTATAAAAGATGTCGTCAACCTTTGACATTTACTTAAAAAGTTTGCAGACCTTTCTTTAAAACACCTTAGGGTTTTTGACAAGTACTTATAGGTCAAAAATTAGTAATAATCGAAACTAATACAAAACCAGGACTTCAGATTAACGAAATCGGGAATACTGGAACTGTGGCAGGACACTATAACACTGGAAATAAACCCACGTATCACAGAAATAAATTGATTTATGTAAGATCGGGTTAAAAAAATGAATTAATTTAGCGGGCGTAAAATTCCACTTTAGCGCCCGCGAGCGGTAAAGTAACTGTCGATTTTTTTTGTTTTTAGAATTCACATTCAGTTAGTAGTTAGATAAAGATGGCGATCACCTATTCTGGTCTTATTGCCTTAGTTGCTATGGTAACGCAAACGTAAGTATACAGATTATTGTTTTCTCATCTTACTAGTCACAATAAGAATAACTATTTTCTATATAACGAATAGAAATTATTTGGTATATTATTATACAGGGCGACTTTTTATTAATAATTAGTCATTAAAATGATCTTGCATAAAATTTTGTATGTATTTCGGGCACATACAATGTTTGTGGATCTTGCGTGTTAACACTGTGCGGTATATAAACGCCCTTGGTACATAAATAGCTATTATATGGTACGTTGGTGTAATTTGTGTATTAAAGATTAACGAAAAGTTATCACAAAAAAATTACATCTCGCCTTAAATATCTAATCACTAATTTGACTTTTACACCAACTAAATCTATATTTGTTTCCTGATGTGAGATAATTGACGCGCCTGTATTTAATACCAAAACATTGACATTACTACAAGAATGATAAAGCTGTATACTACAGTCTAGAGTTACTAATACTAGAGGCAATCAACTAATAATGTTATTGTTGCAAAAAGGTTAATCACCCAAAATAGTATCAATAAGAGTAATTTGTTTGTTTTTGTTTAGTGATTATCTTAGAACAATGCGCACAAAATTAAAGTACTTTTAAATAAATTGATATCGTAATATTTATGTATTTGTTTACTACTCATTTAAACGAGCGGCCTTCTAAAAGTTGAAAGTGCGCTTGATAGTTGTTAACAGTGACTCATTAAGATAAAGAAAAATACTATTACACATAAAGTCAGAACTAAAATTTAATTCATTAATGTTTGTTACCGTTATAAATAATATTGGATATTTGCCAGATGTTTTATAGAGTTTGGAGAATTACAAAAACTAGTTTATTTTATTTTATATGGCATAACGCATTTTTGCGCTAAAAACAGCGAATAGTGAATGTTAAGTTAGTAAATTATAACCCAAATGAATTTTTTTTAATTGGTAAACATGAATACGGTAGTTAAAGTTCTTGGAAATTGAAAAAATAGTATCACATAACCCAAAGAACGCCTTAGTGTACTATTTTAATATTGGGAAAGTACATTTCTTGTCTATTCTTCTCTATGTTACGTTAACCTTATTATACGACCTTACTCAACTAACCATCTTTTTATAGATTCATACGCACAACTAACAGATCTTGAATAATTTTAATAATACGCCCAACTACATAAATTCATGCGTTGTTACAAACCAAATTCTCAATAGAGCATCAGCCCGTAAAGGTAAGTGCGCGCACGGCATAACTCTGTGGTGTGGGCGTGATTCTAGCTCAATGCTGCAAAAGGACACTCGTCACAACTCCAAAAACGTCAAAATCGAGAAAAATGTCAAAAACGCACCACATGTTAGATACATTTATAAAACGTCATCAACTAGTTCTTAATAATGGCCTAACAGGAAACCATAATGTTCACTTAAAATAAAACTCTCACCTCTACTAAAATTCTACTCCAAAACTATTTACGTAAAGTTAATCTAAAATTCAATAAAATACGTCAAACAAAACTAAACGTGACCGTAAATTTATAAAAATTGAAAATTTAATTAACGACGAAGTTGGGGTTATTATTCCTAAATTCGAAAATACACAGCTCGTTCTCAAACAATTAAACAACCTGCTTACCTTCTTGGCAAATCCCGGTAATCGAAAGCTGATCAGATAAATCCTATAAAAAAACTTATAAGTTGCGACTATTCGCAAAAAAAAACACTCATACCATTTACTTCTATGACCGAAACTTGTCACTATTGACAAACAAAACACCAACTATAATACACCGGAGGCATGTTGAAACTTCGATATTCCCAACCAGTGGATACAGAAATCTTCCTACTGTACTGTTCGGTACACACTCGCGGTATGGTGTAAGTAATTCCGTCTTACTCCACCAACCCTTCCGCTTCTATTGTGAAGCCGCAAACAAAAAAAAACGTGAACCTTTGCCTACATCTTAAACTAGACTGACTTCAACCATCTTCCCTATCATCTCCCTTACCTTTTAATTAGTCTATTAAAGTATGATTCAAATACAGTTGAGCATGACTCATCGACGTAAAGCTACAAAATTTCATGTATCAATCTCTCCCTCACACCATCTCTCTCCCTATTCCCGTCTCTCCGTCTCTGCTCTCCCTATCTCCCCTCTCTCTCTCCCTCTCCCTCCCTCTCCCTACCTCTCGATCCCTCCCCCTCCCTCTCCCACCCTCTCTCCCCATCACGCCCCTCTTTCCTCTTCTCTCCCCCTCACCCCTCACTCCTCCGCTCTCCCTCTCTCACCCTCCCACCCCGCTCTCCCACACGCCCCTCTCTCACCCCTCTACCCTCTCCCTCCTTCTCCCTCCCTCTTTCTTCCTCTGCCTCCCCTTCCTCTCCCTCCCCCTCTTCCCCCCCACCCACCTTTACCTTTCCTCATCCCCCTCTTCCTCCCTCTTCCTCCCCATCCCCCGCTCCCTCCTTCTCTCCATCCCTCTACCTCCTTCTCCCTTCCTCACCCCCACTCTCCGCCTCCGCCCTCTCTCCTCCCACTCTCTCTCTCCCGCTCTCTCTCCCGCTCTCTTTCTCTCTCTCTCTCTCCCTCTCTCTCCCTCTCTCTCTCTCACTCTCTCTCGCCCTCCTCTCTCATTATCGACGTCGACCGAGACGAACGAAAGAAATTTCTAAAGTATATACCATCAGCGAGTAACGCTGCGTTGCTTATGTGGTGAAAGTGAAAGTTTTGATATGTCGTTTAGTTACAATTAATTTTTTTAATTCCCGACCTATCTTGCTCGCCCACTTGATCGTTTGGAGTGCCTAAAAAAGTTTGCAAACTTCTCTGAAGTAGTGACTGGTTTCAAATTAATTTTGGAAAAGACTACTTAGAGAGACCTCTTGTATAAGCAGGATAGTTTGGTAATTTTATATACTTTGTTTCTATTTGTTCTCTAGCGTTGCCTAATCTGAAAACCCATTGTATGCAGCAATTTGTTTAATAGTGCGCAATTCTTTATTAAAATTGTGAATTGAAAGAGCAAAATTAAACAATCTATGAACCATAAAATTAAAAGCGACGAGTTTACGCTGTCTGCAGTGTTTGTAGTTATTGGTTATGAATCATTTAGTGCCAGTTTCCTTACCTCATAGGTAAATTTATTTGTTTAAGGTTCCTATAAATTTTAGTATTAAGGTACATATATATATATATATATATATATATATATATATATATATATATATTGAGATGTTCAGAAAGAGGTAATAGAAGTATCGGACAGCTTAAATGACATTTGGGTAATAAAAAGGGGTGATTTCTAGCTCGATACAAGTGCAAGACACTATTTTATATAAATCTGGTTCACGATGTGATTAAAATAAATTTATTTGGTATAAATTAGTCTGAATATCATTTACTTAGTTTGGTTTTATCATAAAAAGCAATTTGCTGCTAACAAAATTGTCAAGAATGTTAAATATAACCATTTTCGTAAAGTCATTTTAGTATTGCAATTATTGCAATAAAAGTCAATTTTTCAAGGGTAATTTGGCAAGTGAACACTTTACAGGTGTTTAAACATGAACTATATAGTTAGGATTATGTTAGGGATAATGTATGATTAGTTTTTGAATGCAGGAAATACAAAAATTTAGTAAAAGGGTTATAATATGGACAGTTTAGACATTTTTCGCACATATTTTTGGAAGCGAATTAGTGACAAAAATTATGTTACAAGTTTAACAATAAGAACAACATTTAGAACATTATGGCATACAAACATTAATAGTGCCGTACATTTATATAGTGAAACATTTAATCAGAGTGTTAGACGATGAGACTTTTTCAATGCAACATTATATGACATTTATGCATTGCAAATAGTTAGTGAGAATAATAAAGACAAGAAGTACAAACCTTAAACATAACATTTTCAGTGTTAAAAACATTTTTAAATATAAATTGTTTTCATTTTTAGATTTAAGTTTGGTTAGGTTGTAATTTTTAGGTTTTTTACATAATTTTATACTTTTTCCACATTATTAGGCTTAGATTTTGCTCTTAAAGCAAATAATAAATGTTCTTTCTTAATATGACACAGTTTTTATAAGGATACAGCGCTTTTCTCCGCAAAATTATGCTAAATCTGAGGTGAATTTTAGATAAAATTACAAAAGCTAAAATTTCTTTAAATTAAATATTTCCAACACAAAAGATATGTATTCTTGTGTAAAATGTTCTCAGAATTCCATTTTGCAATTAGATTTAGTATAGCTTGTAAGTGTAAATAGTTATAAGCTTATTTAAGTTAGATTAGGTTACTTCGTATATTAATGTTAGGAATTATAGCTTGTTAGGTGTCTTTTGTTCAAAATTTTACGTAGTTTTCATTTCCGTTTTAATTTCAATTCCGATCATGTATAAGAAAGTTATGGCCAAATTTCCATTTGAGTCCAATTTGTAATTTAGATCCACCAATCATAGCCCTAGTTACTTTTGCAATATGGCTGTAAAAAAAATGAATTTTTGGTAACAACCAGAAACATATAAAAGCAAGCGCTCAGGAAATCACTCTCTCTCTAGAATTTGTTCAAAAGTGTAAAAGGTTAAAACAGTGTTGTGAAATTTGTGTTAAAAAGTAAGTTCATAACCTAATTTAAATTCGTCAAGAAGTTTTACGTTACGAAGAATATTTTCGAGAGCACTTGTTTTTATATCGACGGTTTAAAATAAATAGTTCGGTCTCAGATACCTGTCGTTTTTCGAAAAATATTTTTGTTCGTGTTAATTTGTGTTATGATTTTGTAAAGATTTGCTTTTGTGTTATCCAACTTAAATTAATTCCTTAATACCAAATTAAAATCCACTTTTATTTGGTTAATGCTGTTTTATTTCTTTGGACAATTTCTTTTAAACAAAATTTTAATCGGTAGCTAAAAATAAAGGTGTCATTAACAAAAATTTTGGATATTTAAACATATTTTTAAAACGATATCACTCATTAAGCTTTAAAATTATTTAAATAAAAAGTTACCGAAATAAAATAAGTGGTTGGAGTTTGCCGATTTTGGAGAAAACATCTTTAAGTTTGGAAGTTGGTGTCTTCGACAACCGAGAACCGAGTTAGCAGTATTGGGTAATGGTAACAACTGTAATCGAGTGGACATTGCCTACATCCAGTTGGAGTTATCCGAAGACATCAATCAACAGTGAGGACAGTATATGTGACTCACAAATGTTAATAACCCTACTTATTGTGAACATTCATTGATAAATTTCCTGCAATTTATATTTGTTACATATATGTTTTTGGTTAAGAATTTTAAATATTTACTTGTGTAAACACCTGTAAAGGTATTAATTTATTTTCTTTTTCTAAATTTTCATTTTGGATATAAACATTAATTTTCTAAATTATTTATTTGACATCTTTGACAGCTTTATAATTTCACTTAAGTTCATTACAACGCATGTGTTGATAGCAAATTACATTCAGCACAATTTTTATACTTTAAATATAATTATATAAAGGATATTTCTTATACACATTTCCAGATACAAAATTTTAACTTCAAACTAAATTCCCTGAACTCTATCCTCATATGAGATCTGAGCTAGTCCGGTGCATAACATAAAAATAAAAGTTAAAAATATTATTTCAACCAAATTATCAACATTTTAAAAAATTTAAATTTACCTCAAACTAAACTTTAAATAATTTTATTTCTCTCATAAACTTATAAGTCGCCAACATCACAATTTATATATATATATATATATATATATATATATATATATATATATATATATATATATATATATATATATATATATTATATATATATATATATATATATATATATATATATATATATTGGTGTTTCAAAACGTACCGCTAATTTCTAGGGTAAATATCATATTAAAAATAACGTTAGTTTGGTTAATAAGCATGTGTCCGAAAATGCCTCCTTAAGAAGATACGGCCCTGTAAAAGTGGCCCCAAAAACCTTTTTTTTTATTATAACTGAAACGTTTTAAGATACCTAAATGAAATTTAGATCACAAATACCTTTGATTAAGTCATAAAAGATAGTGTTGACAAATTTTTAATATTTTGTACAGGAGCGTCACTAAAGAGGGGGTGCCACTTATTTTGCCCTCAAACTTCGTTTTTATGGGGATATTTTTAATATTCTGGGCAAAAATAATTTTTTTTTAAACAATTTGCCACAAAATACGTACTCTTGTTGAAAGTCAAAAAAATTACTGGTTTTGGAGTTGTTTTGGGTATCCTATAAAAGTTTTATTCCGACTCCAATTCCATTGTCAATTTTATGAAAGATGTGCTTCTATTTAAATGATCTAGGAACTCCACGATCCACTTTTTGACTTTTGGCGTGAAAAATGGAGAAAGTGAAAGTGGAGAAAACCCATCAAAATAGTATATAAGCAGGAAACTAGTGCAACAGACTTCAGTTCAGTTCGAGTAACGAGCGGCAGAGCAAAACTATTAGCGACCTGAAGATGGAAAATATGACTTTTTTCCGAAACGTCGTCAAAACAATACAGGTTCTTATCACAGCCTCAACGGTACACGAGGGCATCAACCCGGAAAAAGTGGAATTGGAAATATACACAACACTCGAGGAAATATCAAACATAACATATATGTATATATATATATATATATATATATATATATATATATATATATATATATATATATATATATATATATAGTGAGTCCCAGAAGTTGTTATGTCTAAATTCATTTGAAGATGAAGGGTCTAGTTTTAGGACAGACGCTCGGACATGTCGATTTTTATTTTTGACTGCGGTTTTTTCAGTGGTAAAATTTTGATATAGGGTGGCCCAAAAATAGGTTACGACCACCAACTTGATTTTGTCAAATGGAAACACCTGTTTTTTATTTCATTTTCTGAATCTGCTTTAAATTCTGAGTAAATCTCATGTACCTTGTCCTATACCTAAAGTCAACAGATCTCGAGGAATTTACAATTGAACGTGTCAACGATTAAGACTGTTTCAAGGAAGGCGGCTTGTGTTTTCTGTCAAAAGGAACAATTTATTCAAAAAACACAACAACAAATCAAATCAAATGTTCAAAATGTGCACCATTTGCGGCTTGATAATAGACATGGCGATGAATAAACTATTTTTGTGGGTTTTCAACCACTTCTGGAGTTACGGCACCCACTTCTCTTCAGATTTTCTGTTTCAATATCTCCAGATTGTTTGGCCTGTCAACATGTACTTTTGATTTGAGATAATCCCACAGAAATAACACATGTACCTATTGTTTATGGATCACCTCGGATTATTTTGCAAGTGTTCTTGATAGTTTTATAAAGACAATATTTTTTTCGTAAATATCTTGAGATCTGTTGACTATAGGTATAGGACATTGTACATGAGATTTACTCAAAATTCAAAGCAGATTCAGGAAATGAAATAAAAAACAGGTGTTTCCATTTGACAAAATCAAGTTGGTAGTTGTAACTAATTTTTGGGCCACCCTATATACAAAATTTTACCACAAAAAAAAACGCAGTCAAAAATAAAAATCAACGTGTCCGAGCATTTCTCCAAAAACTAGACCTTTGAAATTTAAATGAATTTAGACAGAAGTCCAATATTCTCCTTCCGAATTTTGATCCACGTTGTAGTTTCTCCTTTGGTTTTTAAAAGAACCATTACCTAATCGTTTTGGCCAGATTCCACTAGTCACTACCAAGTCTTCTTTGACATGCTTCTCGTAACTCGTGTTAAACTAGCTTCCTCTGCTTTCTCCTTCTCCGTGGTGTAGGTATCGATCAGTGTGTGTTGTTTTTCTATCACAGCAAGCCCTAGTTCTCCATTGTCTTGTTACACTAGTACATCGAGAAATGGCAGTTCCTTATCTATAGTGTACTTTATATTAGCATGTATGTTGTTTATTTGTTCCAAGAATATGTATAGTTTTTCTTCTTCATGTGTCCATATGACAAAGGTATCGTCCACGTATCTTAGCCAAATTGCAGGTTTATATTTGGCCGTTTTTAGTGCTCGAGTTTCAAAGTCTTGCAGAAAAAAGACTTTTGTATCGCTGGTGACCCCACTGGTGCGCCTTCATTTTGTTTGTTCCGTTGCTTCTGGTAAATGAAGTAGGTGTTCCTGAGGCAGTGTTCTGTTAAATTTATTGTATCATCTGGTGGATTGAAGTCCCTCTTGATGATGTTTAGTGTTTCCCCTAAGAGCAGGTAGGTAAACAGTGATACCACTTCAAAGCTCACTAGTATTGTATCTCTTGTGATCCTGTGTGTCCTCAGCTACTCGATAAAGTGGATTGCATTCTATCTATTCGCTCTCTCGGTGTGTGGTTGTCGTTGAGTCGCTAGGTACCTCGCTAGTTGTATTTTCGGTAAACCATAAAGTTTTGAGCATCTTGATGATTTTTCTAGTGAAATAATGTTGTGTTTTATTTCTAGATCGATGTTTGTTGCCTTGATCTTCATCTTTGACGTTTTTTACAATCAAGTTGTAGGACCGAAGTTGATGGTTGATAGCCCGGATCCCCTAGTACCTTTCTATTGTAGTCGTCAATGCCCATGACTACCGTTGCGTTTCCGTTGTCGGCTGGAAGCACTATTATGTTTTTGTTTTCTTTTAAGGCTTTCGGAGCATGTAGTTCCTCTGTACATACGTTCATCTTTGGTTATTATGCAGTTCTCAGCATTATCATTACATCCTGACGGATTAGTTCCGCAGCATCCTCTGATAGCATCGATCTCGATGGTTTTGCTCCACAAATTGTGTCCTCAACTGGGATTCTTGATGGTGGCAAGGCTAATTGAAGCCTCTGGCTAACATAGTCTTTATCCCTTGGTCCAAGTTATATCTTGATACGTTGTACACCAATTTATTTATATTTGATTGTTTCGTCATCGTGCGAGGTTTTTGTTGTGCTTTTAAAAGAGTACTGCGGAACCACCAAAGGCTTTAAAAATGCTTAAAAAAGAAAACAAAATAATAGTGGTTATAGCCGACAAGGATAATGCAAAGCTAGTCATGGACATTGACGACTACAATGAAAAAATAAAAAAAGCTACTAGAGAATCCAGCGTATCAACCCATCAACTCGGATCCTACAACTTACTTTGAAAAAACTACAAGGATGGAGATCAAGGCAACAAACATCGATCCAGAAATACAGTACAATATTATTTCACGGTAAAAACCATCAAGATGCCCAAAATTGTATGGTTTGCCAAAAATATACAAGAACGGAGTTTCTTTGAAACAGATTGTTAGCAGAATTAGATCACCACTTCAACAAGTGAAAATCGCCACATATAAACTTGTACTTTGGATAAGATACCTGGACGACACATGGAGAAGAAAAACTGAACATATTCTTAGAGTAAATAAACAACCATGCTAATGTAAAGTTCACCATGGAGATATAAGAAGACAACCAACCTCCAGTCCTGTCCAGTCCAGTAAAAAAGGCAATGGAAAAGTAGGGCATACTGTGTATAGAGAAATAACGCACGCAGATAGATATCTACACTCCAACTCACATCACCATCCAACACAGATCCAGTCAATCATGAAAACGTTGGTGACGAGATTGAGAAGATTAGCAGACGCAAACCTCGTTGAATAAGAAATGGACAAACTGAAAGCAGCGCTGTTAACAAATGGTTACTCAAAATGTCACGTGTGGTTAAAATTTACCATATATTCTTTTTCTTTAGGATATTTAAAATGTTATATGTAGGAATTGCAGGAGGAAATGCCGTGCTTTGTCATTCTAGATTATTGAAAATTTTGATATATTCAAGTATAAATTTTGGAAGCACCAATTGAGTAACCAGTCTTCTTCGATTTGTTTGTTTGTAAGTTGATGGAAGCTTTTTTTACACAAAGATTAGGTTTCACACGTTGACAATTGTAAATTAGTAAAAGGAACTTTATACGGGAGTTTAATATTTTCTAGCGAACAATGGATAATCCTATTTTTAAGTAATCGTTAATTTTAGTTTAGTTTAGTTGAAATTGCGTCTTTGAAAATTGTTACTTTGTAATTAAAATTACTTCAGGAAGCGTAGCTTGTAGATATAAAATATTGGCGACGGTATGTCGGAAAGTCATTTTTGAATTTATTTTAAGAAGACAAATAGTGTGTTTAGGGTCGATTTTCCACAAAATTCAGAGGCGACTAAAACAGATCTTGTTATATTATTTTGTGCTAGTGACGTAATTTGTTCAACTGGGTTCTAGAAATTCATCTGGTTTTTACTGCGCTTCAAAAAATAAACGGTTTGTGGAAAGTTGGCGACTACGAAGTTGTTGAATTGGGAGCTTTATAAAGGGAGATCCAATCGTTTCGGTGTCCACCGATCCGTTACAGACAGGATCAATTATACGAGAAATACCAGTACTGCTGTACAAAGGAAAGGGGAGCACTCAGAGTAGCCAATTGTTGTAAACGTAAGGTAATTGCTTTCATACATTTTTTTGTTTTGTTGGTAATTTTAATAAAGTCTCTTTTTTAATGGTATTTCTCAGGCGGATGAATACGCTTTCTTGTGTTTCCTTTTACATAAAAGCCCTTTAAGCGAATGAGATTAAAGTGTATTCACCCGTGATTAATTTCATTATATTCCGTGCGTTATTTTCTGATTACTGTATACTAAAATTCTGTACTACGAAAATTAGTCAAATTTATGTTTTCGACGTTATTAATATTATTCCTTTACGGTGTGTACTAAAATTAAGCTACTAAACCATATGATTTTGCAATTTTAGGAATTTGAACCTTGCAACACTCATCCAGATTTTACAAAATTGAATGTGTTTCTAACATCTGTATAAATACTCTGATAGCTGGTTTTAATTTACATCATTATCATAATATACGAATAGAATGAATGTTACGAGTATTATTTCATTACTGTGTATAAAAGTATATGTGATCTGATTCTTTTGTTATCGGGTACTATTATTTACGTAGTACCAAATTTAAAAGAGTAGATGTTTTGATTACTTTTAAGTTACCGAGTGATTTATTTGTTTTATGGAAATTTTGATTTGCGCAACTATACAGCGACAAAGTTCATTTTTTTTCTTTTGATACAAACTTCGCAACAATTGGTGAGATTTTCTCTGTTAGAATAATTGTTATTTTAATTTTTTTTTTATATAACTTCATTTTAAGAGATATAACGTAACTGGTCTTTTAGCACGTCATTTTATTGCGATTACGTGCAGATATTTTGATGTTTTATAGGAGACATCGGACCAAGGATTTAATTTACCGATTTACTTGGTTTGCGATAAAGGTAAGCAATTTTTTTTGTTTGTTTGGAACTTAGCTGTGAACTATTCGCATTCAAGTATTACCACCCCTATATTGACATTTATAAACATTCTGGTGCCTATATGATTTATGACTTACTCTTATTGCGTTTTACGTTTTTGAGCTATCCAAACGCAAAATTCACTATTTCAACACACATAGGAGACATCACATAACATCGACGTCAAAAATATTAAAATACTCGCCAACATAGAGCACAAAACGTTGCGAATAATAAGTGAAGCCTTAGACATAGAAAAACGCCCACAAAAATTAAACGCATGGGACGACTCACAAAGAATGTCGAAAACATGGAAACCTATCTTAAAGGATAAAATAGTGACAAGGACAAAAACAGGGAAAGGTATACAAAATGAACAAACAAAAAAAGGGAAAGTGACTGTGAAAATGAGAGTAAGCGAAGTGAAAACAGGTAGACCAATAACACGAAAACTATATAAGGAGAGGGAGGCAGCAGAGGTAGTTAATTTAACACGACTTAAGTAGATCAAAGAAGACTTGGAAATGGCTATTGTGATCTGGCCGAAACGTCGTCGAAAACCTAATGGTTTTTTTAAGGACCAAAGGAATGCAGAAACCACAACGCGGATCAACACCCTGAAGGAGGATATTGCATATATATATATATATATATATATATATATATATATATATATATATATATATATACACAGGGTCCGGCAACAAGAGCGCTTCTTCTATATATTCCGTTTCATAGAAGCTAGATTAATAAAATTTGGGATAGGGTTATAGTTTAGTTGTGTGCATATTTTAAAATTAATCACGTGTATACAGGTTGTTTATTTAAAGATGACCAAACTATAATAAAAAAAATTTTAATGGAACACCCTGTATATTATTACTTTTTTGAATTCTACACATTGTTCCTAACAAATTCGCAATATATCCCTTAATATATCCGTTTTTAAGTTATTCCGATTTTTCTAAAAAAAATTGAAATTACAGAGTTTGCTTTGAAAATGTACCTCCGTGGAGAACGTCGCAATGTGCAGTTTTCTGTGGATCGGCATGTGCACCACACTGTGGGGTTATGGTATGGGGTGCAATTGTTTATGGAAGCAGGTGTCAGTTGGTATTCATCCGAGACAATATGAATCCTCAGCGATGTGTTGATGGAGTAGTAGAACCCCATATCATTCCATCCCTCCAGGAGCTAGACGACCCGATTTTCCAACAGGATAATTCCCGTCCTCACATTGCAAGATATTCTAAGGAGGGCTTCGAAGAGGCTAACGTTAATATCTTGCCGTGGTAGCCCAGATCTCCCGACCTTTCGCCCATCGAACATGTGTGGGACATGATGGGTAGAAGACTCAAACAATTAGCCAATCCTCCACAGACTCTAGAAGCTCTCCGGCATGAATTACAGATTTCCTGGAATGCAATACCTCAGGAAGAAATCGACCACCTGTTGGAATCCATGTCAAGAAGGGTGCGGGAGTGTGAAACTAATAGGGGTGATCCAACACATTATTAACCGCTTAACGTTCCATTTATTTCGCAAAGGTCGGTAAAAAAAATCCTTTTATTTTATGTATTAGTAGTGTTGAACTTACTGTTTTATCAATACTTAGCATAATTAAACATGCAAAAATAAATCACAATTAGAAAAAAAATATTTATTAAATAACCGAATTTCGCTCACCCGAGTTAACTCGGCATATAAAAAATTCATGAGTCACGATGATATAATGTCAAAAAATAAACAAATTGAACATTCAAATTATAATATAATATTCTTGCACACTAGAGTTAGTATGATAAAGTCTAAAACAAGGGGTAACACATAGTGGTACATCGCAATCTGGGCAGCAATACCTAGTTTTCCTGCGAATTTTTTTAACACGAGCATCACGTTTTTTGCAGCACACTACACATTGCCGTGTTGGGTTCGTCTTCTTTTCTGTAGCTGGAATGTAGTCGGGAAAATGGCGGCCAGTTAGTCGAAAAGCCGGAAGGCTAGTTGAAGGACGTTCTCTTTTACCAGTGAACTCTGTTTGGTGATATTTCTCCATCAAAGATTGGATAAGGTTCAACTTACACACTAATGCAGAATTGTTGCCACCATTTTTGCGATATATTATAAATTAATTCCATAACGACAAGTCCAGCAAATGGAAAAAGATTTTCTTGTAATATTTTTTGCCACGCTTGCGTGGTAGGGAGTAATCCGCGAAATCCTGATCAACACGATCTACCCCTCCCATGGCAGCATTATAATCAGCTACAACTTTGGGTTTGACCTTTATTTCATTTCTTCTTGTTTGTACCTGTACACAAGAATTTGAATGAATGATGGAAATCAATGAAATATCTTTTTTGTCTTTCCATTTTAGTACGCATACCTTGCCTCTTTGGAAAGCAATTGTTTCTCCTTTTTTTAGTTTTTTAGTTTTCAGTTCCCTTGGAACTTCTTTTCTTGTAATTCGTAAGGTGCCGTATAGGTCAGTTTTATTTGAAATTCGGCAAGCTGTGGTGAGTTATAATAGTTGTCCATTATAAGACAATATCCTTTATTCAGAAGTTCATGTGTAAGTGTCATAACTACTTGAGATGAGACTGGAAGGCTATCATATTGCTGATCAAGATTTGTCATCTTACCGGTATATATAATAAAATTCCAAACATAGCCACTCTTAGATTCACAAAGCAAGTAGGATTCCAAACCTAGCTCTTTTCAATGGAATATATTGAATCCAACGAAGTCTTCCCTTATACAACAAAAAACTCTCATCTATAGTTATGTGCCTTTCAGGGGTACATGTATCACGAAATTTTTTTACTAATTTATTATACACAGGTCATGTTTTGTTTAGTTTCGGATTTGGGTGCGTTTCTTCATCATACTCCTCATTGTTTGAAAAATGAAGGTTCTGCTGTATTGCATCAAATCTTTTATTTGGCAAGAATTTTGAGAAAAAAGGTGTTATCAGTAAAGGTTTTTTAGACCAATAGTGTCGTAGCTCTGGTTTCTTTACAATACTTTGAAGAATAATGAGACTTATAAAAACTCTCATTTCTGAGGATGTCACAGGATACCACTTATCGCTTCTACTTTTTGATCTGCATAACGGTTGGTTTCAACTATTATGTGAGTAATCAGATCATCATCAAAAAACTGCTCAAAATAATCAAGTTTTTTCCAATCACCGCCAGCTATGATATTTACAGAAGGAACCGCAGTAAAAGGGAATGCTGGTGGTGCCATTGTATTAGGCTGTAATTCACACCAATTCCGAAAAGTAAAATCTTCGGAGTCTTCTGAATCTGAACTTGAGTAGCTTTCTACACTTGTGTCGGAGCCGCTGTCTTCTATTGGTTCCTCTACGTCCGACTCACATAAAAATTCACTATCATCACTATCCATATTTAGTTTATATTCTTATCTGACGGTTACAACAATATTTAGCGAAGCACTAATTTACACATAAATATTACAAAAATATATAGTCTTGTCTAACGTTTACTAAGATATTACGCAAAGCACTAAATTAGATAGATACTATGAAAATATATAGCTTTTTACGCTGCTAAAATTTTGCACGTGTTACGCTACGATATACGAGGAAAACAATGAATTCGTGCAATTATAGAACAATACTGACTCGAGAAATCAGTTGCCGACTACACCAAATAGCTCGTCATACACCAAATAGTATGCAATCATAAGCTAGGCAAGCAACATAACATTAATGCGTATATATCGAAATAACTCGGCTATATACGCCCGAGTTATTACGGGTGAGCGAAAACAGAAAAGACGCGCAAACCCGAGTTAACTCGGGTAAACACGTTAAACGGTTAATAAAAAATATCTTTACCTTCACAGAGTATATATATATATATATATATATATATATATATATATATATATATATATATATAACACACACGTACACTGCCCGTTTAAAATGTCTCCCCTCTCACCTATTATGTGAACCATAAAACTGAAATTAATATTTTAGGAAACCGAACTAAGGCACATATACGACGTTTTTGATGGTATTTAGTGACGTAATCATTAAAAACGACGGACAGTCGCCATTTTGTAAAATATTTTAAATGGAATCATATGGGAAGTAATACCTCATTTGAAAGCTCGTTACAAGTCCTTTCCAACGACATCAACAACATTAAAATATTACTACTGATTTATGAGTTTCGACCCAAAAACCTCAATACATTAATTGGCTGTTTTGGTTTTGGAAACTCATGAATCAGTAGTAATATTTTAATGTTGTTGATGTCATTGAACAGGACCTGGAACGAGCCTTCAAATAAGATATTACTTACCATATGATCTCATTTAAAATTATTTTTAACGAGTACGTCACTGAATACCATCAAAAACGGTGTGTATGTGTCTTGGTTCGGTTTCCTAAAATTTTATTCATAGTAGTTTTATGATTCACATAATAGGTTTAGAGGGGGCTATAAACGGGCACTGTATATATGCATATATATATATATATATATATATATATATATATATATATATATATATATATATAGAATTATACATAATTATTACTTTTCTTTAATAAAAAAGCCAATTTTTCGTAACCGTTTGATTCCTTTATCAAGGTTACAACATAACTATATATAAATACATGTTATGTATTAAACTACATAAACTTACTTATTGTGATACTTATAAAGTTACAATCAAAATTAATGACATTGCAATTTTGATAATGTGCAAATCAAATGGTAGAACATGGTTTTGTTACAGGTATAATTAACTTCATGTGCAATTATTCTTAAATATAAACCACAATATATGAATTGTAACGATATATGTATGTAAAAGTATTGAAAAGAATATTTTTAAAAGTATTTTTTTGGAAGCGATTGAAATTAACACTTAAAACACAAAAACTCGATAAAAACAAAAAGTACATTACAAATGCAAGCAACACTCACTTATATATTTTATACTTTTATTATAAAATATTTGTAAGTTTCACAATAAGTAAGTTATATATATATATATATATATATATATATATATATATATATATATATATATGTGTGTGTGTGTGTGTGTATATATTTACATAAAGTGTTATTATAACCTTGATAAAGGAATCTCAAAAAGTATTTTTTGTGTGTGTGGAGGATGCGTTCACTTGCTTTCGGGTAAACTATTCTATAGAATCCCTTGAGGTAATTTAGAAACGGGCGTATTCATTCACACGATTTATTTGTTTCCAGAACTTTTTTTATCTGTGTAATGTTGTGAATTGAAAGTTTATTTCACGAAGATTAGTCAAATTTATGTTACAGATATCTTTATTGTTTCCGTTATATTGATTAAAAGGTAATTATTGATAAGATGACCTTGCAAGCGCCGACTGAATTTTATTATTATTTTTTTTCTTGTTTTGAATTGCAAAATTTAATGTGTTTTTTGTAACTGTACCTACTAAAGTTTAATATGTAAATGCCATAATATACGACATTGTTTTATTAATAGATATTAATCTATTGGCCTTCGTCCTCTGTGCCTACGAGACCCATTTATCGTTTACTTTGATTGTAATAAATTTTATTGAAATTATACAAGTTTTTAAAGTAACCTTTTGAAGTTTCATTAAACTTTAACGTAATGACTAATGAGAATTTCTCGATTTGAGCGTTTGCTACTTTGATTTCGAGAATAAGTCACTTTAAAAGAGATTTTAGTTTATAAAGTAACGTAATTATGAAGTAAGTCGGTCGTTGACCGATCAGCTGTTTGCTTTTCGCATACGATAGTTTTGCGAGTATTCGCAATTTTTTGAAGGTATTTTTATACGAATCAACTTATCAATGCCATAGTACCTCGATTCGCCAAAAGGTAAGCAGTTTATTTGTTTGGGAATGAGCTGCGCATTTTTTCTCAATTTAGGAATTATAACCCCGATTTCATCAGTTATTAAAATTTTAGGACTATATGAATTTTCGTTCATGTTTAGCTTTATTGTGACGTATGTTTTGTTTTAAATTAAATAATTAAATTATCGATCGCGTTTAGTTTTGGGGTAATCTATTTTTTTTTTGTTTCAAATTGAATAATTAATAACGTTTTGGGCAGTTATTTTTGGGTATATGAGCCAATGACTTTATCGAAATATTTAATGAGTTTTGGTTTTATTATCGCAATTTTGCGGATTTTATATGAAGCTTAAAATTGTATTCAAGTTTGAATGAATTTTAGTAGATATGAGGGTGTTATTTTTGAGTGAACATTATGGTTTCCTGCTACACCATTATTATGATCATGTTCATGACGTTTTCCTGCTATAAATGATTCTAACAGGTGGCGCCTTTTTGACATTTTTGCCCGATTTTGACATTTTTGGAGTTGTGACGAGTGCATAAGTAAGAACCCCGCCGGCACCACTACGCTGTGCCGTGCGCACAAATTGCCTTTACGCACTGATGCTCTAGTAAGTATTTATCCTGTAACAACATCCAACACGGTCAAAATTCGTTCACTTTAAAAGAGTAGATTAAATTTCGTTCTAATAATCTTAATATCACTCCAAAACAAATTTTGAAAGTTCTTAAATACAATTAAAAGCAAAATCGTCCAAATCTTAAGAACATTTTCAAGCATGTAAGAAAATTATTGATTACACCCTGTATACTCATGAAATCAAAGTAGCAAGTACTTTTGAAGTTACCCTCGTATAAATATGAACTAATATTTATATTTTATTGTCATCAAAATTCTGAAATAAAGATCACCCAATTTGGAAAAATAATAATTAGGTCTATTCATTTCTAACCATGTAACACGCCGAAATTGATAATTGATTTATTCGTATCGACTTAATCTTCTATAGTTACTATATTAAAAATTATCTTTCGATTGAAAAGTAAAGATTGATACTTGATGTTTTAATCGTTACTGCTTCAATAGTGTATTTGCTGTATTACAACTTTTATTTAAAATTAAAATGGACATAGTAGTGTCATCTAGAGGATTTCTACGGTTTTCTTGTAGGTTTCAAAACCGCTTATTTCAAGATATCCTCTGAATTACCACTAGAGGGCAGTACCTGTAATAACAATAAAGCTTTAAAACAAATTTGGTATCAATGTTTTTGATAAGAAAGATTTTTGGTAAAATTGTATTGAGGTGTGGTTCTCTCGAGCAGCCATTTTGTGAAAAGTTCAAGCATTTTTAGAAAAAATGTTCTTTTTCTGGTTCTATTGACGTTATCATCATTTCTACAAGAGAATCTTCGAATATAAAGTATTCTTTACCTTATAATGCAATTATTTGGCTCAGATGTCTTAATCGCTATTGGATGGTAGATATATAAAAATGTTACTTTCACTAGAGGTGTAAGATATCTTGATTTCTTCACTTCCTTTGTAATTTTTCAATTTTTTTATACTACAATTCACTAAATCGCCATTCTCAAGACTTGAAATTTACCATATTTTATTAATAAACCACGTATAGCTCGCCTTCAATCTAAACGACGTTATCTGATAAAATTACTATTACCTACATTGCCTTACTTTTAGCTACTCCGATGTTCCTTCGAATTTCTCTCCGATTGATATCACTGCGATTGTACTACTTGACTGTGTCTGTGTCTGTGTCTGTGTCTGTGTCTGTCTCTGTCTCTGTGTCTGTGTCTGTGTCTGTGTCTGTGTCTGTGTCTGTGTCCGTGCCCGTGCCCGTGCCCGTGTCCGTGTCCGTGTCCGTGTTCGTGTCCGTGTCCGTGTCCGAGTCCGTGTCCGTGTCCGTGTCGGTGTCCGTGTCTGTGACTGTATCTGTGTGCGTAACTGTGTGTGTCTGTGTGTGTGTGTGTGTGTGAGTGTGCGTGTGTGCGTGTGTGTGTGTGCGTGTGTGCGTGTGTGCGTGTGTGCGTGTGTGCGTGTGTGCGCGTGTGGTGTGCGTGTGTGCGTGTGTGCGTGTGTGCGTGTGTGCGTGTGTGCGTGTGTGCGTGTGTGCGTGTGTGCGCGTGTGCGTGTGTGCGTGTGCGTGTGCGTGTGCGTGTGCGCGTGCGCGTGTGCGCGCGTACGTGCGTGCGTGCGTGCGTGCGTGCTTGCTTGCGTGCGTGCGTGCGTGCGTGTGTGTGTGTGAGTGTGTGAGTCTGTGAGTGTGTGAGTGAATGCGTGAGATCAAATGTCCTTACTTGAAATTTCTTATTTAAGTTCGATTTCATTACTTCTGGAGCTGAAGTAATAAAAATTGTTGTACAATGTGTTACTGCCAAGTAATGAATTTTTCGTCAAAGATACTTATTAGTGTATTCAGTATAGTTTAACATACCTACTATGCAGTTTCTAAAATGCTTAATTTGTAATAACATACATTTTTTAATTTCTTATTTTGTAACAACATTTATTAAATGCAATCGTTTCATGTGTAATGGATAATTCTTTATCTACCACGTCTCTATTCATTCAATCTAGTTATATGTATATATATATATATATATATATATATATATATATATATATTGTGTGTGTGTGTGTGCGTGTGCGTGTACGTGTGCGTGTGCGTGTGCGTGTGCGTGTGCGTGTGCGTGTGCGTGTGCGTGTGCGTGTGCGTGTGCGTGTGCGTGTGCGTGTGCGTGTGCGTGTGCGTGTGCGTGTGCGTGTGCGTGCGCGTGCGCGTGCGCGTGCGCGTGCGTGTGCGTGTGTGTGCGTGTGTGTGTGTGTGTGTGTGTGTGTGTATGTTTAAACAATCGTTTGCTGCCAAGAAACATCACCCCTCCTCACGTACCATTTAGAGGCATTTTTCATCACGTATACTTATTGATGTAATGTAATAACTGCATTTTTACTATTCATGCAATTCTGGGAAAAATCCAGCAGCGGTGAGGGGGTTCTGTGAGGGGCGGTGTTTGGTTTTAGGAAATATTTCTGAAACAGCCGCTTAATTCAAATATATAAAAATACCGAAATATAGACCTTAAACATATCGATTAATTGTGTTCTATGCAATTTCTTGATACGATAGCAGTAAAAAAATTCCTAAGGTAGAGTTCAAGTGTTAGTTCAATTTTTTTCAGTATGTGAATAACGATCAACTTTATAGGAAGATGTGTAAACGTATTTTTACAGAAAATCGATTTTTACGTAACTTTTTTTATAAAGTTTCTTAATAGTAGGCCAAATAAGTCTAAAAATTAGTTAAAAGGGATTGAAAATAGTTAATTTTTTTTTAAGTTAGCATCAGAATGTCTGTTAACCTCTATCTAACGTGAAGTGTTAAACGTCCATCTGACATGGATTTATTGTTTTTAGAATGTTGCCTACTTTCGTTATGAACGTAATAGGAAATGGGTTGCATGATTATCCTAAAATAGTAGATTATTATGTGAGACGTGTAAGTGGATCATTATTGAGCGAAGTAGTGATCAACTTACACGACGAACGCAATATACTATTTTATCTTCAAGCCTCAAATAAATCTCCTTCGGAGTGATGACTGATGAGTGTGTGTCTTAACCCCATTATTAGTTTCAACTTCAGTCTCATTATTAGGTTGAAATGAATAATGGCGCAAGGCGTATATGATTTGAAATACACAAATAAAAGGCAAGTGACAAGTTTAATAGTCTCTTGAAGATAAAAATTATTTCATTTCTTTTATCTCTACTTTGTAGGTTGGGAAGTCATGTTGTTCCATGGCAGATATTTTCTTTTCAAAATAAAGAAGCTGTCTTGTACGTGCTTTCTAGTTAAAGGATTTTTTCTTAACCGTCGCTTCAAAAGTTTGTAATTTTTTTTTCATATTTCATAAATAGGTTTTATCATCTCAAGTAATTCTTAAGATATTACCGTTTACTGAGGACGATAACTGTAATTGTGATCGAAAAGTATACATTTATATAATAGATAAATAAAGAAAAGACACGATTTAATTACACAAAACATAATAATAAATCTTTATTTACGGGAGCATATTGTTATTAGAAGCGCAACATAATTTTGAATTCTTTATGCTTTATTTATAACCATATTTTAAGTGGCAAGTGCCATGTTGGCCATAGTCTAGTAATGGTTCTGACAGTATATTAGGTAACATCCCAAATAGCAAGACAAGGAAGTTGTCATAAACTTATTTGGTATTTGACACTGTTCTAGAGGTATTTGTAGGAAAATTGCTTGCAATTAGATTTCCATATACAGTATTTTTGACATTAACACTTAATTCATACATATTTAAATCTATTTATTAAACGTGATTAAATTTGAAACTGTCATGGATTTGCCTAGTGGGCCGATTGATCAAAACTGATAATTTCCCATGGGATGTTTTCAGTGTAATCTTAATGTTATTGCCCTGTTTTAATCATATAACGACAAATTAGCTCATTTCACTGGATACCTATCTCTTTCGACAAAAAATATTCAGTGTAAGTTTGTTGTGATTAGTTAATTTCGCCCATATTACTAAAAATGGATGGATTTAATTGGATATTTGCTTTGGCAAAAAAATGTTGATGAGTAATAATGTGTGCATTCATGGCCACCGTGGCTATAATGCTTTGTATGTTATCGATAATATTGCTTAGAACATGCATGAACGCGTGGTAGGTATGAACACTACACGAATGCAGTTCTCATCACGCATGAAAACTTGTGCTAAATAAATTAACTGACAACATAAAATGCACGCCTTTTATTTTGAATGCGTTTTAGTTCATTAGTTCATAATGTAATTTATGGCGTTAACTATGATTGTTACATTTTTTGTATCGTAGTGATTTCTACGAAGGCGTAAAAGGGCCACACAAAAGATTTCTATATAATTGCGAGTTAAACTCGAACATTTCTACTTAAACTAGAAAATTCCGTTGAACTCGAAATTTCGAGTTAAACTCGGAAATTTTGAGTTTAATTTGCAATTTCCTAGTTCATGACGGAATTTTCGAGTTTCAGTCGGAATTCCGAGCTAATCGGAAATGTCGAGTTTATGTTGGAATTATCCAAAATTTTCGACTTTATGTCGACATTTCCGAGGTTAAGTCGGAATTATAAAAAAAATTGCGTGGCCCTTCTACACCTTCGTAGATTTATAAAAAGTAACTAATGTTTATGATTCTTGCGCGATCGGTCGTTTTCTTCCATTTACAAATCTTGCTGTCGAGACAATATTATTATTATCACTGGAGTGGTCCTTTTGAGATCCCTGCACCGCGACTGTAGGTCTATTGGCCCCTCTAGGATTAGTCCACTCCTCCAAAACTCCGGTTTCTTTTATGAAGTCCAGGACCTTCTTGTGTAGTTTCCTTACCAAGAAAAAACTTTCGTCCCATCGTGAAAGCTTCACAATGACAGACGACGTGGTGAGGTCTTTCGTCAGCTTCAACACAACCTCTACATGACGGGCTGTCTGTCAGTCCCACTACATGCATATGCTTGTTCATGCGACAGAGTCCCGTGCCAATTTCCGTCGCAAGCTTTATATTCGCTCTATCCAGATTTAGGATAGATGCGGTAAGTTTACTATTCGGTTTCCCCAAGAAGATCTTTGAGTGAATCTATCCTACGGTTTCCTTCCAGTAGCGGCAGTGATCTCGAAAGGGTCCTGCCTCTACCTCGGCTTTAGCTGTGGTATAAGAACTTCCACAGGCGGTTGTGGCCCTATGAAGGGCATTTCTCTTGCTGCTCTAGCAAGCTTGTCCACCACCTAGTTTCCTGCAATGTTTGCACCACCAGGTTCCCACACTAGTGTCACCGTTTTGGCTGCACTCAGTGTATTTAGCAATTGTATGCACTCGAAGGCTAGCCTCGAGTTGAATACAAATGAGTTCAGTGCTGAAATGGGCGATTTTCTGTCGGTCACTATAAAGTTTTTCGGTTTGGACAGTTTATTTTTCACTAGTTGATCGACGGCATCCATAATAGCATATATCTCAGCTTGAAACACGGTCGTTTCATGACCCACGCTACCAGAGATTCTGTCACCTAGTCCATTGCTCCCGTATATTCCGTAGCCGGTACATGCCTGGTTTTAGCACCGTCTGTATAATAGACGATCCCCTCAAACTTTATTTTGTTGGAATTTTCTTCCCGCTCCTTACGTGTGGGGATTTTGGTACCAAACAGTTTCTTAGAAGAAACTGTTTTTGTTATTGTCTTAGACGTCATGCTGAGGATGTCGGTCTTGGATATGTCGTCGAGGATGGTAGAGTACCCAACTCTAGACGACTTATCTTCTCTAAGGATTTTAAGTCTATATGCCACTCTTGCCAGCTAGGCCTTAATTACAAACTGTAAAGGTGGTAAATTCAAGAGGGTCTCCATACCTGAAGTTGTGGTCGTTCTCATCTCCCCTCTTGTTCCAAGGCAAGCTAAGCGCTGTACCTTGCGAAGTATCTGTATGCTGCTCTGGATATGCAGCTTGTGCCACCACACCAGAGAAGCGTACGTTATGATCGGTTTGATCGTCATTGTATATATATATATATATATATATATATATATATATATATATATATATATATATATATCCAGTGGGTCATTCTTGGAGATAGTCTCTATTGTTTCCGAACGTTCTTCTACAAGTCCATATAGACTTAGTAGCCTTGTTCGTTATGTTTTCTTGGCTTGAAAGTTAATCCTCGGTCTAGTGTGACGCCCAAGTGTCAAACTGCTTCGACTACCTGGATATTTGCGCCGTACATTGCTGTTATTTAGTTTTGCAGACCTCTTTCTACGTGTGAAGAGAAGTAGGTTGTTTTTTTCCGGGTTAACCGACAACCCTTTCCCTCGACACCACTTTGCTACCAGATTCAGGGCCCCTTGCATCACAACTGATACTGTTTTTTCAACTCTGCCTTGTATCACAATTGCTATGTTGCCTTCCTAGCCGACTGTGTTGTATCCCGTCTCACTCAGTCCCCTCAGCAGTGCGTCACCGACGAGACAACAAAGAAGGGGTTATAACACTCCTCCCTGTGGTCATCCCCGGCGGCGCAGACTACCGAGCCGTTATTAAGTGTGGCCCATGCATTTGTTTGTTGCAGAATGGTGTGTATCCATTTACTGGTAATAGATGCGTTCTACAGCTCTTTGAATGGAATCTAGAGAGGTATTGTCAAACGCAATCACAGCCTCTTTGAAGGAGATTGTCTTTTCAGCGATATCCACAACTCTGTGCATGGCTACCTCGCAAGGGTTTCCTGGTTGATAAGCATATTGGTGTCTACTGATTGGTTCCATTGCATCGCTCGTATGATTATCAATGAATTACTCTAAGATCTTCAGAGGAAACAGCGTTAGACTTATAGGTCTGAACGACTTTGCTTGGTCGTAAAAATTCCACCCAGGTTTTGGTATGAAGACGACTTAGACGTCCCTCCACTCTCTGGGCGCGTACCCCAGGGCAAGACTTGCCCTTAGTGTCGTGCACGGCGTGGAGGTTACCAAGTCGAATCCTTGTTGTAGTAGAGCAGCAAATATTGCATCAATTCCCGGGGATTTGTATGGCAGGAAACCTCGTACCGCCCAACCAATGTTTGTTAGCTTAATAACCTGACGGGCAAGTTTTCAATCACTTGCAAATGGGATGCAGAACTGTTGGGTTACTTCTATGCGTCAAAGTGAGGGTTTTTGATCAGGGAAATTGCGATTGACACATAAGTTCCTTCTCCGTTTCTGTATGCCCCCCGTCGTCTTTCAGTAAGTAACCGATTCTGTAGAGCTCTTTGAAGTTTGACACCTTCAGGGATTTCTTCAATCTCTTCACCTCATCCATGAGTCCCGTTTGGTCATTCTTACAGCCTTATTATACTCGGTATGTGAGGCTTTATATAGGCCCCAGTTCCCGGTGCATTTCGCTTGGTTGAAAATCTTTCTCGTCTGCGCTTTTAATTGAGATGGTTCCTCGTGTAACCATGGCACAGTAGAGGTTCTCTTCTATCGGGTAGCTAACCAAGTACGAGTCCATAATGGCTGCGCAGAGACTTAATTCCATGACCTCAAGTTCCGCTGAATTATTTGTTTTAGCGGGACAGTGTCCAAGCTCAGCAAGTATCTCCCTATACAGATCCCAGTTGGTTGCCGTTGGGTTTCTATAAACGACCACAGCGGGTGTGTTTTGTTCTATGTTAAAGCGTGTGTATCTATGATCGGGGAGAGGTGGCTTATCCGATGAACATTCGTGAACTAGGCTGCAAGCAGCCGCGGTGCCGAATGTTGTATCAATCGCTTCCCTCCGTGTAATGTTAACGAATGTCGGTTGACTGTCTCTATTCTGGATCTCGATTCTTTTCCCGTTTTTCTGGTATCCAGGCGTGCGTTCGTACAGGTTTTGGGAGTTGCTTTGCTTCGACAAGTTGGAACTTGCGTCCTTCCAAGGGGATGCAACGCTAAGAAGACACCTCACCGAGGGTTCGTTTGCACACACGTGCAGCACTTCTCGATAGTAACACTCTGTAAATCTAGGCACTACCACCCAGATTCTCTATTCTCTCGACGATCCAGGTCCTAATCGTTCCCGACTGTTTCTCGGTTAAAGTTTCCGCGAGGTCGCCTCAATGAAGGTTTTAGTATCCTTATGGATCACAGTATTAATTTTCTTGGCAGGTCGTTGCAGTACTGCCATCTAACCGGTGCCGATTTGGCGTCCCAGTCGTTTTGAGTGCTCCGGTCGCTTAGAGCCCCCGGGCTGCTCACTCCTTGAGGAAAGGGCCTCAGAGACAGGCTGCTTAGAGCCCGCCTCCTTCGTCCTCTCCTTCGTAAGGTTCCTCCGGACTGCCCCGGACAATTTTTTTAACTGCCCAGTGCCTGGCCCGTGGAGGGTTGAGTGCTTGTGTTTCCTTCGTGTTCGATGCCAGTTAGGGGGAAAGATGTCGACACATAAGGATCCCCCACTTGTATGCAGGATCACTTAATACAACGGAGGTGCGCCTGGTACTCCGAGCAAGATTCAACTAACCGTCCATGGCAAAATAATAAAATACCTTTCTCATAAGAAACATTTATCAACTCAAATTATTGTATCAAACTGAAAATGTATAGAAGAATTAGTGCCATAATTATTAAGAATAATGTTTTTTAAATTTTTTCTAGTTTAGTTCAAGTTGTATTATCTGCATTGTTTATAACTGCGGCGTATTTAAATACTGAATTATTAAACAATGACTTTTCTAGCATAGATCATGAACCATGAGGCGCTAACTGTTCTACGAAATCCACAGAGATATTTTCTTGTGCAAAATTTTTTTGACAAATTGTATTTTGCTTTCAAGTGATTCCTGCACGTAGCTTTCGGCAACCTCTTTTATAATAAATTATTTAGGAAAATAGGCAACATTGTGAAAACAATAATCTACGCCTAACAGACATTCAAAACTTCATGTCATATAGAGGTTAATAGACCTATAAATGCTAACTTAAAATATTCCATAACCGCTCGCTTCTATGAAATTATCGATAATACAGTTTACGCGTTTTCAACCATACTTATTTAATTTTTACTCGTATTTCGATATATATTAAGAACTTTATAAAGAAAAGTTAGTAAATTAATTTTTTTTTAAAGATATGTCAACACATTTTCTTATAAAATTAATAATTATTCAGATTTAAAAAAATATGGACTAACACTTAAATTCAACCTTAGAAATTTTTTGCCGCTAAATTACGCATCGTATCAAAAAATTGCATAGAACATAATTAATCGATATGTTTAAGGTCTATATATCAAAAATTTTATATCTTTGAAATATACTGCTGTTTTAGAAATATATGATAAAAACCAAAAACAGCTCCTAATAATCCCCCCTCTTCGCCGCTGTATATCTCCCATAATCTAATTAGCACCGGAAGAAATGAAAACAAGATTAAATAAAAAATTTTAAGCACATAGGTGTTTTCGTTCTGGAGTTATTGTGGATACTAACACATCCACACACGCACACGCCGGCGCACGCGCCCGCGCGCGCGCACGCGCACGCACGCACGCACGCACGAACGCACGCACCCACGCACCCACGCACCCACGCACCCACGCACCTTCGCACCCACGCACCCACGCACCCACGCGCACACGCACACACGCACACACGCACACACGCACACACGCACACACACACACACACGCACACACGCACACACGACACACACACACGCACACAGCACACAGCACACACGACACACGCACACACGCACACACGCACACACGCACACACACACACACCACACTCACACTCACACTCACACTCACACTCACACTCACACTCACACTCACACTCACACTCACACTCACACTCACACTCACACTCACACTCACACTCACACTCACACTCACACTCACACTCACACTCACACACACACACACACCCACGCACGCACGCACTCACGCACGCACGCACGCACGCACGCACGAACGCACCCACGCACGCACGCACGCACGCACGCACGCACGCACGCACGCACGCACGCACGCACACACACACACACACACACACACACACACACACACACACACACACAGACAACTTTCACTCGAAGTCAACGGAAAAAGATCTAACAGACAAGGACTTTTGATAAAAGTCGATTTTAGATCAACATCTTGAATTTATTTCTATATTACTGTGCGATTTAAATTTGGGGTGTAATTAAAAATCTGTTTATGTATTTGATTAATTGATTTGATTATTTGATTTGATTAATTGGTTTGATTAATTGATTTGATTTAGGTTAATTTGATTGAGATTGATTTAATTGAGGTTCATTTGATTGATTCGATCGATTCGATTGACAAAGAAGTACCACGCCCGATAAAATTGTTCCACCTTCAAAAGGTGAATTAAGCAGAATTAAGATGAATTAAGGATGCTAAGATGAATTAAGATGATTTTAATTATAAGTCAGAATTATGAAACAGTAAACTTCACCATTATCACATATAACAAAGTACTTGTCTTTTTTGGGTTTATTAATGGTGTGTTTTAAATTATACAATCTAAACGTTTTGATAACACTTACAGCTATCTTCGTCAGTAGTAATATCTATTAAAATCGTTAAAGATGTTGACAACAATTTTGTCAAAGTTGAAAAATTCAAACATAAACGTCAGCCTGCTATTAATATAACAGTTTGAGAAACGTATAAAGCCAACTATAAAATTAAACTTTAGTAACGAATAGCTAGGTCATCAAAAATTAAATATTGTTAAACTGTCTTAAAGATGACAAATCAGAACACCCCACATGACAAAATAAAATAATCCAGTTAAATCTAACAAAGAGATATCTTTATCAATAAGTGCAGGTGTTATTAACAATGAGAAGCATAATGAAGAACGTTTTTTTGTAATTTTTTAATTTTAATTTCAACTACTTAAATACGTTTTGGTATCTTATAATTTTAAAAAAAGGCATATCGATACGTCTTGATTTTGATTTTAATTTTGACTTTTGGTATGTCTACTTTTTTTTCCTAGACATTGAAGCAAATGCTTTACCAATTATGTGTTAAATTACCACAGCACTATAATTTAACATAAGTAGTTGGAATTAAGATTAAAATTAAAAAATTATTTAATTTAATTATTTTTCATTGTTAATAACACTTGCAATTATTGACAAATATATCTCTTTGTTAGATTTAACTGGATTATTTTATCTGATATCATGTTTATATTTGTGAATGCTTTTATCATTTTCAAATTGAAGTTTTTCACAACTTTACACTTACATCATAAATTTTATTAAATGTGTTTTTTGGTTGACATTTTTCATTGTTAGCCTTCGACCGTTCGGATTTGTCATCTTTAAAACAATTTAACAATATTTAATTTTTTGTGACCTAGTTATTCTTTACTAAAATTTAATTCTATAGTTGGCTTTATACGTTTCTCGAACTGTCATATTAATAGCAGGCTGATGTTTATGTTTTAATTTTTCAACTTTGACAAAATTGTTTTCAACATCTTTAACAATTTTAATAGATATTACTACTGACGAAGATAACTGTAAGAGTTATCGAAACGTTTAGATTGCATAATTTAAAATGCACTACTAAAAAACCCAAAAAAAAAGATAAGTATTTTATTATGAATCATAATTAACTAAAATGAAATTATGTACATACATACATAGTGTCATTTTAGTTAATTGTCAATTTGTTCAATTTGTATTTTAACAAAAAAAAGGCACCGGAGAAGATATATATATATATATATATATATATATATATATATATATATATATATATATATATACTGGGTTTATCAGAGTAGTCGTTCGTTATAAATTTTCCTGGTTAGAAAAAACGTAGAATTCTGAATTTTTGGACTTCGGGTTATTCAATATTCTCTTTCATTTTAAAATATTTTCAAGGTTATACCACTTCGGGTATTTCGGAAGTCGCCATTAATTTCCTTATTTTAAATGGAACACCCAGTATATTATTTCATTTTTGGATTTTTGAGAATATTTCGGGTTTCCCTATACTCATTTTTAAACGTTGTTTAAGGACACATGGCATTCCAGTGCAATATCAATGTTTCCAACATAAATACAACATTACAAATTTGATAGGTATATAAAAACATATTCACAAACGCGATGGCTAACTTAGATGCGGAATTATGTCATGCATGTCACTCTTACAACGTGATCAATCTCAAGTGTACTGTAGTGGTATGACAAAAATCCCTAGTTGTTAATATTGTTGTGTTTTGCAGTTGGCTGCTTTGGATTTTTAGTGTGGTTTTAGTCGTTTTAGTTTATGTCAGTTTGTCATATTATACCTTCCACTTTTGTATTTTCTTGAGTTATTTACAAACTGTCTATATCAAGACAAATTACATATTCTGAATTTCAATTTTGTAAAAGACATTGTCATTCCATAAACATGTACTGTAAATTTTATTTAATTATAATGAAATTATAACATTTAAATACTTAAGATTCATTATTTTGTAATGATGTAATCCAATCATTAAATAATATTTTATTTATTTTGTTGTATTTTATAGGGATGCAGTCTGATCAAATACAAAATAGTCATTATTTAAATTAAGATAATATTTTGTAATATGTATAAGTTAATGACCTTCATACAGATTTGAAACTGATCGTAGTTTTTACTCGAACCATGCTCTAGAGTAGCTAGAGCAATACAGCTTCTTACCAACCTATCAGTGGTACCAACTTAAATATTTTGATCACGTGGTATACACTTGAGATTGATCACTCTGTACAAAATGTGTCAAAAACAGGATCCGTCCAGTAGAAATCTTTAATGTGAGCAAATTCGCGACCGTATTTTTGGCAATTTCATGTATTTCAAGGGATGTACATGTAAGATTATCTTGATTATCTTCCATTTTCGTGTTTTGTGATAGAATTTGGATAAAACAAATTGAAATCAAATTTTCAGTTTTAAAATTAAGACATCACTAACCGCCACAAAAATCCCTAAATAAACTAAAGTAAAAAATTTTGTTTAAAAACGGGGGCAAATTACAAAAAAAAACGTGTTTCATAAGACCTTGAAGCACTCATTCTTTAAAAATCTCGTGGCTACGCCACTGGTTTTTTTAAGCTTCAATTCGTGCTTTAAGATGGTCTTGTGAAACTTGTTTTTTAATATACTATTTCATCTTTGATCCTCATAGAGGGACATTTCATTTATTTGGAAAATTTTATTCATTTATTATGCAAATAAGCTATCCAGCACGAATAACTTAAAAAACACCAAATTTTTGGTTATTTTGTTTATACTTTTCAAACACTACGACAAAATTCCAATTGCAATTAAGATTAAGCAAATGTCAAATTTTAAATGTAAACGATATGCTTTACGTCATAAGGTTAAATAATATTTACTAATTCCATTTCAAATTGGATTTGAATGTAAATGAGCCTTTACTATATTGCACTCAGACCCAAAGAAACAAACAAAATATTTGTACCAGTCTAGAATTTAAATGTATTGCAATATACTTTCAATTAAAAATGTTAATTATCGAAAGTGTTAATAATTATATAAATATCTCTTTATCGTGTATCCATAATAGTGCTATTCAATCATTACAATAAGTTATTTCGAAATTGATCAGAAACGAGAAAAAGAATAAGTACGTTCCTGTTCGATGTTGTAAAGTAGCGCCATTGCATTGGAACGGTACGAAAACGAAGCATCAATACACAGTTGCTATTCGTCTGTTTTCATGTGAAGTTGGCAGATTGCATTCGAAAAATTCTCGTTTATATATTGTGAAATAATCAGTTATATTAACGTGATTTGCGATCCTGCAGCTGTCATTGCTGAAATCATAGTGTCAAACACCCGAATGACATTAAAAGTAAGTTCTTTTTTAGAGATTATCTAGTTTTTATACGCTTTCTTTGTTTGTACATATTACAATCTTGGCTGCCATATTACCCCATGTAGATTATAAACATTATTGTCCTTTAGGGATTAGATTATAACAGTACACCACTATTTCATTAATCTAAAACTGGTTTTAAATGTTTAACTTCCGCGTTTCCTAATCGTTACGCGAAGGTCTCGATTCTTTGTTTACGTTCAACTTTAAACGCATTTAATTTTTTTGACCTCAGGTCACTATAAACCTTAATTTATTTACTTTAAACCATTTATAAGGGTAATGTCTATGTAGGAGAAAAAATATGAATAAATAAATCTAAATTGACGCTTTTGTTATGGCAGTCAGCTGTTATTGTTTTAGGTCAACTATACGACGTACGCACTTTATTTACTTCTTGCTTTATCTCGGATACACGTGCTGAGTACATACGTCGCGACTTAATCTTGACGTGAACATTGGTGAGCTGCGCATTTGTTTGATTCTTGCAGGTAGACGCGAACATTTTGCTCTTACTAACACAAGGAAGATTGTTGACCTCTTCTCGACCTGATGCCTTTTCGTTATTAATTATTAATTTGTAATTTTATAGAATTGTTGGTAATTGTCCACGTTTTGAGCGAGTACGCATTAACACTAATCTAATTAAAGTTTATAATTGTGATAATAATTATGTACACACACGTGTAGGGGCATTATTTTGCGAACACAAAGAAAAGCGTGAGTGGGTAAAAAGTTACTTTCTCTTCGATAACTGCTTATTGGATGTTTAGAAAGGTTTAATTTTAACTTTACGCTGAAATACGAGATTTTGTTGTTTTACCACTCACTCTCTATTCGTTGCTTTGGATAAGGCTTAATGGAACATTACACTTTATTGTATCGAAATTTTGCTGTAATTGGTTAATTGTTAACGTCGTAGATTAAATGAATAAAACTTAATATATGCAAAATAATGCAATTGTAAATCCGGCTCGAAGGACCAAAGTGCACACGTGCAGTTCTTAATCTCAATAAAATGTGTTAAAATAATTTTGCTTTTTATTTATGTAAAATGTTTACGGATCATACTCTAAGCACCAAAATGTGTTTTTTGGTTCTTTGTGCAGAGAATTAGTTTGATCATGAAATTATTGTGTACATTTTCTTGTAACTACAGGTTTCTACAAGATAAAAGCGCTTCTGAAGGATGGTAGGTAGAATACATTTGAGTGTAAACCATTGTGCAATAAAAAAAAGTACGCTAGAAACTATGAAATATCGAAAATTTCTTTGAGCTCAATAACATTCAGTCTTCATTATTTAAATAAAAATGGCACACTGGTGACTGCTCAAAATTTTATTCGTCCACATTTTAAGAATTAGTAATTGTAGCAACGTCAATAGAGTGAGAACCCCCTTTGTCAAACAAAAATAAAATTTTAGAGCGACTCCTGTGAAGTGCTAGAACAAAATCAAATGTGGGGGTGCTAGCTTAAGCTCAAACTAGCACCCCCACGGTATGGATCGGTAACTATTAATAATTTAAACTAGACAATAATTTTGGAGTAACCATTTGGTATACCACCCATTTTTTTTTCCATCAACCCCCAATGAGCTCATTCCACCCCCATTATACATCGAATATATCAAATATAATCACTTATTTTTGGCTATTTATTTACCTAATGAGTTAATTCAACACTTCATGAAACGCATTAACACTAAACTAATTAAAGTGTATAATTGTGATAATAATTATATACATACACGCGTGGGACAAAAGAAAGAAAAGGACAAGAGTGAGCGAAAAATTACTTTCTCTTCAAAAACGGGTTATTAAATGATTAGAAAGGTTTAAAATTTATTTTTTTCTTTGCACTGAAATGCAAGATTTTGTTGCTTTACCACCCTCTATTCTTAGATAGGGCGTAATGACTCATTACACTGTTTTTAATTGTACCAAATTTTGCTGTAATTGATCAAGTGGTGAAGAGAAACCATGACGTAGAAAAACTGAAAATATCGTTATTGTAAATCCGGCTCGAAGGACCAAAATGCATACATGAAATTAATCTTAGTTATCTTCTTTAGAATAAAATGTGTTTAAATAATTTTTTTTACTCATGTAAAATGTTTACTGATCATACTCGAAGTACCGAAATGTGTTTTTTTTTGTTTTTCGAGCAGAGAATTAGTTTTATCAAGCATACATTTTCTTATAACTGCAGGTTTCTACATAAAGCGCTTTTGAAAGATGGTAGGCAGCATTTGAGTTTAAACCATTGTGCGATAAAAAAGTACATTAAAATTGTAAACTATACAAAATCTAACATTTCTTTGAGTTCAATATGATTCAGTTCATAAGAAGATCTTTGTTATTTAAATGAAAATAGCACAGAGGTGACTTCTCAATATATTATTCCTCTACATTTTCAGAATAAGCACTCCCCTTTGTCAAAAATAGACCAATAAAAATTTAATTTTAGAGCGGCTCCTGTAAAACGGTAGAACAAAATTAAATGTGTGGAGTATGAATCGATGTTGTAACAATTTAAACTATACCATAATCTGAGTCCAACCGTTTGGCATGTAGCCTATTTGTTTTAACAACCCCAATCCGGCTCGAAAGACCAAAGTGCTCACATGCAGTTGATCGTAGCGTTATCTTCTCTAAAATAAAATGTGCTAAAATAATGTAACAAGTTTACTGCTCATACTATAAGCACCAAAATGTCTATTTATGTTGTTCGAGCAGAGAACATTTGCGCAATAAAAACTGCACGGAAATTGTGAAAATCCAAATTTTTTGAGCTCAAAATGTTATAGCGTATAATAACCAGGGTCACCAGACGCCATTTTGTTTTTTGTGACGTCACAAGCCTAGCCCACTTTTGACCTTGGGAATTCCCCAAGGTCTGCCACGTGACTGACCTCAGTTTGACCTTGGAAATTTCGTAATTCGGGCCAGGGGAATTTCCGATGACCTCGCCTTTCTCTTTAGACCTCGAGAAAGTGGTTGACCTTGAGATAGTGGTTGATCTTGAGAAAGTTGTTCACCTTGAGAAAGTGGTTGACCTTGAGGTAATTGTTGACCTTGGGCATAGATTTGCGTGGGAAATTTCAAGTTGTTTTAATAAAAAGGTTCTTATAAGACAAGTGTAGGAGCTATCTCTTGGATCTGTTTTGGTTTGTCTTTGGTGGCATCTAGTGTTGTATGGACTAATGAATGTGTAACCTTGAGAAAGTTGTTTATCTTGAGAAAGTTTGTGTTTAATTACAGACTTGTATTATTTCATTTTTTAGATTAGTTTAAGTTATAACCTATTTATTTATATCGGGCTCGTCGACATAGACACTTGTTTTATTACTATGTTTTACGCAACATTTTTCACGTGATCTGATGCATGAGAGTGCGTGTTCACAGTGCCGCCAGCTCTTCGGTCATTTATTGTAAATATCATTTTCACTCTACATACTGTACTTAGATTTTGTATATTATTTGCGACTGTTTTTTTGTGAATATCGAGTAATTAAACTGTAATTTAATTCTGATTGTATGTTACAAGCTAAGGTGGTAGCGGAAAATAATATTAAGTCCCATCTTAAAAGCACTTATATGAATGTTCTAGACCTAGAGGACACGGTCTTACATAAGCAGCTAATTAATAAAACTGGACTCTATTTACCAGCTGGCAACACAAACAAAACCGCATTATCACTGAAATACACCACGATAGTCGGAGACACATTGAGATTGCAGAAAACATTCATTAGTCCATACACCACTAGATGGAGCCGCAAACAAAACCCTAATTAGTCCTTAGAAATATACCTCTAGGCGACGCCACCTTTATTACAGAAAATATTCATTAGTCTATACAACACTAGATGCCATCACAGACAAACCACTTATCTTACAAGAACCTCCTTCTTATTAAAACAATTTAAAATTTCCCGCGTAAGTCCATGCCCAAGGTCAATAACCACCTCAAGCTCAACCACTTTCTCAAGGTCAAAAGTGAAAGGCGAGGTCGTTGAAATTCCCCTGCCCCGAATTACGTCATCGGAAATTCCCAGGCCAAATTACGTCATCAGAAATTCCCAAGCTCAAACCGAGGTCAGCTTCGTGGCAGGTCCTGGGGAATTCCCAAGCTCAAAAGTGGGCGGGGCGTGTGACGTCACAGAAGACAAAATGGTGTATGGTGTCCCTGTTCTGATAAAAATTTATAGCCTTTAGTTCTTAAATAAATTAAATTTTTGTACATTTTAAGATGTCATAATTCTAGTAACCTCAATAAAGTTAGAACCCCTCACCCATTTTATAACCATACTTTTAGACTAATTTTGAACGATTATGGGTTACAAAAGTAACATTTTAGACCGGTTTTTGTAAAGCGATAAATTTCAATCTAACGTAGGGGTGCCAGCTTTAGCTCAGACTGCCACCCCTAAGGTATGAACCGATGTTTTAACGATTTAAAGTAAACCATAATTTTAGACCAACCATTTGGCATACCGCTCATTTTTTCTATTAACCTCAATAGTGAATTCCACCCCACCCCCCCCCTCGGATTTAAACCGGATAAATCATGTAACTTTAGGCTAATCGCTTAACACACGATCGATTTGTTTCTATCAACCACCAATGAGCGAATTCCCCCCCCCCCCCTTATATACCGAAATATCAAATGATAATAAATCCACATCAATTATACATGGAATATATTATTAAGGCCGGATAAAAATTTAATTTTGACTTTTTGTAGACTATTTATTTGAAACACAATCGATTTTTTTTTATTAACCCTTAATGAATTAACACTCCACATATCCAATATATGGAACCGGCTTAAAACCAGAAAAAAAAATTGACATAATCATTTAGCATATCAACTATCAATAGTGTAATTCCATCCCTTACATATATCGAGTAAATCGTCTATGTGGAATCAAATTAAGGCCATATAAAAAGGGAGCCTTCATTTTAGGCTTATTTGATACTGTTTATTTGAAACATAGATTTCATCTTTCAACATATAATGAGCACACCTCACATACCGAATGTATGGAATAGTACTAAATCTTAAAAAACTCATTACCATGGTTTTAGACTAAACTCTTAGAGCAAGGACTCAATTTTTTTTATTAACCCTAAATAAATCATAAATCTCAAGCGAATTTTGTCGACGAACCCCCAATGAGCGAATTCCACCCCCTATTATACAGCGTGAGGCAAAAATATATGGGTGTTTAATCACTTTAAATTATTTAAATTACAAGGCAGGGGTTTGGTATATGGTTTCAATTTAGCATCCATCCCTCAATGCACTTATGCAGTCTGTTCATTGTTGTTTGACTCGATCCTTGACCATGTCCCGCCAAAAATCGCATGGCGTCAGGTCGGGTGAAAGTGCTGGCCATGGGAGAGGTCACCCCTACCAATCCAGCGTTTACCGGACGTGTCGTTCAGATAATCCCGAACCATCAGACTGTAATGGGTAGGGACGTCGTGTTGTTGAAAGTAGCCTCGCTGGAAAATGGCAAGTGGTACGTTCTCCTTCATGAGCCTGCTGACCATGGCAAGGTAATTCTCTCCCCTGACGATCTTTTCTTCAAAAAAGGAGGGCCAAATCACTCGAAATTTGCTCACGACATACCAAACGTTCACTTTGGAGGAACCATGCATGTGCTCTCAAACTTCTTTTGTGTGATTGGTCGCCCAAATAACACAGTTATGATTGTTCACCTGACCACTGATGTGGAATGTTGCTTCGTTAGAAAACATGAACTAAATCTCAGGCTCAATATGTACCATTGCTAAGAGAATTTGTGCAACACTCACACGTGTTTACTTGCCTGCGGTTGTGAGCTGCTGTACAATCTGCAAGTGGTATGGCTTAAATCACGATGCAAAATTCTAACCAGTAACCTTTGCGAAATGTTAGATTCTAGAGAAAGTCTGCACGTGGACTTGGTCGGACTGGTTATCATCGCTCGCTTGACGAAGATATTCTCTTCTGTTTGGACAGATTTCTTTCTACCGCTGTTTTCCTTGCAATCGTCTTGAACGGACCCCGTCCGGCCCAGGCCTTGAATTTTTCTTGTACTATGCTTGGAAAGACCTCTATCCCGGCAGCTATCTTCCTTCGTGCCGCAATGGAATATCGAGAAGCGATGATTTAATCTGCGAAAAAAAAATATTTAGTCTCCCACATAGTGTTAACATCTTTTTGCCTCATCCTGTGTAACACCACCCCTATTATACATGGAATATATCCAATATTGAGGCTGGAAAAAAACGTAGTCTTAGTTTTAAACATTGTATTTATTAACCCCTAATGACAACTGACAATAGATTGAACCGAATAAACCATTGCCGCAATGTCAGACTAATTTTAGGTTAATCGCTTAGGACTTGATCGATTTTTGTCCACCAACCCATACTGAGCTAATTCTAGTATATCGAATAATAATGCATTTATCATGGGTGGAGTATCAGCAAAGCGCTACTATAAATCTAGTAAGTAACATAAGAGAAAAATTATAAACAAACATTGCAAGAAAAAGATCTTAGAAATGCGTACAACACTGATGGTTTACGAGGTCTTATATTGAATGAATAAGATGTGCTTTGTATTTATATTTAAATGAACTTCCCAGGTTCTTATATTCGCTGGGTATTCCGTTGTAGATACTGAATGAAATGAGTTTTGGAAAAGAGTCTTAGTGTGGATAGGAGCGAGTTAGCTCATGTATATTACGTAAGTATCGGCGATGGGTGGAGGTTTGGAAGAAAAGTAGGATGACTTATTTACTGTAAAGATTTTGTGTGTTAAATAAGCTAAATGTGAATGGCGTCTTTAAAATAGAGTTCTGTTTATAAGCCAAAGTGACGTTTACCATTAAATGCATATCTAATACAAAGAATTTTGCACCTTTTGGATTCTATCACAATTCTCAACAGAGACGTAGGGACCATGTCACAATAATCAAACCGAGAAGGTCTTAACGAGTCTCCAAGACGCCATTTAGATAAAGGAGGAAGAATGTCTTTCAGGTACAGATATCTTAATTTGGCGTGTGCCGAAGAAGCGCGTGACATGGTTAGTAAATTTTAACTGCAAATTACGTTATTTGAAAAATTTAGACTTGACTTCCCCAGTACTGCATTAACGTTGTCCACGTTATCTAAGGTGCAAAATGTACCCAGCAGAAAGTTGTGTGGACCAATTCACTAACTTTTTCCAATCTAGATTAACCAGTTTAATTGCTTCTATTAAATTATTTTTCTAAAATGAATGATGTAGTCAGCATAATTGTATAAATATGTAATTGATAGAATAGAACGCATGTCAGCAATGTAAATACTGAAGAGAATGGGTCCTAACATGGAACCTTGGAGCACACCTCTATTTAGCAGTAACGAGTTAGAATCTTTTAATTTACCATCGCATTCAGTTTCAACAGTTCGCATCCTGTGACCAAGATAGTATCATTGGAAAAACCAAAAATGTAATTTAGCCAATAATAAATTGTAATCAAGAGAATCAAACACTTAGGAGTAACCTATTGAAGCAAGCATCGTTCCTTTTAAAGTTGTATCTGTAATATTATACAGGACACCAAATTGGGTCATAGAATAAAAAATTTACCTATTGTTTATGTATTTTCACACTTTAACATAAATTATATTAATAGCCGATGCAAAAAACTGTTAAAAAATTTTTTTTGACATTATAAGCAATTTAAAATTAATAAAATTTTAAAAAGAATCACGCGACTACAAACGCGCCACGATTGGTCGGCATGTTTCTGACGTCATAATGTTAAATTAATTCTCAATAGTATAGTGTCAACGGCTTCTACATGTAAATTAACTAAAAATATCCGCAATTTAGTGCAAAAAAATTATTTACAATAGCTTGTTTAGTCATGTGTGATAAAGTTTACGATTAGGTTGACAACTAAACTTGTGCGGTACTACATCAACTTTAATTTTTGCTCAACTTCCCATTGTAGTATAGTAAATATAATTCTCCATCTCTTCTTGCAGCTAAAAAAGCATCAAATCATGAGAATTATTTAAATGACATTATAATAACGGAAGAACCACCATTATACAGTGTGATCCAAAGTAGAGGGACCATTCAATAACTTCTTTATTTTACGATATATAAAAAAAAAGTTAAATTATTTTTTGTTTACGGCCATGTGCTACATTTAATAGGGATATATCAAATATTTTTTTTTCATTTCCGGTTAAACCGGAAACGAACACAACTATTGTTTTTTAAATGACACCCTGTATATTTTTTTAGACTATTTGATTCCTCATGTTTTCTTTCTGTAAATATAAAATTTTATGGGTATTATATCAGAAAATTTTGTTGTAAATCGCAAAAAACTGTTTGAAGGCGTACAAGACCACTATTTAAAAAACAAAATGTGCGAAATATTAACCAGTGGCATAGATAAAAGAAATTTTAAATTTTGAAAAAAATGATGCGTTCTCGATACGTGCAAACGTCGCTCTAAATGCAAATATTTTCGTTTTAAGTGGACCGACATTAATTGTTCTTTAACGTTCCGTATTAAAGTACACCCATTTATCATGAAGTTTAATCCCAATTAATAAATAATTAAATTGTCAATCGAGAGAGAGAACGGGCTACGTTGGACGAGCTTCCGATCGACGACTGAATACGAATGCCGTCGCATGCGCGATGCACGATATCGAGCTTCACACTGCTAAAATAAACATTCCTTAAGGAATGATATTATTTTATCGGCCGATTTATTAAGAAGATTAATCAAGACATCTGGTATGAGCACAAGTATTTTTTTTATTTATACTATACAATTTATGGTACATATTAAATGAGAACAGCAGAAACAATAAATAGTAAACTACAAAAACCAACAAAAAGTTGTGTGTTATGTGAAATTGGAAAATACCGTAACAATAATCACTATTTAATAAACTTTCTGTTATATTTCAGCTAACTATAATGTTCTTAGGAGTAATATATTTTCGGAAATAATGTGAAATTGTTACGAATTACTAATTAGTTACCACAGTACTGTTGTAGAAGTTCGGTTATGTTGGTTAACATATTTTCAAAATGCCAATAACTTTTACATTGGCGGAAAAGGGGTTAATATTAAATGCTAAAAAATATTTTCAAGAAGAGAAATCGCGTGGATTATCTGAAGACGTGAATAAAGTTATTGAAAGCACGTCAAAGTGTCTTAACATCTTCCAGCCCTCCGTTTATCGAGTAGTGGCTGAAGAAAAAAACGAAAATGGTACGTCTAATCCAAGGACTACTCTTAGTATAGAAGAGTATCTTCCGGATGTTATTAGATCGATGGTGTTGGACTTTTACGTTGAAACAAGTCAAAAGTTTACTTACAAAAAAAAAATTAGTAAAAAGCCTATTTTAATGGAATGCCCTTCAGTTGGCGTACAAAGAGCCGCAATTTTTGAGACGAATAAAGCATTTTCGTGATAACGGTTGGGAGATTTTTTACACGGATGAAACATGATGTGGAGCAAATCATACCAAGATCAAAGGATGGCATATGGATATATGCGCCTTTATCACATAAAATCGTTCGAAAAATATGCCATTTCTTATGCATATAACTTATGTTCTTGTTTTATATATTTATAGGGAGTAAAGGGATTTCTAGGGGGCATAAAACACCAAGCGGTTCTGGAAAACGCATAATTATTTTTCATATTGGAAAAATATAAAGTGGATAAGCAGGATAGGTCGGGAATTTAAAAGATTAATTGTAAAAATTGTGAACAAATATATGTGGGGCAAACTAAACGACCTATCAAAATTCGCTTTAAAGAACATTTAGCTCATATAAAATACAAACGTTGGGACAAGTCTGCCGTAGCCCTACATATGTTTGATAAAAATCATGTAGTAGATGGGATATCATTAATCAACCATGTTAGTAATAAGCACGAACTTGATTGTTATGAAAGTTTAGAGATCTTCGAAAATAGACAGATTCTAATGAATAATGATGATCAAGGACCTTTAGGCTACTCAGAACTAACTCATTAAACTTTCATAACTTTCACTTTCGCCAGATTAGCAACGAAGCGTTACTCGCTGATGGTATATATGTTAGAAATTTTCTTTAGTCCGCCGTAGTCAACCGCTGAAGATGATGGCGTAGCTATCGAAACGCGTTCGGTGTTTTTTAATTTTTTTAATTTTAAGTGGTACGTGGGCAGTAAATTTTATATATAAATAATAAATAGTATAGTGTACATTTTAAACCAATTAAAAATATAACAGAACGTGCATTAAATAGTCATTATTGTTACGGTATTTTCCAATTTCACATTCCACACAATTATTTGTTGTTTCTGCCGTCTTCATTTAATATGTACCTTAAATTGTATAATATAAATAAAAAAAATCCTGGTGCTCCTTCCTACCCGATGTCTTGATTTATATTCTTAATAAATCGGCCGATAAAATAATATCTTTAATCGCACGGAAATAGCGGCTAAAAGTATAAAATAATAAACGACATACTGTATACCAAGTGGTTCCAAATTTGGTGCCGAAGATACAAATGAGGATTTGTGTATCAATCATAAATGATTTCAGATTTTGTCGATCTTTCGTTATCATATTAATGCATAAAAGTAATGCACAAAAATTGCACGATTTGTGTGTGTGTGTTATATATATATATATATATATATATATATATATATATATATATATATACAGTGCGTTCAACATAAGCGGACGCACTCAATAACTCTTTGTATTGCGTTTCACAAGGAAGTGTTGAAATAGTTTTTATTCATTTACAAATACTCTATTAAGTGCTTGGTTTAGATAATGTTTTAAGCTTCCGGTTTGACCGGAAGCACACATAATTTTATTTTTTGAATCACACTGTATATATATTTTTGCATTTTTACATTGCTTATTTTTTTCTCAATACATACGTACAAAATTCTTATAGGATTTTCGGTGAATGTAAACGTAATTCTCGACGAGCGGTAGAATTGTACGCACAAAGATATTCCAATAGATACCATCCTTCCGAAAGTTACATACGAAAAATTGAACAACCGCTTAGAATGCGTGGAACATTACCAGGACTAAATTATCAGAATTTAGAACAACAAGGAAATGTTTTGACCGAAGATATTGAAGTACAAATATTGGGTTATTTTAGAGTAAATCCACGGTCATCTATTAGACATGTAGCGCAAGAAGTAGGTGTATCAGTTGGCTCAATTCACAGGACATTAATAAAATTCAAAATGCTGCCTTATAAAGTCGATTTGGTTCAACACTTGCGGCCTCAAGACTCTGATCGGAGATTAACTTTGATTGCATGGATAGTTGAGCAATGTGATCACAATCCATTATTTTTAGATCATATTTTATGGACAGATGAATCCAAGTTTACAAATAATGGAGTTATTAATAAACAAAACAATCGTTATTGGTCTGACGAAAATCCTCATTGGTCAATAGAAACTAACCATCAAACCGTATGGGGTTCTAATGTTTGGTGCGGTTTAATTGGAAACCAATTACTAGGGCCTTATTTCTGTGCTGGTAATCTAAACGCCAATAGGTATCTTGAATTTTTAGATAACGTACTACCAACAATGTTCGATGAGTTTCCTCTGCTTCTGCGACAACAATTGTATTTCCAGCAAGATGGAGCTCCAGCTCACAACGCGTCTTTTCTTGTGGGGTCATGTAAAAATAGTGGTGTATGCCGATCCACCTTTAAATGTTATAGACTTAAAGAATAAAATTACAGCTGCATGTGTTAATTTAACTACGCAGCAAATCAAAAAGCAACTAACCATGAACTCAGGCGACGATTAGAAGCATGTCTAGAACAGAATGGTGGCAACTTTGAACAATTTATTCGCTAATTATAACTGATTTTGTTTAATTTTTCTAATTATATAATAAAATTTAAAACTTTCGATGGCATTTTTCTCTAATTTTGTTTTATAAAACACTATAACAATTTTATACGTATGTATTGAGAGAAAATAGGCAATGCAAAATGCAAAAATATATATATAGTGCGATTTAAAAAATAATTATGTGCGCTTCCGGTCAAACCGGAAGCTTAAAAATTATCTAAACCAAGCACTTAATAGAGTATTTGTAAATGAATAAAAACTATTTAAACACTTTCTTGTGAAACGCAATACAAAAGAGTTATTGAGTGCGTCCGATTATATTGAACGCACTATATATATATATATATATATATATATATATATATATATATATATATATATATATATATATATATATATATATATATATATATATATATATATATATATATATATATATATATATATATACAGGTGTTACTTAAGTGTATGTACTTATTTTAAGGGTGGTTCCTGAGGAGATTTCGAGCCGGAAAGTTCATATGAATGTATGTCCTCAGAAGCTTCGTTATCGATCTACAGGCTGTTGAAGTTGTTGTGTTTTTCGGTTTTTCCAAATTTTTCGAAATCCTTCTAGATATTACATTGAAATTTTACATATTGTATAAGGGTATGAAGGCCCTTATTTCAACTGAAAAGTTCATTTTAAATTAACCAATGGCGTAGATACAGCTAGGTCATGACATAAATTCCACAAAAAATGTTGAAGGCCCTTATTTCAACTGACATAGAACTAACATAGAAACTATTTACAGAAACTGAACAATAAAGGGAAAAACTTTTATGCAGTCATTCATAAAAATGCTGAAAATGTCCACCATCCGCTTCTATACAGGCTTCTGCTCTTCTCCTCATTGAACGACGCACTCTTTCAAAAATTCCCGGTGTGTTCTGTATGTTTGCACAGCCCTCAATTATTCTATTGCGTAAGTCTTCCAACGTTTGAACTGGTGTATTATAAACTAGACTTTAAGATGCCCCAGAAATAAAAGTCTAAGCTGTTCAGATCAGGCGATCTCGGGGCCAGAACTGAGGCCCCTCACGACCTATCCATCGATTTGGGTAAACTGAATTCAAATATTCACGCACCAAAATGCTGAAGTGGGCCGGGCACCATCGTGCATGAACCACATGTGCTGACGTACTAGAAGAGGGACATTTTCTAGTAATTCAGGCAAATTGTTTTGAAGAAACGCACGATAGGTATTGCCGTCAAGGCGCCTTGGAAGAAAGAATGGTCCAACTAAAAATCTCCAATAATACCAACCCACACGTTGACTGAAAATTGCTGCTGAAATTTTGTTTCTACTATAGCATGAGGGTTCTTCGCTCCATAAATGAGCATTACGAAAATTTCTGATTGCTTCTCTGGAGAAATTTGCTTCATCCGTGAAAATAACTTGCCTGTCGAAATGAGGATTTTCTGCAACCTTCTGGAGAAACCACATGGACAAATTCCTGCGTGCTGGAAAATCTCATGGAAGGAGAGCTTGCACTCTTTGCAGATGATACGGATAACGAAAATATTCTCTCAAAATTTCCCATACAGTTTTGTGGCAAATATTCAACGCACTCCCAATTTTGCGTGTACTAGATCCTGGATTCTGTTCAATTTCATTGAAAACAGCCTCCTCTACTTCCGCCGCCCTCACTGTACGAGGTCGTCCCTCTCGGTTTCCATTTTGTAAACTGCCATATTGAGACAGTCGCAGATGGATGTTTGTGAATGTTCTACTATCGGGAACAGCGCGGTTGGGAAATCTTTCTTGGTAAAGACGCCTGGCTTGTTTAGCATTGCCGTCAGCCAGACCATAGACGAAATGCATGTCGGTCATCTCCGAAATAGCATAATTGACAATTTCTCTTTTTATGAAGACAAAACACTTGGAAAACAACAAAAGAACAAATTTTTAAACTAGTTATTGCCTGTCAAGAATAAGACTAACATGACAGGATTATTAACGAAATACATAGCGATGTTTCCTTATCAACGGACAGCGCTCACTTGTGTTTTTGTGACATATCTTTATCTTGTAAATAAACTGCACGTTATAACGACACGACACTTTTTAATTATTTTTCCTAAACGGTGAGTTTTACGTGAAAATGTATGGAGACATTTTTTGTTCGGAATTGATTTCTAATGAAAATCGTGAACGCGTCATACAAAACAGTGGCGTAACACATTTTTTGTGGAATTTGTCATGACCTAGCTGTATCTACGCCACTGGTTAAATTAAAATGAACTTTTCAGTTGAAATAAAGGCCTTCGTGCCCTTATACAATATGTAAAATTTCAATGTAATATCTAGAAGGGTTTTCGAAAAATTTGGAAAAACCGAAATAACACAACTTCAACTGTAGATCGATAACGAAGATTCTGAGGACATACATTCATATGAACTTTCCGGCTCGAAATCGCCTCAGGAATCACCCTTAAAATAAGTACATACACTTAAGTAACACCTGTATATATATATATATATATATATATATATATATATATATATATATATATATATATATATATTGTAACGTGCCAATTCTTGTCAATCGTTACCTTACTTTAAGTTTCGAAATTTGCATTATCATTGATAAATATATTTACATTACATTAGTATCTTTAAGCATTTCTTTTTTCGTTCAATAATTAAATTTTTTATATCTCGATATTTTCATTTTAGTCTACATAATTAGGAGTACCTCTGTATATAGTATGCTATGGTCTTTGGTTTGTGCGCAAAAAGGCACGCTTTGACGCTTTACTCATTTCCGATCCTTGCGCCGTGCAGTTCATACGTTATCTTTTTTAAGTTTTGCTTCCCTATTATAAGGTATGTAAAAGCATCTAATTACATTTTATATATATATATAATTAATAGGGAACAAAAGTAGGAACAAGGAAACCGCTTATGTTAAGAAAGAACTGCAATTTTGGTAAATTTCCGTATCGTTGTAAAAGCGTGGTGTGACGTCACGATCTTTACCTGCATAAAATGGCACACGCACACGAGATAAAATAATTCTTTAATGAACGTTTATTTTAGGAGCCTGAAGCTCGATTTCGTGCATCGCGCATGCGATGGCATTCGTATTGAGTCGTCGATCGGAAGCTCGTCCAACGTAGCTCGTTCTCTCTCTCGTCTGAGAATTTAATTATTTATTAATTAATCTGCACAACAAATGTGTGTACTTTAATACGGAACGTTAAAGAACAATTAAAACCTACATGTTGGTTCACTTAAAACGAAAATATTTGCATTTAGACCGAAGTTTGGAAGTATTGAGAATACATCATTTTTTTTCAAAATTTAAATTTTTTGCAAAATTTGCATTTACCTTTAAATTACTTTGATATGTCACTGGTTAAAATTTTGCGCATTTTAAGACAAAAATAAGGAAGTTACGAGCACTGAAACCGATAGTATGTAAAACACGAGCCGCAAAACATTTTTTATGATAATTTAATTTTTAATTTACAAAGTTAAGCGTCTAAAAAAATTATATTTTCTGAGTGTTATTGTATGTCTACAGGGAAGACCATCAATTGGGCTTACACTATTTCACTAATAACATGATTTATTGCCCTCTGATATTCTGGGGTGTACTTTAGACATATTAATGCAAATTCCGCATTATATTAAAGCATTAAGCCGTAGGTACTTTTTTAATTGTACACGGTGTAAAGTTTTGTGAAGGTTATTGGATGGTTTCCAAAATTAGTAAATTAAAATGATTAATTGTAATGGGGAGAAGCGACAACATTGTTCATTAAAGGGGCGGAGCTAATCCTTTGTTGCGTTTCGGATGATTGTTTAGTGTATACGTCGTCTTTTTGTGTTTTTAATTAAAAAAAATTCTGCATTAGAGTGGAGCTTTCTTATTTTAACTCGTGGAAAACCTGAAAAAATCAGAAAATTTTTATTTTATACCTTCGGCATCTAGACCAATTAGATTAGAAACAGGTCTATGGACGGGTACAATATTACTAGAGCTGTTTTAATACAGTTTTGAATTAATTAAAGAACAGCGTAATTAGCACCATGTGAAACATTCACAATTCAGTAATAATTGCAATAAAACATTTTATACAATGCTTTCAAGGTTTTGACGATGAGGTGGTCTGTTCCTCTTCGACCTTCTTCCTAACAAAGTTTTGCATGAATACACTTACTAATTGAAGCTAAAAGTAGCACATTTTATTTGTAAGGTGTGATTAAGTGTGAACGAATTAATCAATTTCACAACGTGCAAAACTTTATTTATTTAGGTACATGGGATTGAAAATAGACTATTAAATATTGATGAAGTGAACCATTGAATAAAAAAGGCTATTGACAATTCCCAAGGTTTGCATGTGGCTATGCCTCATTTACTTAAAACAATGTATGTTTAGACTAATAATGTTTTTTAGTGAAACAATACGTGGTCGAAATCGATTGTATTTAGTTTAAACACTTCGTTTATTTAAAGAAATGCAATTCTTGTGTTTAAACCGTTTTGCGTCAAAAAACAAATTTATACAATCTTTTTATAGTTGGTTAGCGTGTATTAAAGCTGTAATAATGTTGATTTAACTTGTATTCTATAATAATGCCAACTTTAGTAATTATTCGAAGGTAAGTATAAATAAACGGTTTAAGCGTAAAAAAATATTGTTTTTTAGCCGTAACTATGCGACTGGTTGCGTCGGAAATATTGATTTTAATATTTTACATTACTTTGAAGTGTTTCTTTCCATCTTTATAAAGTTCTAATATAAATTAAACATTTTGTGATAAAGAGTTTAAAGCAAAGTTAATTGAAACAAACTATATTTAATATTCAGATTAAATATCATTGAAATACCGCAAATTGGGCGCGAACTGCTGAGAAAAGGAAAATGTCGCCCGTACCCAATATCTGTAATTATAACTAACTGTTAAGGTTAATTATTGTTAATTGATCAGGTAATAAACTTTGTTGTGTGACATTTTTCTATGATATTGAACATTTTCTAACACGGTTGTGAAATATAAAAATAATAAACCATCCGCAAGTTTTACATAAAATGATAAATATAATATTGAGAACAGGAAGTCGTTATTACAAACTTGCAGGGTTAAATAAAGGAATGAAGTAAGAAAATTTATTTTGATATGAATATAGGGTTCCGTATAGCAATGTTATCATTTTTAACACTAAATGTTAACTTAACTTAACCTTCACGCCATTCCCTTGCGGGGTAGGCAAAACAATCCCTGCCTCTTATTTATTTTTCATTCACAATCTTTCTCCATGCTTTCCTATCCGCATACCTCCCTAGCTTCCGCAAGATTCATACATTGTTTCTGACATGCCCTTTTATTTTAAAACTCCTTATCTTTCTTTCCTTTATCATAGATTCTACTACATTCAGCCAAGTTTTACGCGGCCTACCAGGCCCGGCCTTTCCCTAACCTCACCCACGTATATTTGTTTCGTTAATCTTGCGTTGTTCATTCTCTCAATGTGACCAAACCAACGTAATGTACTACTTTTATATCTATCCATCATCGTCTTTTCGTCACCACACTCTGTCATTATGCATTCATTTTTATTTTGTTCCTTCTCGTTTTACCACATGCGCTTCTCAGGAATCTCATACCCACGGCATTTTTTTTCGTGCTTTTTGACATACCCATGTCTCATTTCCATACAGTACTGACCGGACGAATACGCCAGCATTGACCCTTCGTCTAATCTCGCCCTCCATTGTACCATCTGCAGTAACCATTCTACCGAGATATATCAGCTGGTCCACTTGCTCCAATTTCATCTTGAGAGTAAATACTCTACTCTCCTTTCCACCTTCCCGATTGAACACCGCAATCTTAGTTTTGTTCACGTTTACCTTTAAGTTTGTAGCTCATCCGCACTATCACTTGATAAGACTGTGTCATCTGCATACACCAGAAGTCGTATATTTACGTCACCAACCATTACACCATTTGTATCGGTACATGTTTGTCTAACACATTTATTCATGTATACATTGAACAACCACGGTGACATCACACAGCCTTGTCGCACTCCTTGCTCAATATTAAAGTATTCACTCACACCTCCTCTCACCCTAACGCATGCCCTACTACCGTTGTATACTGCCCGTATTCCATTTATTAGACCTTTATTTACGCCATATTCATTTAATATTTCCTCAGCTTCTCCCTATTCATATGCTTTCTCGAGATCTACAAACGCACAGTACAACTTCCTTTTACCTTTAAACACTTTTCGATCGCCTGCTGGAGAGCAACCATCTGATCGTCACATACTCTCCCTGGCATGAAGCCAACTTGCACATCCCAAATCTTAGTTTGTGTAGTTTCGTACTCTATCAATCAGTATTCTTCCAAATACTTTACCAGGCACGCTGAGCAAACTTATTCCTCTGTAGTTCTTACAATTACTCTTGTTCCCTTACCCTTATACAGTGGTACAATGATCGCGCTTTTCCAATCCTCGGCACTGTTTCACACATAAGGCATACATTGAATAATTCACACAATCTTCGTATAAGCTTTACACCACCATACTTGAGCATATCTCCAGTGCTTTCATCTACGCCTGCTCCCTTGCAGTTTTTCAACCTTCCTACCGTTTTCTCGATCTCATTTATTCCAATATCCTTTTCAGTTTCATTCACCATTCCTTCTATATTCTCCTTATTTAACCCTTCAGTCTTACTTTCCTCACTACTGTACAGCTTTCCGAAATATTCTTGCCAGCATCTCCTCACTTCACAATCGTCCCATACTATTTCGTTGCTGATATTCATCACTCCTGCAGCGTTCTGTTTTGGGCCACGTTTTGTATTTTTGATCCATTTCCAGAAGAGTTTTTTGTTTCCCTCAAAATCATTCTGCATTTTCTCTCCTTCCACAGCCATCACTTTCTCTTTACTTATTCTCATTGTCCCCTTTTTTTTCTTTGTTTCTTAATCTGTACACCTCATATAATCGCTTCTTCTCAGTCTCATTTTTTGCTGCAATCATTGCCATGTACGCATTTTTTTTCTTACATACTGCCAACTTACCGTCTCATTCCACCAAGCACATTTTTCTATCTACCTACAGTCGCTCTTCCACATATTCGCACGGCACAATTACCAACAGAGTTTTTCAAGCGTATCCATGCACTTTCAACGTCAGTGTCTTTTATTGGTTCGTTCCACACTGTTTCAGTCACATTCAACTCTTTACTCACAGCATCTGCGTATTTCATTCTCGCACCATTATCCACCAGTTTGTCAACCCTAATTCTGGACGTTCGCACTACGTTTGCTTTCCTTCTCCAGACCCACTTTTGCTCTCTGCGCATTACTTTTGTGCCTTTCACCAGGTTTCTAAGCCGTTCATCATACACTATCAAGTCTATCATACTTTTAGATTCACCTTTTGCCATGTATACATATGCACATTTTTATATTTAAACCATGTATTGGATACAAACATGCTTCTCTCCACACAGATGTTCAGCATGTGTTCACTATTCTCATGGACTCTTTGGTCTCCGAACTTTCCTAAAACGCGTTCACTATGTTCTCTCTGTACACCCACCCATCCGTTCATATCTCCCTCTACCATCACTCTTTCGTTTGGCTTACGTTCAACACATTCTGTACTTCGTTCCAGAAGTTCTCACGCTCCTGGCCTCTTTCTCCATTCACCGGTGCATAGCATGCAATAAGAAAAATCCTTCGAAACTCTACTTTCATTCTAAACCATATTACTCGGGGAGATACCAATTCGTACTGTTTAACACATCTTTTCGCTCTTTCACTTATGATCACCCCAACTCCTGACCATAGTGCTAGGCTGCCATCCTCCATCTCCACTGCATCCTTTCCTTTGCGCTTTGTCTTCGATGCACAAAATTCTTTAATCATATTTAAACAAGCAATTAGTAGTTCTGCCTAGTGCGTGTCATTACAAAGCAATTAAAAACTTATTACACTAATTACACGGCAATTAGCAGGAGGGCAAAGTATGGGTCATTCTACTCATAACGATCTCTAATAACAAAGGAGCATTGCTTCATCGTCCTTCTGATGGATCACCCTAAATACCTTCGATTAATATTTCTAACTCTTACCACCGTTTTGAAAATAAATATTTTGATCAATAATACGATAAATGAAATATGTACACTTTTATTAATACGTTATAAAAATAATGCTATATCGCCCTGTATTTTAGTAAGCTTTTCATTTTCTATCGAAATTATGTACATTATTAAAAGTTGAAACGACCACCTTGATACATTGCACTTTTCAGGACCAGAAATTTTTCTTAATCTTAATTATGACTCAAAAGAGTGCACTATCTTAGCAATTACTTTGTAAGAAGCCCTCGTTCGCGTGTAACACGTTGGAAACCCTGCACAATGAGTTTCTTAATGTAACTAACATCTGAGCTGTTACGCACATGTTCTTGTCACAAGTAATTGTGTTCTTATTAGTAGTTAGACTTTGTGCTAAAAAACCAAACATATTATGGTCATATTTTTTAGACTAGAGTTTAGTGAATTGAATCACCATAGTCTTGATGTAATCAAAAACCGTTTACACCACCTAGGATTCAAATAATCTCAACCCTCCTAACATACATACAATTTTATACAGAAAGACCTTGGTAACGAGTACGAAACAAGGCACAAAATAAGTACGGAATCTCCTTAATCTCTAGATACTCTTAATATAAAGTACGGTTTGTACTAAAGCCAACCGAACTATCATTCCTTGCATTGCACAGAACGTAAGATACATGACGTATTATGTCCCAGATGTATTCCGCGTTCTGTGAACTTAAGGACTAAGAAAACAGGTTTACGACACCACTCGTGGTTCCCTTGGAAAGGGCAATCAACAGTAACAAAGTGTATCATCCTTATTCTTCCTTCTCGCCCTCGCTGTCTTCCTATCGGATTGAAAGTCCAAAATTAAAAGTTACAAAAAAGATGGCTATGGTTTCTAGGGGAGAGCAGAGCCCACGCGACCTTGGTGATCGATAGTTCTAACTTTTGATCCACTATTGCACCATCCGCGGTATCAGGTCTAATCTTAATGCTGTTCACCATCATCTTGAACAATTACAACCTGACATTTTGTTTCTATCTGAAACACAAGTCTCATCTGAAAGCTCCGATTCACCCGACTTGCAATATCCCCAATGCAACCTTCACTCTAACTTTCGATATAAAGGAGGCGTATGTGCCTATGTCAAGGACATCATTGCTTACAAGAGGATTTCTTCCTTGGAAAATAAAAATTTCGACGTGATTTGGTTTAAACATTCTGGTCCTAAATTTGTGAAATTTTACTGTTGCATTTATAGGTCTCCTAATGACAGTAACGTCGATTACCTTAGTTTGAAAGTTGGCTCAGTTTCCATTTTGCGATATCTCAATTGTAGGACATTTCAATGTTCATAATTCTAATTGCCTTCAATTTTCTTCTACAACTAATTCAGCTGGTCATAGTGCAGAAACATTTGCTACTGCTTGTGATCTCACACAAATGATTTCTGAACCCACAAGAATCCCTGATAATCCTAGCCATACTCCACATCTTCTAGATCTCTTTCTTACATCAAACCGACTTGTTTATGAAACTTCCGTTCTTTCCCCTCTAAGTCTATCTGACCATTGTGTAATAGAAATAATTTCTACTGTCCCTAGTTCCGCTGTTGTTCGCAACACTAATAGAAGCTTGTGGTGTTTTAAGTCAGTTAGATGGAGTGATTTACGTGTCTTCTTTGCAACCTTTCCATAGCGTAAATATTTTTTAAGTCGTCCTTTTCTTCGGACATTTCTCTTTCAGTATCTGAAGTCGTCCTCATGGTCATGGAGGTATACATTCCCAAAATGCAGAATTGTATAGGGTATTCACGTTCCCAACCCTGGTTCAATAAGGCTTGTGCCGATGCAATATCTTTGAAAAATAAATCTTATACTAAATGGAAATCTAATAAAACGGTCGAGAGTCATGCAGAATACGTTGGTGCTAGCAATATCTGCAAAAGTATCATCACTAAAGCATAAAATTGTTTGAACAACGAAAATGCTATGAACTAGCTACAGTCGTAAATTCTGGTCTTCAGCTAAAGCCATTAATGAAAACTTCGATACATCTTCATTTCTCCCCCGGACATCCTTTGACGGATCTGTAGTTGCTGATTGTATCGACAAAGCCAATGTTTTTGTGGATTTATTTGCATTAAACTCGTGTCTCAATGATTCTAGAAAAGATGTGCCCCTAGTTAACTCTTCTTCATACGCTTCATTTTCGGTTCAAGCTACTAGAAGCGATAATCAGTAGGCTTAATCTCAATAAGGCGACTGGCCTAGACGGTATCCCAGCTATTGTCTTAAAGAAATGTCATTTCCGGTTGTAAGCGGGAACTGCTCAGATCTTAAGTTTGCTCTATTACTATGTTGGAAATGACTGTATCTTCAAATCTATAATGGGTTGAGCATCTTCTGTCAGCAACTAAAGCAGCTGCCCGTAAAATAGGCTTTTTGTTCAGATCTAAGCACTACTTTACCTCCCGACAACTCTTTCTGCTGTATAAGGGCCAAATTCGACCTCATCTATCGTATTCGAAAAAGAGCGATTAGGATTAGGAATGACCCGTCCTTAACATCAGGCATACGGCCCCTTGAGTATATAAGAATTGTTTTAGTTCTTTGTTTGTATTATTGGTATTACAATGGTTATTGCGCTGCTGCATTACATTCTTTGATATCATCTCAGGCGATCTTTCCTAGGAATACTCGGTTCGCTAATTCGCATCATCAATATGCAGTAAAATCTCAACTTGTCGTACCAAACGGGCGCAATCCACATTCATCTACACGGCTTCTAAACTATGGAATGATTTACTAGTTCCTGTTTTCTTCTCACTTATAATATGGGAAATTTAAGATAGCCCTTCATACGCAATTTAATGTCCCCTATCCATCCTCCTAAGTGTTCCCGAGTGCTTAAGCACGGCAGGCCAAACTTAGTCCGTTCAGGACCACAATTATTAAACAAAAAATCAAGTGGAACAAACCAATGTCATTAAAAAACAATTAGTGAATGTGTCTAGTGCGTGTCATTAAAAAGCAATTAATAACTTATTATATTTCAAATATAAGGTAATTACGAGGTGGGCAAAGTGTATTTCAATTTAGAACGTTATGTAAATAATGCTATATCACCCTGTATTCTAGTAAGCATTTAATTTTCTATTGAAATTGTTGGACATTAAAGTTTTTAAAAATATTATTTTGTTTTATTACAGACACATAATTGCTACTGTGAAAGACTCTTCATTGGATATGATATTGTGTTGGTTAAGTAAATAGTTATAAATATATATTATACAAGGTGATTCATTCTTTTTAAAATGAAATAACGGGACCCTCTGTATGTGGGAATTGATTTGCCTTCATGTTATACTTTAGTTAGACAGATTAAGTACTACTTAAGATTATACATGGCGATTCAATAATTTTCCAAAATCGGTGAAAAAACCTTTCTTTTTTTTTCATCAATCTGTATCTAAAAATTGACTCGGTCAAGGTATATTGATTTTAAAATCTTCGAATACAGCATATTATAATGATTTCGTTCCTAAATTTTCGTTTCAATCCCATGAGTAGGTTTGTAGATAGCGTCTGGCAAGTTTCACCACTCATCAATATTGTTCATGAGCACAAAATCATCCTCTGACTTGTTAAATTGTTAAACTTTCAAAATCCCACGATTCGCATGTTCATTGTTTTTTATTTGAAATTACTACGTTAATTTGTTCTTTAAAATGCGATTTTGCATCTTTATGAGATACACAAAGGGTATAATTGATTCTTAGTTACAGGGTGATACACAGTTTAACGGTATACTTTTTAAAAAATATTTTGTTTTATAACAGCCACATAATTGCTTTGCATTGGGTGTCGTATTGTGTTAGTTAAGTTAATAGTTAAAAATATATATTATACAGGGTGATACAAAGGTTTGTCCCAATCATCAAATCTTTTTAAAATCAAATAACGGAACCCTCTGTATACGGGAATTGATTTTGACTACATTTTATCTTTTAGTTAGACTTATTATGTACTACTTAAGAATATACAAGATGATACAATAATTTTACAAAATACTAAATATGACAATAAGTCGAAAAACCTTTCTTGTTTTCATTACCTGTATCTTAAAATTAGCTCTTTCAAATTATGTATATAGATTTTAAAATATTCGAATGCAGCTTATTATACTGATTTTGTTCCGAAAGTTTCGTTTCAATCCTGAGATAGAGCCTGGTAAGTTTCACCTAGACATATCATTGTTAGCGGTTTTAAAGGAACCAATATGTTATCTTCTATTGTTTATTGTTTAAGCTGGATTGAATTTGTACCGTCCAGAGAGTAGTTTTAAATTATGATACACAAGTCAGCATACATGCTGTGCAAAGTAAAAACCAGACACATTGTTTAACTCGCGTATAATGTACCAAAAGTCAGTAAAACTGTTGTTAACAGGGAATAGGAATAGTATTTGTACTGTACCTATTATATTGATCATGATACGTTAAGATATAAAACAATATTTACAGCAAAAAGCAATACTAGGACTGTGAGTGGTAATAGTCAAACCGACCAGTCGTTTGGATTTCGAAATAGTTAGTTATAGTGTAGAGGGCTAACTAGATATAGATTGGAATATGTATTATTGTTATTAAGAATTCCAAGTGACGACAACTAAAACTGTTCCAATCTATATCTAGTTAGCCCTATATACTATAACTAACCATTTCGAAATCCAAACGACTGGTCGGTTTGACTATTACCACTCACAGTCCTAGTGTTAGTTTTTGGTGTAAATACAGTTTTATACCTTAACGTATCATGATCAATATAGTAGGTACAGTACAAATACTACACGTACTCCTTTTTCCTGTTAACCCAGATATGCCTACTGTTCGTTTAAACGAACAGTGTGCAGGCCTCTACAAAAAAACAGGTGGCGCACGCTACATTATTTGAAAAAAAAAACGTTACTCAATCAATTTGTGGTGTTTTGAAATCAATTGTGAGTGATTTTGTGGTGTAAACATTATTTTATAAAAAGTGACACGTTATAATGGCGACTCCCGTTGATCTTCGATTAGTTAAGTGAGTAAAATATTACTTTTTTCAATTCAGAGCGCGTTGCAACGTATAAAACAAGTTAAGTAGATATTGAGGTTACATATATATATATATATATATATATATATATATATATATATATATATATATATATATATATATATATATACAGGGTGTTTCAATAAGGCTGGCCACCGGCCATATTTCAGAAACTAGTGGACATAAAAGTGGAGAAAAAATTCATTATAAAAGTCGCCACGAGAAAATCCTGGAAATTATTTTAAGTTCCGTAATTCATCGCAAGGGGCGCAATTGAAAATTAAAAATAAAATTATAAATTTCTCCGAAAATTCCCACATTAAGGCATACCTTTGGTAACATCGTTAGAAAGCTTAGACAATTCTGCATCATTTTGGTCTAAGGCTCATTGGCGTACCGACCTTAATAAGAGTGGGGAAGCTATTGAATGTGTAATCATTTAAATCGCTGTTCTTTTTAAACGACTTATCCGATTGTAGTAAACCTAGGCTTGTTTAGAAGAAAAAGGTAAGTACTTTTAACTGTCGCATCCATTGGTACGCGATAGCTCATAATAAAATTGTTAGAGGGCGCAATTTGTAATAATACCAGTATTTTGATTTTATTCAGAAAAATTAAATCATACGGTATAATTATGACATCATAAGCGGAAAGTAGCTTAAATTTGTAACAAAAACGTAAATAACGCAATTTGATATCTTTATTTGTTCCAGAGTTATGGCGAAAAGAAGACTTTTAACCGTTTAATTTAATAATTGATTGTTGCTATGGTTTCTTAAGGTGTATAGGTTGGATTAGTAATGAGAAATCTGCATTTATCATAGTCTGTGCCTCCTTCACACTCTATCTAGGCTTAGGACTAGTCCAAACTAAGCAAATTGCAAAATTTGGAGCGTGTTTAGAGGCCAACGGGCCATAACAACGATATCAAAGTAATGATTGATTTTGTTTAAGAAACTTTTTAATAGAATGGTAAAAATTATGAACAACTGTTAAAAACAAGTGAAAAGCTATAAATGTTCAAATTGACGGCCGTTTTGTAAAATACAACTATTAATTCTTCTTCTTGTACTGGAAACATCTGTTTCGATTTCGTCTCGTGGAATCGAATTTATTGCAATTTCAATTCGGTGAATCATGTCCTCTCGGGTGGTTGGTCTCGTTTCGTAAACAATATTTTTTATTCTTCCCCACAAGTAGAAATCTAATACAGTTAAATCCGGGGATCTAGGTGGCCACGGAAACAAACTACTCCTTCCCATCCAGCGATTTGGGTATCTAACATTTAAGAAATCACGGACTCTTCGGGAATAGTGTGAAGGACATCCATCATGTTGATACCACAGGGATGCTCTCACGTCAAGGGAATGTCTTCTAAAAGATTGGGCAAGTCATTTTGTAAAAGTTTAAATAAGATTCACCATTTAGGTGTCCATGAAAACAAATGGTCCGATAATTCTGTCACCTAAAACACCACACCACAAATTTACACTCCATCTGTTTTGGTGATCCACTTCGCGCATCCAGTGAGGATTTGTTTGCGACCAATAATGCATATTGTGCAAATTAACTCTGCCGCAGCTAGTAAAAGTAGCCTCATCGGTCCATAAAACTTTGGAAAGGAATCGAAGATTTTCACTACACATGTCTCTCAGCCAATAGCAATAGTCGAGCCGCCTGTCAAAATCAGTGTCTGATAAAGCCTGGTGTAAAACTAGATGATAAGGATGCAGCTTAAAATCCCCTAAAATTCTGAACACAGAAGCAACACTTACACCTAGTTCTGTGGAAATCTCCCTGATGCTTACGTGAGGCTGATTCTACGTACGCAAGAACATTAATACTATTGTCTTCATTTCTTATGCGACGTCTTCTGACAGGAAGTGGAATACGTCGTACATTTCCTGTTTATCTTAAACGTGTTGCCATTCGCCGAAACACCTTTCTAGTGTAGTGCCTTCGATCAGGATATCTGATAGCGTATTGTCGTTCCGCAATAGCTGCATTTTGAAAACATTAATAATACACGGCAAGCATGTCGTAAGCCTCGGCATTGGTATACGACATTTTGAAGGATAGCACTAATTTCTGATAAGGTACAATGAAACCCAAAACTAATGAAGGAAAAATTTTTACAACACAACATCAATCAAAATTAAGTAAGTTGACAACTTTTTCAATTTATTTACCTCCATGGAAACGAGCCGACTTTGTTCCGCAGCAAATTAGATTATTATTTTAAAACACACCACATTAGAATTATGCCTTAGAAGTTTTATATGATGTTATAAACGTACAGAAGAAGAATTAATAGTTGTTTTTACAAAACGGCCGTCAATTTGAACATTTATAGATTTTCACTAGTTTTTTATCAGTTGTTCATGATTTTTACCATTCTATTGAAAAGTTTCTTAAACAAAATCAATCATTACTTTGATATCGTTGTTATGGCCCGTTGGCCTCTAAACACGCTCCAAATTTTGCAATTTGCTTAGTTTGGACTAGTCCTAAGCCTAGATAGAGTGTGAAGGAGGCACAGACTATGATAAATGCAGATTCCTCATTACTAATCCAACCTATACACCTTAAGAAACCATAGCAACAATCAATTATTAAATTAAACGGTTAAAAGTCTTCTTTTGCCATAACTCTGGAACAAATAAAGATATCAAATTGCGTTATTTACGTTTTTGTTACAAATTTAAGCTACTTTCCGCTTATGATGTCATAATTATACCGTATGATTTAATTTTTCTGAATAAAATCAAAAATACTGGTATTATTACAAATTGCGCCCTCTAACAATTTTATTATGAGCTATCGCGTACCAATGGATGCGACCGTGAAAAGTACTTACCTTTTTCTTCTAAACAAGCCTAGGTTTACTACAATCGGATAAGTCGTTTAAAAATAACAGCGATTTAAATGATTACACATTCAATAGCTTCCCCCACTCTTACTAAGGTCGGTACGCCAATGAGCCTTAGACCAAAATGATGCAGAATTGTCTAAGCTTTCTAACGATGTTACCAAAGGTATGCCTTAATGTGGGAATTTTCGGAGAAATTTATAATTTTATTTTTAATTTTCAATTGCGCCCCTTGCGATGAATTACGGAACTTAAAAATAATTTCTAGGATTTTCTCGTGGCGACTTTTATAATGAATTTTTTCTCCACTTTTTATGTCCACTAGTTTCTGAAATATGGCCGGTGGCCAGCCTTAATGAAACACCCTGTATATATATATATATATATATATATATATATATATATATAAACGGTTTTTGTTTTAACCCTTGCTGAACTTGTCTTTATTCACTGTTAAATTTTTGCAGCGGTTTAACCTTGAACGAGTTCTTAGCCGAATTAGAAGAAGACATTCATGCTACTCCAAGTACTTCTACTAATAATGCAGCCGAGATTGTAATTTTACCTCCTATAAACGCGAATGATGACATCGCAGATGAGGATTCAGGAGACGAACAAGATTTAGAAATAAATAATTTACCAGCCTCACAATTATTAGCCGAAGCCGAAGTTTTCTATAACGACGACAAGGACGATGATGAAGAATGGGATGAATGTGATAAATTACCTCTATCACAGTATGTCAAATCTAAACAAAAAAAAATAAACATATGCAAATGGGAAAAGTCTGATCTCAGCACTCCACATTTCAATAAAATATGGGAACCTGTTTTCACGGTCGCAAATGAAAGTTTACCATCGCAACTCTTTTCTAAATTTTTTGATGAAGAAATTATAGAAATGTTAGTTTGTTTTACTAATATGTATGCTTCAAAGCGCAGTAGGAAGGCTGACATCACAATAGCAGAAATGAAGTGTTTTTGGGAGTGTTATTATTGAGCGGATATTGTACAGTTAGTCGTCGAAGAATGATGTGGGAAAATTGTGAAGATACATGTAACAACGCTGTTGCTAATTCATTTAATCGAGATCGTTTTGAACACATTATGATCAATATTCACTGTTGTGATAATGATAATCTCGACAAAAACGATCGGGTTTCTAAGGTTAGGCCTTTATTTGATAAAATAAACAAAAAATGCTTAGAAAATGCTTCTCACGTGGAACAACACAGCATTGATGAAGAAATGGTTCCATATTTTGGTAGACATCCCGGTAAGCAATTTATAAAGGGAAAACCTGTTAGGTACGGCTATAAGCTGTGGGTTGGTGCGACATATTATGGGTACATTGTCTGGTTTGAACCCTATCAAGGAGCAAAATCGGAGATTGCTGAGCATAAAAATTTAGGGCTAGGCCCTTCAGTTATTATGACCTATGCTGATGTTCTTTGTTCTAAAATAAGGGCACCCTATCACTTTTTTTTTGATAATTTTTTTTGTGAACGTTGCATTGATTGAACAACTGACTAAACGAGAAATCAAAGCAGCAGCTACTCTACGTGAAATAGAAGAGCTAAATGTCTTTTACCTACTAACAAAATATTCAAGAAAACTAAAAGAGGAAGCTGGGATTTTCGATTAACTAACCGACGTTCAATTATTATTACAACCTGGAACGACAACAACATTGTAAACTTAGTAGTATCAAACTTTGTAGGCGTGCAACCAACGCATACAGTCTCGCTTTTCACGGATTGAAAAAAAAGGATTAATATCGAACAACCGCAAAATATCAAAGCTTATAATAAATTCATGGGTGGTGTTGATCGTAGCTATCAAAACATGAGTTTATATAGAACAAGAATTAGAGGAAAGAAGTGGTACTTTTCATTGATTGCACACATGTTAGATTTGTCAGTGCAAAACGCATGGTTTTAACATAAAAAAATCGAAAATGGAAAACTAGGTCACTTAGCTTTTCGCAAAAGGGTAGCTATGGCACTGCTTGAAACCAACACTCAGCGAAACTACAATAAACGATCTAGACACTTTAATCTGAAAACGCTGACTCTAGGTATGATAGAATGGATCATCTTGTAGGAACTCAAGAGAAACTAACGCGTTGCAGAGTGTGCCATAAACCCGTTGCAAGTATTTGCAATAAATGCAAAGCCGCACTTTATGTGCGGTGTTTTATTGATTATCACTTACGAACATAAAAGTTATAATAAAAGACATTATTTAACACGTTATTTTTGTGTGGTTAGAAAAACGAAAAATTTTTCTTAAATATTAATAATTTCCATACCTATACGCCTACTGTTCGTTTAAACGAACACCACTTTTTTAATATAAAAACGTTTTTTTAACAAACATTTTTTATTAGACATTAATTCTTGTGCCAATAGGAGAAACATATCCAAAATTTATGAAAAAATTCGAAAAAAAATTTTTCAGGCATATTTGGGTTAGTAACGTATTGGTTCCTTTAAAAATGCTAACAGTTTCATTTGATAAGTCTTGGTGAAACTTGCCAGGTTCTATCTCATAGGATTGAAACGAAACTTTCGGAACAAAATCAGTATAATAAGCTGTATTCGAAGATTTTAAAATCTATATACATACCTTGACAGAGCTAATTTTAAGATGCAGGGTAATGAAAGCGAAAAAGGTTTTGACTTATTGTCTTATTTACTATTTTGTAAAATTATTGAATCGCCTTGTATATTCTTACGTAGTACCATAATACGTCTAAGTAAAAGATAAAATGTAGTCAACATCAATTCCCGTATACAGAGGGTTCCGTTATTTGATTTTAAAAATAGCTGACGATTGTGACAAAACTTATGTATCACCCTGTATAATATATATTTTTATCCTGTATAATATATATTTTTAACTATTTACTTAACTAACACAATATGATACCCAATCAGAAGTCTTCCACAGTACCAATTATGTGGCTGTTATAAAACAAAATTAACGTAGTAATTTCATATAAAAAATGCGAATCGTGGTATTTTGAAACTTTAACACTTTAACTAGTGACATGATGATTCTGTGCTCATGAACAATATTGATGAGTAACGTCGAGAGCTAATACATATCAGAAAATTATACGTTTTTACCAAATACTATTTTCCGTAAGGATTTAAAAACGCTGACAATTTCATTTGACATGCCAGACTCTTATCTGCAAATCTAGTCTTAGGATTGAAACGAAACTTTAGGAACAACTTGATTACAATATACTGTATTCCAAGATTTTAAAATCAATATACCTTGACCTAGTCAATTTTTAGGTACAGGGTGGTAAGAGAAAGAAAGGTTTTTCGGCTAATTGTTATATTTAATATTTTGCAAAATTATTGATTCGCCCTGTATAATCTTAAGTAGCACCTAATCTGTCTAACTAAAGGATAAAATGGTGTTAAAATCAATTCCCACATACAGAGGGTTCCGTTATTTGATTTAAAAAAGAATTGATGATTGGGACAAAACTTATGAATCACCTTGTATAATATGTATTTATAACTGCTTACTTAACCAACACAATATCATATCCAATGGCTGTAATAAAACAAAATAATTTTTTTAAAAACTATAATGTCAAAATGTGTATCGCAACTGTAAATAGGATTGAATGGTACCCTTTGTGTACAACTACATATTCTATAAAGATGTAAAAATCGCATTTAGAACATAAAATGATCAGTACTTTCAAACCAAAAATAATGAAGATGGAAAAGAAGGTATTTTGAAACTTTGACACCTTCTATTTCTAAAACTAGACATAGGATGACGTTGTGCCTATGAACAATATTAATGAGTACGACAAGAACTAATTAGACATTTTAACCGAAGGCCACTCTCTATAGGAAAATGGCGTGGTCCTTTTATATTACGTTTGTTTTGGTTATAAAACTTTGACAACTTTCCTTAATCTTAATTAACATAACTCAAAGGCAAAAAACCTAATTAACAAATTTTCTAATTATTTATTCACGATCCGCACACTTGAGTAAATTAGGTGATTTCAACTGTAATCCGATTTTCCCAAGGAACTAAACCGACTTCCGCATGTTCATTAATAACAATCAATCCCTCTTAAGTGAATTAAAAGCTTGTTAAATCCTTCAAAAACTCTACCCTTTCTTATATAACAATTGATTGGTACAACTTGTTACGGCTTCCATCAGATTGACAAAAATATTCGTTTTAGTTCAATTTTATTTCATTTTATCGCGGCATTGTTCCAAATTTTTTTGCTAGTCTATAATTTAGAGGAAAGAAGCCAAATTCGGTAAAGTTCGCGTAATACATATAAAATGATAAATATCATTGGCTTCAGTTCCAAGAAATGTCAGATGTAACCAATAATTAATAAAAAACTATGTGCTGTTTGCCAACGAGATTATTGAACCAGTAAACGATGTTCCTGTACAAGAAATTAATCCGCGAAACTCCTATTTTTAGAATGTGGAAATCGGTCATGCATTTTTCAAAATTGACTTTTATGTGTTGCTCAAGAGCATACGCCTTCTGAAGAGTGTTAATAGTCTGTAGGCGGGATTAATATTATTACTATTATCATTATTGTATAAATGACATAATGCTATGTATGCGCAAATGGACGTTGTAATCGCACATGCAAACGACCTATATAAGCTATGAGTAAGAGGTTAAAAATGATTGTATATTGATTGTTATCGCAATGAATTATTCTCAATAATCTGCATATAAATTAGCATGCACAATTACTTCCTTATATCCTCATGCAATATTTGAAACTAGGTCTCTCGATTTAGCTGTTATTTATTATTGAGTAAACGAAAATTGCTTATTGTTACAGGGACATTGCTAATTGCGAGAGTATTTCTAAAGACTAATTATAACGGTACGTATACTGTATGTATTGTATAAAAGGGGGCTAAATAGGTTATTATAATATGTAATTTATACGAAAGTTATTTCAATATTACTGGACCAGCTTTGATACGCCGGCTGACAATGAAGTCATTATAAATGACACCATTCACTCATTTTAAGGACCCTTTAGTAATGGAAAAACGGCGGCCGATAACATTTTCTGAAACTTTGGTACGTTGTTGTGCTCGATTTAGTAACCAAATGTATCAATGGACCCAACTCAATCCTATGACTAGTTTTCGAGATACAGGGTGTTAAAATTGAAATATGCACAGTTTTTCGGAATTTGTATTTTCAAACTTCAGAGCTAGATTACATTTCTGTTGCATAATAGTAGTTTTCGCAACTAGTGCGCTGTTTACACATTTTTTGGTGCGAGGCCGTTCTTTTTTACCCGAGGCGTAGCCGAGGGATAAAATATAAGGCCGAGTACCAAAAAGGTGTCAGCGCACGTGTTGCGAACAAAATTTTTTGTAATCGCTTACATAAAATTAGAAAAAAATACGTTTACTACATATTTAAGTAATACATTAGTAAATACATACACTTCCAAATATTTATAACTACAGGGTGATTCACAAATATATGAAGGTAATTTTTTGCAGAAACTCTACACTGCACTATTTTCAGTATAACTTCAGGGAACCATTTTTTCAAAAGGTACTATCTAATATAATTTTGACGATAAAATGTTGCACAGCAAATATTTATTATACAGGGTGTTTTACAGAATGAGCCACAATACACATTTATTTTTTTATGACTTAATAATTCAAAACGCTGTACTTCCGAATTGATTTTTGAGAAATTTGATACTATTAATATATTTGTAAAAGGTGTCCCAAAATTTACGCAAGATTTGAATTTGCTGCCATTTGTGCAGTAAAGTGTTGGCAACCCTGAAAAATAAACAGTTTAACAGCTGACAGTCTAGGGTTAGTAAAAATGGAGCGTTACACGACAGAACAACGTGTTTTCATTGTTGAAGAATATCTCAAAAATAATGAAAGTTTGGCGGCCACAGTTCGAAAATTTCGTACAAAATACGGTCGGAATGTTCATTTAACCTCGTCAACTGTGAAGAGAGTAATTGAAAAATTCAGGAAGACTGGATCTACTGGTGATGCTAAACATTCTGGTCGTCCAAAAACAAGCCGATCAGATGTCAATATCGAAGCAGTGCGTGACAGTGTTGGTGAAAACCCAAGAACATCAATTCGACGACGTGGACAACAACTGCAAATTTCAAGAAGCTCTCAACAGCGTATACTCACTGAAGATCTGCGGCTCCATGCCTACAAAGTTCAATTAACACAAGAACTTAAGCCTAATGACCATGCCCAGCGAAGAGAGTTTGTTGAATGGATTATCGAACATCAACAAGTGGACCCTGATTTTTCGAAAAAAATCATCCTAAGCGACGAAACACATTTTCACCTTGATGGCTTTGTTAATCGACAAAATTGCCGCATTTGGGGTTCAGAGAACCCACATGTGATTGTCGAAAAAAAATGCATCCACAACGTGTCACTGTTTGGTGTGGATTTTGGGCTGGAGGCATTATTGGGCCATACTTCTTCGAAAATGAGGCTGGTCAAGCAGTGACTGTTACTGGTACTCGATATCGCGACATGATAAGAGAGTTCTTTCTCCCTCAATTGGATGATATTGATGTGGAGAACATGTGGTTTCAACAAGACGGTGCCACATGCCATACAGCCCATGAAACAATCCAATTACTGAATGAGACATTTCCTGGTCGTGTTCTCTCTCGTTTCGGTGATCAGAATTTGCCCCCTAGATCATGCGATTTAACACCATTGGATTTCTTTTTATGGGGTTATTTGAAATCAAAGGTCTACGCCAACAAGCCCACAACAATCCGTGCGTTGAAGGAGGAAATTCAACGCTGCATTACTGAAATTGTGCCTCATTTATGCACAATTGTCATGGAAAATTTCGACAAAAGAGTGCGTATGTGCCAGCAAAGCCGTGGAGGGCATTTGCCCGATGTGTTATTTCATACATAACCCTATTGTGTGTACTTTATGATTCATTAAAAAAATAATAATTTAAAGAAAAATAAATGTGTTTTATATTTAATTCAAATCTTGCGTAAATTTTGGGACACCCTTTATATATAAGCTTCAATATATACAGGGTGATGTATTTATTAAAAATTACTGTATCTTAAGAAAAGTACAAAAACCATGAATACCCTGTATTAAAAAATTTCCTCGGTTTAATGTAACCATTTTTTCAGTATATATTATTTATAGTAGCCTCTTAAGAGTTATGAATTTTAAATCTGATACTATGACCAGTTTTCGAGATACAAGGCGTAAAGTTGAGAAATGTTAAATTTATTGGTTTTTCTTATTTACACTGAAAAGCTAAATTGATTTTATGTTACCTATATAAATGTAATGTAAGCTTAGTTCGATGTACATTAAAAGTTCCGCAAAAAATATTTACTGTTACAGTGTGCGCGCGTGTGAGTGCGCGCGTGTTGTGCGCGCGTTTATTGTGCGCGCGTGTATTGTGCGCGCGGGTGTTGTGCGCTCGTGTGTTGTGCGCGCGAGTGTTGTGCACGCGTTTATTGTGCGCGCGTGTATTGTGCGCACATGTGTTGTGCGCCTGTGTGTTGTGCGCGCGAGTATTGTGCGCGCGTTTATTGTGCGCGCGTGTTGTGCGCGCGTGTATTGTGCGCACGTGTGCTGTGCGCGCGTGTGTTGTGCGAGCGTGTGTGTACGCGTGTGTTGTGCGCACGAGTTACGCGCGCGTGTGTTGTCCGCGCGTGTGTTGTGCACGCGTGTGTTGGGCATGCGTGTGTTGTGCGCGCCTGTGTTGTGCGAGTGTGTTGTGCGTGTGTGTGGGTGCGTGCGTGTGTGTGCATGTGCGTGTGAGAGTGAGTGAGTGTGAGTGAGTGAGTGAGTGTGAGTGAGTGTGAGTGAGTGTGAGTGAGTGTGAGTGAGTGTGAGTGAGTGTGAGTGAGTGTGAGTGAGTGTGAGTGAGTGTGAGTGAGTGTGAGTGAGTGTGAGTGGGTGTGAGTGAATGTGAGTGAGTGTGAGTGAGTGTGAGTGAGTGTGAGTGAGTGAGTGAGTGCGAGTAAGTGAGTGAGTGTGAATGAGTGTGAGTGTGTGCGTGCGTGCGCGCGCGCGTGCGTGCAAGTGCGTACGAGTGCGTGTGTGTGTGTGTGCCGCTGTGGAATTTTTCCGCGTTGAAGATCTTTGGGAATCTCCTGTAGCATGCGAGGTGGTCCCCACCATTGTTAACTCACTTGACCCGGCCGGTCAGGGATTTTGTGCGTTGACTGTGATACGGAGGCCGCGACGTACTCTACCTTCCGGATCTTCTTGTGGTACTCCTCTATCGGTAGGTGCACGAGCACAAGTGGGATCGATGGTCCTCGCTGCTTCATCCTGAAATAAGTGGGAACATTAATATCTTGTAATGTCAGCTCTGAGCTAACATCCGCCTCGGAATATTTTACGGACAAGTCACGTATTACCATCTTAAGTATACGCTCGCTCTTTGCCTGATTTAACCTCATCAGACCTTCTTACCATCAGCCCTTTTTCCCTGGTTTTGTTGTGGTCTGTGAATTCATGTAATGGCTGGAACGTGCTGTCCGTGGAGGGCGGGCGGAAGGTCGGGTCTTTTTAGGCCTCTTCTTCTGGCTCACGAAGACGTTGAGGCTGGTGAAACCGGGGCGGACACCTTCGTTTTTTGCATCAGTGGTGTCGGGACAATTCAAAATATAACTACAGGGTGATTCACAAATATATGAAGGTAGTTTTTTGCAAAAACTCACTATTTTCAGTACAACTTCAGGAAACCATTTTTTTCAAAAGGTACTATCTAATATAATATTTTGACGATAAAATGTTACACAACAAATATTTATTATACAGGGTGTTTTACAGAATGAGCCACAACATACAATTATTTTTTTTATGACTTAATTCCTTCGTTAAATGTGACCATTTTTTCAGTATATATTGTTTGCAGTAGCCTCTTAAGAGTTATGAATTTTAAATCCGATACTATGATCAGTTTTCAAGATACAAGGCGTAAAAGTTGAGAAATGATAAATTTGTTTATTGTTACAGGGTGATTCACGAATTATTTACAATAGGTTTTTGCAAACACTTAATATCTCTACAATTTTGCCATATATATTTTAGTTCTTAAAGTTTATATCTACCCACTCACAATTTCGCAATATGTACTGTTCATACAGGGTGAACCATAAAGGCATATTGTCAGCTACCAAAAATAAATGGGCTTTGAAGTTATTACAACGATACCTTGTATTTCGTGAGTTACTTTTATATTAATTTCATAATATTACATTAAGTACGCATGAACATAATATATACAGGGTGTTTGGTTGTTTTATAATTACCTACAAAATATATCACACTTTGTTCCGATATACGTGACTAGCTTGAGTGTGTGTGCGCGTGCGAATATGCGTGTGCGCGTGCGCTTGCGTGCGTGCGTTTGCGAGCGGGTGTGTGCGCGCTCGTGTGTGAGCGCGTGTGAGAGTGCGCGTGTGCGCGCGCTCGTGTGTGTGCACGCGCGTGTATGTATGCGCGCGTGTTGTGCGCGCGCGTGTTGTGCGCGCGGGTGTTGTGCGCTCGTGTGTCGTGCGCGCGAGTGTTGTGCACGCGTTTATTGTGCGCGCGTGTGTTGTCCGCCCGTGTATTGTGCGCGCGAGTATTGTGCGCGCGTTTATTGTGCGCGCGTGTTGTGCGCGCGTGTATTGTGCGCGCGTGTTGTGCGCGCGTGTATTGTGCGCGCGTGTATTGTGCGCGCGCGTGCTGTGCGCGCGTGTGCCGTGCGAGCGTGTTGTGCGCGCGTGCGTTGTGCGCGCGTGTTGTGCGCGCGTATGTTGTGCGCGCGTGTGTTGCGCGCGCGTATTATGCGCGCGTCTGTTGTGCGAGCGTGTGTGCGCGTGTGTTGTGTGCACGTGTTATGCGCGCGTGTGTTGTCCGCGCGTGTCGTCCGCGCGTGTTGTCCGCGCGTGTGTTGTCCGCGCGTGTGTTGTGCACGCGTGTGTTGGGCATGCGTGTGTTGTGCGCGCGTGTGTTGTGCGAGTGTGTTGTGCGAGTGTGTTGTGCGTGTGTGTGGGTGCGTGCGTGCGTGTGTGTGCATGTGCGCGTGAGAGTGAGTGAGTGTAAGTGAGTGTGAGTCTGAGTGTGAGTGTGAGTGAGTGTGAGTTAGTGAGTGTGAGTGAGTGAGTGAGTGAGTGTGAGTGAGTGCGAGTAAGTGTGAGTGAGTGTGAGTGAGTGTGAGTGTGTGCGTGCGTGCGCGCGTGCATGCGTGCAAGTGCGTGTGTGTGTGTGCCGCTATGGAATTTTTTCCGCGTTGGAGATCTTTGGGAATCCCCTGTAGCATGCGAGGTGGTCCCCACCATTGTTAACTCACTTGACCCGGCCGGTCAGGGATTTTGTGCGTTGACTGTGATACGGAGGCCGCGACGTACTCTACCTTCCGGATCTTCTTGTGGTACTCCTCTATCGGTAGGTGCACGAGCACAAGTGGGATCGATGGTCCTCGCTGCTTCATCCTGAAATAAGTGGGAACATTAACATCTTGTAATGTCAGCTCTGAGCTAACGTCCGCTTCGCAGAGTTTTACGGGCAAGCCACGTATTACCATCTTAAGTATACGCTCGCTCTTTGCCTGATTTAACCTCATCAGACCTTCTTACCATCGGCCCTTTTTCCCTGGTTTTGTTGTAGTCTGTGTCGTCGTCTGGTCCATTGCTGCTGGACTGTCCGTGAATTCATGTAATGGCTGGAACGTGTTGTCCGTGGAGGGCGGGCGGAAGGTCGGGTCTTTTTAGGCCTCTTATTCTGGGTCACGAAGACGTTGAGGCTGGTGAAACCGGGGCGGACACCTTCGTTTTTTGCATCAGTGGTGTCGGTACAATTCAAAATATAACTACAGGGTGATTCATAAATATATGAAGGTAGTTTTTTGCATAAACTCACTATTTTCAGTACAACTTCAGGAAACCATTTTTTTCAAAAGGTACTATCTAATATAATATTTTGACGAGAAAATGTTACACAACAAATATTTATTATACAGGGTGTTTTACAGAATGAGCCACAACATACAATTATTTTTTTTATGACTTAATTCCTTCGTTAAATGTGACCATTTTTTCAGTATATATTGTTTGCAGTAGCCTCTTAAGAGTTATGAATTTTAAATCCGATACTATGATCAGTTTTCGAGATACAAGGCGTAAAAGTTGAGAAATGATAAATTTATTTATTGTTACAGGGTGATTCACGAATTATTTACAATAGATTTTTGCAAACACTTAATATCTCTACAATTTTGCCATATATATTTTAGTTCTTAAAGTTTATATCTACCCACTCACAATTTCGCAATCTATACTGTTCATACAGGGTGAACCATAAAGGCATATTGTCAGCTACCAAAAATAAATAGGCTTTGAAATTATTACAACGATACCTTGTATTTCGTGAGTTACTTTTATATTAATTTCATAATATTACTTTAAGTACGCTTGAACATAATATATACAGGGTGATTTGGTTGTTTAATAATTACCTACAAAATATACCACACTTTGTTCCGATATACGTGACACGCTTGTGTGTTTGAGTTTTGTGTGTGTGTGTGTGTGTGTGTGTGCGTGCGCGCGTGTGTGCGCGCGTGTGAGTGCGCGTGTGTGGGTGCGCGCGCATCTGAGTGCACGTGTGTGCGCGCGCATCTGAGTGCGCGCGTGCGTGCGCGCGTGTGTTGTGCGCGCATACGCACAAATTACTAAAAATACAACTAAAATTAATATTAAAAAATAGACAACTTTAACAAATTAATCAAGTAAGGTTTACTATTTTAAATTTTCTAAAATATTATCATAACTTTATGGTAAGTTCCCGAAATCTTCTTTGCTTTTAAGGAAATTTGGTTGTTAATTTTTATATGCAACATTTCTAAAATTCAAAATTTTTTTTAAATTCGATTCTCTATTTAAAATGTTGTGTGGTATTAATCCCTTATTTAAAGGTTGTAAAGATGTTCCTATGCATACTTTATCACATGAACCACAAGAAAGGAGGGGGCACGTTTTAAATGTAAAATACCTTTCGGTCAGAATTTAACCAAATTTTGATATGTTCTAGAACTTGACCAATTGATCAAATGTCTTCATTGCCCGAAAGCTCAAAACTCAACAGTTTTTGATATACAGGGTCTGCAATATCACTATTTGATACTTTCAATATATCATAAAATGGACATTTTTGCCAATATTAACGCAAAACTTAGTGGAATGTTATTTTTTTGTGCTACTGGTTACAACCTTTTCTTTACTTTCATTATTTTTGTACATACACCTGATATACAGGGTGAGACCCAATATATGTATCTGAAAAGAATTATACGGTGGTATTGTTTTGATATTTTGGTGAATGGAAGTTAACACATATATATGTCCATTTAAATTATTATTGTAAGTTAAGTCCCCTAGACGTCCGTTATACAGAGTGTTTCATTTCTTTAATAGATCTAATTGAGTATTATTATACTTCCTAGTTAATTTTCTGATAACTTAATTGAAATATCTATATTAAAATAAACTATTTGCTAACTGCGATATTTTAAACTTCATATAGGTACGGAAAAAAACGTTAACATAAAAAATCCCTTGCAATTGGATGTCGTTGCGAAATACAAAGCTTTTGGAGATTGACAGATAGGAAGGTTAGATGTGCTTCATTTATTGGTAGTTGTGTTATTTTTCGAAATTATTAATTTTAACATTCAATTGATACATTTGTTATTAATAGAAAACACTGGTTTTAATTTAATAAATGTTTTAAGTAATCGCATGTTCGTTGTCATGTGAAGAACCCAACATTATAATTAACAAGCACAAACGTAAAACCAAGACTGAGGAGTCATGTTTTGCTCAAGCACTGCGACCTCTACGCGGTCAAAAATAAGTATCATTCAATAAGGCTGACTAATTATAATCGCTATGGTGAGGAAATATAGTACATACACCAACTGCGGGTATTGATTTGACCATACGATTTGACAAGATAAGTGACATCAGATGGGAGCTATGTCACAGATAGTGATTCTTCCTAGGTTACGGGACTTTAGATGCAAATATTACAATATTTCGTTCTAGACCACAAAATTATATTCTGCTATTTCCAGAAAACTAGCACCATCCAACCAGAGGATATGTCTAAAATACCTACCCTAAGTGTTGGAACGCAAATTTGTAAATTTTTTACTCGCTAATTGGCCGCCCTGTACATATTAAAACGTCCGACTTCACTTCACTCTTAAATTTTCTACTGTAAAATTGTTCAATTTTAAGCCTTAATACAAGAACGCACCTTTCTTGTTTCACGTTGGTAAGATTCTCTCAAACAGGATCGAAATTATCATCGGCATTGTTCATTTTTCCGAAAGCAGGTCTACATGTAAAGCTAACTATGCACAATTATGTACTTAACATTGTTTACGCTCTCCTATCTTATTCTACGGACTTCGTGAAGCAACGAAAATGTAAGTAATACTGTTTAAAACAGAAAACTCCTTCACTTTAGTTAACACTAACAACTTTCAACAGAAATACAAACTACTGAATACAAACCGATCTTGGGAATTTTCAAAAGTCGTTAAGAATTGCTTCACATATTTTAATTGCAATAAACGAACCATATTAGCTTAAACTTGGTAAATTAAAATTTGAATTTGTGTAAATAGGTTTGGTTTACATATAAACAACAAATAGTATTTTTCTTATTTTCTATAAATAAATGCTAAATAGATTTTAATTTTTAATTAAGCAGCAAACAACTTCTAGCTTCTAAAAAGGAACTTTGGTAAGGAAACATTAGATAAACCAAGTAACGATCTCACGCAAAAATCAGCAACCAACACGCTTTAGCAGAAAACAAAATACTTTTGGGACATTCTAAGAAATAATTAAGCCTAGAAACAAACTCTTTTTAACCTAGACATAAACGACTCTGAGAATTGCAAGAAGTATAATATTTTAGAATGTTTTCCAACGAAATGTACCGCGTGGCTCGGTTAGTACGACCTTATTCTCTTTAAAATAGGCACCACATTTTTTTTCTAATAAAAGTTGTTCATACTCGTCGGAACTTTATCTTTTTGTAAAAAATTTATATACAGTGGTGACAAAAAGTTACATTTTGTTAAATAGACACCCTGTATACTATTGCATATTTAAATAGCGCTTCAAACGACAATTTCAAAAATATAGGGCAAGAGGGGTCTGCGATTTTTTGTTTTTGACTTATCTATTAAACAAATCCAAAAAAATTGTAATTTAGTCTTCGATCAATTGATGCTCTTAAATTTTAAAAGCTGTCAATGAAAAATCAGTGTTGCCAACATTTAACAATTGTAGTTTTTCTCCATTCTTTTTTAATACTCACCCTATATATGAACACGTCTTCGAATAGGGCATTTAAAGAGCTTTACGATGACATAGCACATGATAGGTCTTGTCTATTTGTCAAACGTAGAACTCTTGTAACAACTAGATTACTAATCTTGCTTAGTTCGTTCAAATAATGTATAAGTCATGGACTTTAGAGCAAAAAATATGTATGGTCGAATTTGTTATAAAAAATAATCAGTCTGCTGTATTGGCGAGCCTCCACTGCCATGGAAAGTTTCCCGATAGCACGACTCTAACTCGCAAAACAATTTGGAGGCCACATCATTCTTTCAAAAATGGTTTTCCAGTAGAGAAACGAATAAAAAGACATATTCTTACTGAGAATGCTCAATTAAACATATTACTCCCCTTTAACGAAAATCAAACAACCTCAACACGGAAGGCGGAGTGCAGGATTTTGATAACGTGTGGAACGTATTTTGAGTATAAATGAAGTGAGTTTGTACGCAAAAAATTTTTGTTGTACATGTAGAATGTCAATTTGTGTAAATAATACGCCACTGGAGTTGAATGGAACATTGTGTCATATGAAAGAGTATTTCAAGATTTCAATATTTTTGTTATGTTGAGAGCATTAAATTTGGTTGAAAAATAATGTTTTGGGGAAATTGTTACTGAGACGGCACTGGTAAAAGACCGGTTTGCCACTGGCCTTTTGTTGCTGTGTACAAAAAAAAATCGGATTAAATAAATGTTTGTAGACGTATGAATGAGTGAGGAATATGTATGCATATTTTTGTTTGTAGAAATTTTGTAATATGGTACAATAATGGAAAAATTGAATGCGTGTCCAAGAATGAAGTTGTTAGAATGTGATGCAGTTGGTTAAATTGTGCGGAAATAGAGATCGCCCACATGCGAAATTTTCATAAAAAGTTGAGTTATGGTCTGGATAATGTACAGAGTGAATATAATTACAATTAATGGTTTTTTCGGAGAGTTGTGTGTAAGTCTCCAAAGTAAATCAAGATGACTACGTTGTTCATAGTTTCGTTTGTGTTGGGTCCATCCAGGTTTTGCACTCGGCAAAGAAACGCACGAAAAATACGAAAATACGATTGTGATATGTTAATTTTGGTGTTGGCGCGATTATGTTGCGGCATTTTGGCAATATGGTGGACTGAGGGTATAAAACCGAAAGCGTAATAAAGGGTGTGAGAGAACCGTTCGGTGAGAGCTTGCATTAAGGCGGTCGCGCGCGTTTTTGAAGGTACCCTAGAATGGTCAGTGTTGGATTTTGTTTGTGAAATAGAATCTTATACAAATATTCATAAATAAAAAAGTTTAAGTGTGAATTGAAAGGAGATAACAGTTTTTCCGAGAGTTTTTCTTTCCAAGAAACTTAAAAAATGCAAAAGCAGATTTAAAAATAAAACGGCAGATATCCAGTTTTGTTCAGTAAGCGCGCGATCCAATAAATAAAGAAAGCCTGAAGTAACCCTTTAAGTAACATCAATAGTATGTTAATTAAGCTAGAGATCAGTGGTCATTATTGACATTCATTGTCGTATGTGTACAATCGATAATACAAATCGATTGGATACAGCAAATACGAATTCTATTATACAAGTGGAAGTAAACATTCTTTGTTGTGACGGACGTTTATGTGAAGGGCAAATAATAAATCAGATCGCCTAGGTGCTTATGCATATTGCACGTGAGTGAAGAACAGTTAACTGCGCTCGCGAGGGTTACAGCCTAATGAGTTACCGATCACGGCTGTTTCTGTCTTCTTTTGTAACAAATGACTTTATCTATTTTAATGTGTTTAGTATATAAGATTTTGGGGAGAATTTTTAATCTATAAGAATTGAATTTTGTTGTGCTTTTTTGAAGCCACGTGTTTGTACATATTTACATTTGCAAATTGGTCAATATATACCCATTTTTTTATTTACTTTTGTTGTTTATTTGTATCAACTGAGATAAACATTTTAGCATTAACCTGTGTACAATTGCATAACGGGTTACATCTATTGATCTTTGAATATTTTGAGTTTAATGATTGATCTGAAATTGCTTAGTGAATCGATTACAAAATTTAATTATTTAGAACTATTTGACACGTTAGTAAAATACAGAACACGAATAACAGAATATTTTTATTAAGTATAAATTACAGATTTGAAGTATTAAAATTAAAACCTATTAATGAATGTTTGAATACGATTTTTAAAGAGAAAGTATTCAGAGTAGATGAAGATATTATTTATGATGAAAGCACTGATTATTATATTTTAAACTTTTTAGAAACTAACGAATGTTGTGGTGATTTAAAAATTATTAAACCGACTTTTTATTATGATTTTTTTTCTAAATTGGATAATATTTATTTGGTTCAGACTTTTAGAACAGTTAGAAGTACAAATTCATATGTATACGAGGGCTACTTAGAAAGTTTTCAAATTAACGGTTTATAATTTGGAAGTTTCATATGTACAGGGTGTGATCAATAAGTTTACAACAACCCGTGTATTTCAAAATTTTATTAAGCTGTTGGATAAATTTCTTTTGGAGTGTGATTGAATTTGAGTTGTGAATGGTTTTACTGAGTAGGCTACAATCCTGTCTTCCACTGTCAGATAGGGTTAATTTAACACCCCGCTTAAGACTATTTTAGAAAAATTTAAGATTGTGATGGCGCCTAGAGACAATTTTTCCTGGACTGAGCAAGTGTAAGGTGTTTGAAACTACCTTTCATGCTCGCTTGACAACCCGCTTACTTCGCTAAGTCTGCACGACGCCTAATGCGGTTTGGACGTGTAACAACCTGTCTCAAGATTAACAAACATAAAAATTTTAAATTTCAACCAAAGCAAAAACTAGAACCAGATGGTTTGTATAGTGGAATGGTTTTCTGTTCATTATTGATGAATCGCCAGTTTAGTCAAAGTATATTGTGGATATACCTGTTAGAGTAGTGAAAATAAACACAGAATAAGAGAGACCAAACAGCAAGGGAGAAGATCCGTTATAGTTTGGTGTAGTATATGGTGAAATTTCATAATAGTGCTTATATTCTTTGAAGGCAATATGAACTCCGAAAGATACATACAGGTACTGCCAAATTATATAATGGAAATGATTCACAGTGAAATTCCCCTTGCGCACAGGCCAAATTTTTATGTAGCAACAAGATGGCGCACCTTGCCATCGAGCCTTAATGGGTTTCTTTTTCTGGGGTACTGTCAAAGACATGGTGTATTAGAGCCAATCCGTCAGTACTGAGGAACTCAGAGGCAAAATTGTACAGCCTATCCACTTGTTGAGGCAAACAAATTATCTCTCAAAGGCTATTGATAGCATGAAACTGTGTTATACCACCTGCATCGCTCAGATGGGAGGACATGTAGAACAATTATAAATTGAGTAATTATAATTTGAATAAAGTTGATTCTTTCGTTAAAAGTATATTTAAATTCTACAATTTATGTTCACACAACATTTTGGAACTTGAGAATATTATTTATGTTATATCTATAAGAATGGAAATATTTTTTGTAATTGTCATAGCAACGCTTTTTATAACAAAGATCGAGAAAAACTACAATTCTCAAATGTTGGCAACACTAATTTTGAATTGATAACTTTTAAAATTTGAGAGCATCAATTGACAAAACTAAATTACAATTTTTGTGGCGCCACGTAAAAGTTCCTTGGTCCAATAGAATCCATTTTAGAGGCCTTTGAACGTATACACTTTGTCAGAAACAAAAAATCTCTTACCCTATATTTGTCTTTTTGAAGTGCTATTTAAATTTGCAATAGTATACAGGGTGTTCCATTTAACAAAATGTAACTTTTTGTCAGCACTCTGTATATAAGTTTTTTCAATTAAATTTAATTTAAAATTCCAATGAGTATGAACAACGTTTATTTGAAAAAGTTTTTTGTACCTACTTTACTTTCTAATACGAGACGATCGGTCATGCTAAACGGACCATCAGTGCAGGGTTTTTAACCTGAGTGTTAAGGTTAAGCTGCACTTCTTATTCTTAGAGCAATCAATCTTGTTACTGTGAGCCATTAAAACTAATTTAATAAATTTAATAGAACCCAAGGCTGGCCTCGAGTTTGACCTTGGAAATTTTCGATGACGTTATTTGGCCTTGGAAATTGTTTTATAAAACGATTTCACCTTGAGCAAAGTCACCTTCAACATTATACATATAAAATGAGTAATTAAGTTACCTAATTACTTTGCTTTACAGCAACAACAGGATGCTTTAAGTGTAATTTGGCCTTGGAATTTTTTTTATAAAACGATTTCACCTTCAGAAATGCCACCTTCAACATTATACATATAAAAATGAGTAATTAAGTTACCTAATCAGTTTGCTTCACCACAACATGATTTAAATGTAATCTGGCCTTGGGAATTTTTTATACAAACGATTTCACCTTGAGAAAAGTCACCTTCAGCATTATACATATAAAATGAGTAATTAAGTTACCCAATTAGTTTGCTTTACAACATGCTTTTCTCTTTGAAGAGCATCATTATGAAATTTTTAAATGTTAATCAAATAAGACATATATAGGAAGTTGCTCTCGGGTCTGCGCCCTCTTGTCGTGGTCCCTTGGCGCTAAATTTGAATTTGTTTGTGTCGTCATCTAGTGGTGTATGTACTAATGAAGTTTTCTGTAATAGAAGTTGATCGTGTTCGTCTCTCTCGGCTCTTGTTACAGAACTCTTAATTAAAACAACTAAACTACTAAAAACGCTTTTATTTATCAGAGTAAATGGGTGAAAACAAGTATTATACAGTAACTTGATTATCTCCTGCTGCGTCGTTTGGTTGTAATGGAACCATCTAGAATGATTCTCAAGGAAACGTAAATGGAAACCAAGCGGAGGTCGCCCAAAGCAATCAAAATATTCTCCGTTACCATTCTCGTCATTGTAGATAGCAGTCCAATGCTAACCTGATTTGTTTTCAGGATCCGTTTTCACAATAATTGCACAAGGTGTAGGTGCGTGTCTCGGCAAGTGATTAGAAGCACATACAAGTCTAGTGGCTGGGGATCTATTTCAAACATTTCAACACTTGTACATCTTTGGAGTTGGTATGTGCACAGTCTAGCAATAGTAATGCGTTTTCCAGCGCATGCATAGGCTCTGCGATGTTATGGTTTAAACAACTATAAGCATTTGCTTCTTTTTTCAATGTCTTAATCGATGGACAACCAATCTCGTCCAGGTTTAGTATTGGTTTGTTAAGGAATCTTAAAACTGTTGTTTTTCACTGCCCTTAACGTGAATTTTTTAAACGGTAGCTTATCAGCGCCTTTTGAAAATCAGTGTAAGGCACATACCCAGATCGCCATTTCAGTCGTGATATTTATCCTCTAAATATCTTATCTGTCTTGACATGGATTTTGATGTAAAATAAAATAATCTCGAGGTGCCTTATCAGCATCAGCTGTAACGAACCATGATCTGTAATCACAGCAATTTCTTTCGGTATGAATTCGTTGTTAACACCGCTAAACTCTTGCACGTCCAAGTATGCGTCCATCTTCTTTCAACTGCTGCTGTACTGAAGCTTGTGATCTAGAGTTGACCCTTTTAACAGGAGAAATCCACGACGACATGCCTATGTTTATCGATCTCGATCACGTTATCGTATTCGGCGTACATCAAGCAGTGAGCGGCTTCAACAAGAGCTTCTTCAAAGCCGACTTATAAGCGAAGTAGCCGTTTCTAACCAAACTCCAGTGCGTGCTAGCGTTTGCAGACAAGTCAGGGGTTAGGTGGAAGGCCGTTAAACATTAGCCGTTGGGGTAATCGCTTCTCGATATATCGTTGCTCTCATTAAAAAAAAATGAATACCCGTACCGGATAATAGGGTATGATTCGCCTTTACATATAAATCATTAGCTGTAAAGTCTGATTGTAAGGTCTTCGAAGGAATTCGTTAGCCGTCAATATATAAGGACATGTAGTTAATATTGCTGTGATTTAAATTGAATAGATTTGAGGCGTAATCATCATTGAAGGCTTTATTTGCTACAAAGCCTACGATGCATCGTTTAGGTAACTGACCCAGGAAGACATTATCCAATTAATTTCGCTGTATTATACCTGCTAGCTAATTAGCACTTTTACGTCGGTCCTTGTAACAGGGTATTTTGTTGCAGTTGTTTCTAAAGCTTTAGCGTGTGCAATTAGAATGGTACGCCAGTAAACTAGCGTCCATTATTCGCGTCTTGTAAGTTGAACCGTGCGCCACCATCAGACTAAAGGTACCTCTTGATCATACAAATTTAGCCTTTAATTCAACACCGCTTATGAGAAACTTTTCTTGATTAAACAAACCCTAGTTCACGTCACCGATCATCTCAACCTGTTCGCTGGTCGTCCCAAGTACTTGACGTTTTGACAAACCGTTATTTGCGGGCTTCACTATATTCATCTGCCCGGCCGTATCATTGTACCATAAGGTACAACCTAGATGTGAACTCTTGGCCTTGTTGTTTGGTTGTGACACCATTAGGAAGCTGACCTCGGGGTTTGACCGTGAGGCTAGCCTTGGGGCCATGCATTGGAATCGGCCCTGGGGTTGGCCTTGGCTAGCCAAGGTCAGAACCAAAAATCTGTTCAGCGGGAGATTTGAAATTTTCTAATAAGGGGTCCTAATGCTAACTTGTAAGACAGGCATAAGAACTTGTGTTAGGGTCTGCACCCTCTTGTAATGACCCCCTTCGCTGGAAATAGTATTATAATAAGGAGCTCTGCGCCCTCCTGTCGTGGCCTCTTGGTGCAAAATTTGAAATTGTTTGTGTCACCATCTAGTTGTGTATGGGCTAATGAATATGTTCTGTAATAAAGGTGGCGCCACCTAGCGGTATATTTCTACAACTAATCAGAGTTTGTTTGTGGTTTCCACCGTTTCTCCCTCTGGTCTCACTCTTCTCCCACATCCCCAGGGAAATGCTGGGAATACAACGTGCTTATTAACGTTTATACGACGTTTTACTTTTACACTTGGTAAATAAATCTTAAATAGTACAGGATGTGTTTAAATTCTATTTCATCCAAAGAAATATATCAGAAATCTCAAATCAACCAAATGTATTAACGTAATTAAAACGTAACTTTCTTATTTGTTTGTATTGACTGGACAAAATTTTGTCGAATATAAATTCTATGCTAACGTGTTTCACTATTAATTCACTCTTGTGTCGGATCGGTATAAAAGGAAATGTCATTTTACTAAATGAAAGCAAACTGACAGATTTTGTAGTAAACATTATTGATTTATGGTGCAGTTTGGTTTGACAGCTTTGCCACAATACAAAAGAGTCATTGCTCTTATCTAACCGATTCAAATGAGAACTACTTTTACAACAAAGACAATACCTCGTTTTACTTGTAAACATTGATGATTTATTTTTAGCATGTGAAATGTGGTTTTTGTGTGAATGAAACGGAAACAATTGAATTTTGTTTGATTTATGAGCACCTACGGTATTGTGAGCTGTATATTTACATAAGTAAAAGATTTTGATTTACAATAATACAATTATGTACGCCAAGCAGAGGAAGTAAACTGCAGTAAAAGTGAGCATAATTCTAATACACGTTAGCTATAAATTTAGGAATGTGTACCTTTATGACAAGTGAACAACGAAAACACAAAAACCCTCCAAGGATGGACTACCAAAAAGGCTCTCAATACGCCCAAAGGGCTATAATTAGGGGACGAGGATCCTAAATACGCCACCAAGGGGTCGAAAATGGCGCCGGAAAAGAAGCCGACAAAAAAAACGTGGTCACCTGGTGAAAGTGGACAGGTCATGTGACTTCCCCCACTCCTTGTGGCCGTCCCAAAAAACAAAATGGCGTCATAAATAAACCAAGAAAACTGAAAAACCTACTCAACACACAAACAAGCAAGCACACTAACACGCAACAACGAAAACACAAAAAATTATCAAAGTCAAACACCCCAAGTACGTACAAACTCACCAAATAGTTAAATAGACTAAAATCGTCTGTATCCATATAGTTGTATTTAAATCGTAAAATGGAGTGGAAAAGTCAATGTTTACATGACTTAAAACCTTCTCCATAATTTCTATTCAATGTTAAATATTAAACGCTTCAAACAAGCAACATGTTTCGAAACAATGCCATCATCAGGCTATGGTAACAACATTATGTCAACAGAAAAAAGTTTGGCAAAATTTAATAAAAGCTGGAAGTCGAACTGGAAACTTCAAGAAATTGACATCAATTGTGTATAAGCAAGTAAAATAACAAAAGGCAGGATGAATAAGGAAACAAAGTTTAATTAACAAACTTAAAACCAACCTGCTGGATGAAACACATGAAGATAGTTAACACACAAGCAAATAAACACACAAAAAAACAAGCTAACGTACAAACATGCAACATGCAAACAAGCACACACTCAAACACAACGTTAGAGAACTCGAAACACCAGTCTTTGATTCCGCTTAATTTTAAAGAGGCTGCGTTGCAGTTATCCAGATATCCAGTAAGGGTAATTTTGATCAACTGTTATTAAGGAGCGACCTTAAATGTAAATCATGTTCTTAATAAAACTTTAATTTTCAATTCAAATATAATGCAATAAAAATCCCAAAAAACAGCTGTACAGGGTGGCCAACTAAGAATGCGAGGTACTGTATCTGGGAAACTATCCATCGTAGAGGCTTGCGCAAACAACAGTTATTACTAAAACGGCCAATACAAAAACCTGGAAAATATTTTCAAGTTTCTGAAATGGCCGCTAGGGGGCGTAACTGCAATCTTGAATCTAAAAAAGTGATATTTCTGTGAATTCTGCTATATTAACCTAATAAAAAAATAACTGATCTTTAAAGTCGAGGATAATCTGAACTTTTTTTGTTTGGCACTTTTTGACGTATGTCTAAAAATAAAGTGGTGCGGGGTATTCAAAGGTTTCCTTAAATAACCCCCTGTATCTTCGAAACGGCTAAGCCGATTTTAACAAACTTGGGCGCGTTGAAATGAGCTATTCTTGGGCTACAAATGTTATAATATTTGAAGTTTTGTTAGTTTCACATGTCGTCGCTAGAGGGCTTTGTTCGACATTCCGACAGAAACGGTGAATTTTCGCAAAAAAATTAAATGCATTGCTATGACTTTTTCATGAACAAGTAGCTAAATGACGCCTAAACAAGCTCGCGAAAACCGCATCTCGATATCTTGTTCCTAACCTAAAATATCGGCCAAAGAAAACTTTATACGAAAATCCCTTAAATTTTTTTTTAACTATATTTTTCTGGAATTGTTTCTATTATGTAAGTTGTGGCCCTAAAAAGGACCGACTTAAAGGAGGAAGGTTTTTAATGCCCCCGTAAATACTCGAAATGCTGACCATCACGCTCTATGCATTGCTGAGGCCTCTCATGACTAGACAAAACTGCAGCTTCAATTTCGGCTCTCGGTATGTTACGTATTGCGTTACGAATCCGGTTTTTCGTATCTTCTCTAGTAGTAGGTTGAGCCCAAAACACGATGTCCTTTAAGCGCCCCCATAAATAAAAATCGAGGCAAGTTAAGTCTGGCGATCGCGGAGCCCATGGAAACAGACTCTTCGAATCCACCGCTGTTGAAATACTGCATTAATATGCTCTCGCACATTAATAGCAAAATGTGCTGGGCAACCATCTAACTGCAAAAACAATTTTTGCCTTGTTTCCAGAGGCACATCTTGCAACAACAACGGTAATTGATTGGCCAAAAAGTCAAGAAATACATTGCCATTTAGGGGTTGCTCGAAAAAATATGGCCCAATAATTCTGCCTCCCAGTATGCCACACCATACATTTAAACTCCAACGTCCTTGGCGCTGAACTTCACGCAACCAATGGAGATTTTCTGCAGACCAATAATGCATATTGTGCAGATTGACTCTCCCGTCACTACTGAAGGTGGCTTCATCGGTCCAAAGAATTTGAAATAAAAATTCTCTATTTTCGCGTATCATGCCTAACATCCAATGGCAATAGTCTAACCTTCGATCAAAATCTTCCTCTTTCAAGACCTGATGCAAAACGACATGATATGGGTGCATTCTTAAAGTAATTAAAAAAAGTTTATTTATTTTGATGGCCATTAGAACTTACCTATGGTCCTTCAAAATATTTTGAACGTTGTCCGTGATATCCCAACTCAGTGGATAATGCTCTTGTGCTAACATGAGGGTTTCTTTCAATATAGCCCAGTACACGGTTAATATTTTCTTGTGTTCTTCCAATTCTTTGCCGTTGAAACAGGCCAAAAACTACCATTGTCTCGTAAGCTCGCCACTAATCGGAGAAAAACTCTTACATCGCAAGGACGCCGATTTGGATATCGAGCCGCGTAAACTCTTTTAGCTACTGCGGCATTCTGAATACATTCAAAATAAACCGCAAGCATATCAACAGCTTCATTGTTCGTAAAACGCATTTTGAAAGCACAAAAATTGCTCAAAGTAACGCGAAAGTATTGACAACTATTGACAATTTGAGGATTATGTTTGTTTTGTTTAGGTATCTGTTTCCACTGCCTGCTTCTATTAATTGTAGCATTGCTTACTTGCCCGTAGTAATTTCAAAAAAGGTGATTTTGTTCTGGTGAATAAATTTACAAACATTTAAAATCACAATTTCTAGGTAACCTATTCAGAGCCGAAATTGAAGCTGCAGTTTTGTCTACCCATAAGAGGCCTCAGCAATGCACAGAGTGATGGACAGCATTTCGAGCATTTACGGGGGCATTAAAAGCCTTCCTCCTTTAAATCGGTCTTTTTTAGAGCCACAACTTACATAAAAGAAACAATTCCAGAAAAATATAGTTAAAAAAAATAAAAATTTAATTTTTTTGCGAAAATTAACCGTTTCTGTCGGAATGTCGAACAAAGCCCTCTAGCGACGACATGTGAAACTAACAAAACTTTAATTATTTTAACATTTGTAGCCCAAGAAAAACTCTTTTCAACGCGCCCAAATTTGTTAAAATCGGATTAGCCATTTCGAAGATACGGAGGGTGATTTAAGGAAACCTTTGAATACCCCCCACCACTTTATTTTTATAGATACGTTATAAACTGCCAAACAAAAAAAGTTCAGATTATCCTCGATTTTAAAGATCAGTTATTTTTTAATTAGGTTAATACTGCAGAATTCACAGAAACATCTCTTTTTTAGATTCAAGATCGCAGTTATGCCCCCTAGCGGCCATTTCAGAAACATGAAAATATTTTCCAGGTTTTTATATTGGCCGTTTTAGTAATAACTTTTTTTTTCGCAAGCCTCTACGATGTATAGTTTCCGAGATACAGTACCTCGCATTCTTAGTTGGCCACGCCGTACATAACCCACCACCCAACCTAGTTATTTATTGAAAGCGGAACTAAATTCGTTTCGCCTTAAAGAGTCCGATTAAACGTTAACCGTTCTAAACCTCGAAAATGTTATTTTCCATTAACCTTTAATAATTATCATTTGCAACTATATATAATTATAATTAAGCCCTAGTTACGTCCAGTAAAAGCTTTGCTCCTGTAAATACATACACATAAGCTTATAAAATTATTGATAAATTATTAACCTAGTTCAATTCCATAGAAAGAATATCGACGTGTATACCTGCTGATAGCATTCAAAGTAACATAACATAATAAAGAGAGTAAACATTTTACATTTTAACCACACAAATTCGCACGTTTTTTAAAAATATTGCGTTAAACTTCTTTATTGGACAGGTGCGTATTCCAAATGTTAAATGTTCCGTAAATCAAATTTAAGTCGGTTTAGAGTTGATTACGATATATTAATCGCAATCCAGTAATCAGCCGTGATCCGTTCAGAGGCGCAGCATCACCAGGGGCTCCCAGAACCAGATATCCTGATCCAGAATTCCCAATGCCGTAGTGTTATTATTTTATTCATTTGAAATTCTTATTGGTCGCTTTAACAGTTTATTAAAATATAACGGGTCTACCGAGTGGTGTTAATCTAATTAGAACTTTAGCCTACGAATTAGTAACAGTTCTGTTATTAAAACTTATTCTTGTTAAGTGTTTTTGGCCACCTAAAGCATTGATATTGTGCTTTTAAGCTTTACTTCATTGGAATCCATCCAGTTTTTACATTTAGTAGTTCTATATTGTTGAAATTACCTTTATACTTTAGTTTTGTTGTTATCCTCACTCAGGTGATAGTGTTTGGCTGTGGTTAATAAATAAATAATTCTTATAGCAGCTATAAGCGTTGTGCTACATTGTACTAAGTGGATTTTAGCTTTCTTAACCATTGACTTCTTTTTTTTGTGTTGGGTTCTTAATTTTGGTCTTTGCCATTATCAACGCCAATTTTTTTGATTTAGTTTAATTAGACAGGGAGTTGCCTTAGTCGGTTTACATAATTCCAGAACATGTAGCAATACACTGGATAGAGTACTTACACTTGCCTAGAGCTCAGAATTACGGACGGCATTTTTGTTCTAATCAAATTACACCTTTAACATTACAATGTTACGTTTGATGACTTGTTTCTATAGTGGTAGTAAAAAATTTTGTTTTGTATGTACTAATGAAATTTCTCCCAGGTTGTCATTTCTTGATCCTATTTTGAAGTTCTGGAATCTACTCGTACCTTCAGAAAAATTTATGACACTCATTTCTTAAAATCGTAATCAAATTTAAGTCAGTTTAGAGTTGATTGGGATGTTCTACGCAATATTAACCGCAATGCAATAATGAGCCGTGATCTGTTCAGTGAAACAGAACAACCACCAGAAGCTGCTCTGAACCAGATATCTGATCCAGAATTCCTAATGCCGTAGTGTTATTATTGTTTTAGTCATTTGAAGTTATAGTTTTGTTTTTGAGGTAAGTTATATGTGAAGATGTAGGATAATATGTAGTGAACCTTATTGTATTGTTTATCCATGAGTGTGAAAAAGGTAGCTAAAAAGATAAAAGAACCCCATCTCCGTAATGCCATAAAATAGTTTGGCACTATAAAGTATACTATTAGATAATTAAGCTTAAGTCTAATAATAAAAGGACAGTTTACAGACAAGTTTATGTTTGTAACCTACCGATTTCATGATTCTAAGTTCGACCCCTTTAAAATATTCTGACATTTTCTTTATGCGGTTGTATAGTTTATCCAAAGTAAAATGTTCATTTTTCAAATTATATTGCGAAGTTACTTAATTAATTATGAAATAAATTATCTTTAAAATTTAAAACGATTGCAAATTTGAGGTCTTGCCAAACCTGCGACTAAATAACGTGCTTACATAAAAAGTGGTTTAATTTGCATGTACCCAAGTACTCAATTTAAAGATATTAATTACCTAATTACCATGTTAATTGTTTCCGCTTTCTTTTTTCCCGTGTTTTTTTTTAAATAGTCACAGCAATTCGGTGGTTTCACATTGATAGCGTCATTAAAATGAAACTCAATACGAGAATTATTTATTTCTTTGGTGGTGGTAATTTAATAAAAAGAGCAATTTAGCACGACTACCTCGAGCTGAAAAGTATCAAACGAGTTTTGGTCCTACTGTCATATTAAACAAAAATATAATTAGTATAGAAACAATTTATTGCAAAGCGGTCTAAAGGTTGTTCATTAACTCCCCGTGAATCTTGAACATTTACGTGTGAACAAAATGTTTGTGTATCGGACCATTACACGTTACAATGATTCTGGTAGCATCAAAAAACGCCATGGAGGTGGACATCCAAAAACAGCGACATAGCGAGAAGTGGTTCGAAAGGTGAAGGGCAGAATCCAACGTAACCCACAACAAAGCGCAGTTCAATTGGCGAAAAATCTCAATGGGCCAGCTCGTAGCATGGGGCGAATATTAAAATCAGAACTTCGATTGAAGCCCTACAAAATACAAAAAGTGCGAGATTTAACACCTGCACAAAAGGCAGTTCGTCTAGGAAGAGCAAGGGCGTTAAAACATTTGCAACGTGCGAGCTTGAAAATTTGGTCTTTTCTGATGAAAAATTTTTACAGTTCAGCAATGTGTAAACAAACAAAACGATCGTGTATGGTTAGAGTGCAAATCAAGAGCCAATTTAGAGCAGCGAATTGCTCTGCGAAAGCAAGCGCCTGCGTCAGTGATGGTTTGGGCCGCGGGACGCTCACCACTCGTTTTCATTGAACAGGGCGTAAATGTGAATCAACAAATTTACCGTGAAAAGGTTTTAAACGATGCTTTTTTGCCGTGGGCACGTAAACGATTCGGTAGAAACCATTGGACGTTTCAACAAGACTCGACACTATCCCATAAAGCTCGTGAAACCGAACGTTTTTTGTAATAAAAAGTTCCAGCTTCATTTCTTCATAACATTGGCCACCATATTCCCCGGATATGATCCATTCTGGAGGCCAAAGTATCAACTAAAAAATATGAGACGGTCGACGCGTTAAAGATTGCTCTTCGCCAAGAATGGAGGAAAATACAATCAGACCACATTCGTGCAGCGTGTGAAGCTTTTCCCTTTCAGACTCAATGCTATTATCAGCGCTAATGGTGGACACATCGAACAATAACATATTTCTCGTAAATTTTGAAATGTATTTTACGATATACTGAAATTTTTAAATAAAGAAAATCAAAATTGACAAAATTAAAATATTTTTAATTGGTAACACTTCGAGTGCCGACCCCTGTATACTAGTTTGCCTACCCTAATTCTGTACATTCGCACTACGTTTGCTTTCCTTCTCGAGACCTATTTTTGCCTTAAATACATTTCCGATACAACCAAAAAGTGGTCCTATCCACACTCCGATCTTCGCATTACCTTCGTGTCCCTCACAAGGTTTCTAGGTCGTTCATCATACACTATCAAGTCAATCATACTTTTTGATTCACCTCTTAGCCATGTATACATATGCACATTTTTATGTTTAAGCCACGTATTAGACACAAACAGGCTTCTGTCTACACAGATGTTCACCAGGCGTTCACCATTCTCATTGACTCTTTGGTCTCCGAACTTAAGGTTTCTAGGTCGTTCATCATACACTATCAAGTCAATCATATTTTTTGATTCACCTCTTGGCCATGTATACATGTGCACATTTTTATGTTTAAGCCACGTATGAGACACAAACAGGCTTCTGTCTACACAGATGTTCACCAGGCGTTCACCATTCTCATTGACTCTTTGGTCTCCGAACTTAAGGTTTCTAGGTCGTTCATCATACACTATCAAGTCAATCATATTTTTTGATTCACCTCTTGGCCATGTATACATATGCACATTTTTATGTTTAAGCCACGTATTAGACACAAACAGGCTTCTGTCTACACAGATGTTCACCAGGCGTTCACCATTCTCATTGACTCTTTGGTCTCCGAACTTAAGGTTTCTAGGTCGTTCATCATACACTATCAAGTCAATCATATTTTTTGATTCACCTCTTGGCATGTATACATGTGCACATTTTTATGTTTAAGCCACGTATTAGACACAAACAGGCTTCTGTCTACACAGATGTTCACCAGGCGTTCACCATTCTCATTGACTCTTTGGTCTCCGAACTTAAGGTTTCTAGGTTGTTCATCATACACTATCAAGTCAATCATATTTTTTTGATTCACCTCTTGGCCATGTATACATATGCACATTTTTATGTTTAAGCCACGTATTAGACACAAACAGGCTTCTGTCTACACAGATGTTCACCAGGCGTTCACCATTCTCGTTGACTCTTTGGTCTCCGAACTTAAGGTTTCTAGGTCGTTCATCATACACTATCAAGTCAATCATATTTTTTGATTCACCTCTTGGCCATGTATACATATGCACATTTTTATGTTTAAGCCACGTATTAGACACAAACAGGCTTCTGTCTACACAGATGTTCACCAGGCGTTCACCATTCTCATTGACTCTTTGGTCTCCGAACTTAAGGTTTCTAGGTCGTTCATCATACACTATCAAGTCAATCATATTTTTTGATTCACCTCTTGGCCATGTATACATGTGCACATTTTTATGTTTAAGCCACGTATGAGACACAAACAGGCTTCTGTCTACACAGATGTTCACCAGGCGTTCACCATTCTCATTGACTCTTTGGTCTCCGAACTTAAGGTTTCTAGGTCGTTCATCATACACTATCAAGTCAATCATATTTTTTGATTCACCTCTTGGCCATGTATACATATGCACATTTTTATGTTTAAGCCACGTATTAGACACAAACAGGCTTCTGTCTACACAGATGTTCACCAGGCGTTCACCATTCTCATTGACTCTTTGGTCTCCGAACTTAAGGTTTCTAGGTCGTTCATCATACACTATCAAGTCAATCATATTTTTTGATTCACCTCTTGGCCATGTATACATGTGCACATTTTATGTTTAAGCCACGTATTAGACACAAACAGGCTTCTGTCTACACAGATGTTCACCAGGCGTTCACCATTCTCATTGACTCTTTGGTCTCCGAACTTAAGGTTTCTAGGTCGTTCATCATACACTATCAAGTGAATCATATTTTTTGATTCACCTCTTGGCCATGTATACATGTGCACATTTTTATGTTTAAGCCACGTATTAGACACAAACAGGCTTCTGTCTACACAGATGTTCACCAGGCGTTCACCATTCTCATTGACTCTTTGGTCTCCGAACTTAAGGTTTCTAGGTTGTTCATCATACACTATCAAGTCAATCATATTTTTTTGATTCACCTCTTGGCCATGTATACATATGCACATTTTTATGTTTAAGCCACGTATTAGACACAAACAGGCTTCTGTCTACACAGATGTTCACCAGGCGTTCACCATTCTCGTTGACTCTTTGGTCTCCGAACTTAAGGTTTCTAGGTCGTTCATCATACACTATCAAGTCAATCATATTTTTTGATTCACCTCTTGGCCATGTATACATATGCACATTTTATGTTTAAGCCACGTATTAGACACAAACAGGCTTCTGTCTACACAGATGTTCACCAGGCGTTCACCATTCTCATTGACTCTTTGGTCTCCGAACTTAAGGTTTCTAGGTCGTTCATCATACACTATCAAGTCAATCATATTTTTTGATTCACCTCTTGGCCATGTATACATGTGCACATTTTATGTTTAAGCCACGTATTAGACACAAACAGGCTTCTGTCTACACAGATGTTCATCAGGCGTTCACCATTCTCATTGACTCTTTGGTCTCCGAACTTAAGGTTTCTAGGTCGTTCATCATACACTATCAAGTCAATCATATTTTTTGATTCACCTCTTGGCCATGTATACATGTGCACATTTTTATGTTTAAGCCACGTATTAGACACAAACAGGCTTCTGTCTACACAGATGTTCACCAGGCGTTCACCATTCTCATTGACTCTTTGGTCTCCGAACTTAAGGTTTCTAGGTCGTTCATCATACACTATCAAGTCAATCATATTTTTTGATTCACCTCTTGGCCATGTATACATATGCACATTTTTATGTTTAAGCCACGTATTAGACACAAACAGGCTTCTGTCTACACAGATGTTCACCAGGCGTTCACCATTCTCATTGACTCTTTGGTCTCCGAACTTAAGGTTTCTAGATCGTTCATCATACACTATCAAGTCAATCATATTTTTTGATTCACCTCTTGGCCATGTATACATATGCACATTTTTATGTTTAAGCCACGTATTAGACACAAACAGGCTTCTGTCTACACAGATGTTCACCAGGCGTTCACCATTCTCATTGACTCTTTGGTCTTCGAACTTTCCTAGAACGCGTTCAGTATGCTCTCTCTGTACACCACGCTGATAGTGTAGTGGTGACATGACCTGCTTAGTATTCGGGGGGTAATGGATTCTATTCCCGTTAACGTCTACCTTGTACGAGGTTTTTTCGGGGTGTTTTCCTCATACACATGCACCGGCATGGTCACTGCATATATGTACACCATGTGCGGGTACTTAAGCGAATGTTAGGGTAACATTTTCCCCCTCAGAACCCTAACTTCATTCCTTCCGATTCTATCCTGGCCACCCCGTTCTTAATCCCACCATGCATATATATACGTAATGTATGTATGTATGTATACTGGTAATCCCTGACCATGAGTATGGCCGAAGGAACTTGGAAAACTCAAACAACCCGCCCTCCCCCTTGGGGAGGGAATTAAATACGTGATCTTTCCTTTCTCTCTGTGCACCCACCCATCCGTTCATATCTTCGATTACCACCACTCTTTCGTTTGGCTTACATACGTTCAACATGTTCTCTTCAACATTTACCTAATATATTAAAATAATTACATATATGAAATGCTGTGTTTAAGAAAGGGACTGTCCCGTATAATACGGGAGTATCATAATAGATACAAACAGGCTTCTCTCCACACTGATGTTCACCATTCTCATTGACTCTTTGATCTCCGAGCTTTCCTAGAACGCGTTCAGTATGTTCTCTCTGTACACCCACCCATCCGTTCATATCTGTGACAACGGAGGATATCTCCTTACACAATAGGGACAGAAGTTTAAATACAAAAGTTTTTCAGTAATCAAATCCGCATTTGAAGAAAATATTTTCGTTTATACAGGGTGTCTGATATGAATTGAAGAGCATGCAACTTCATTTTTTTAAATAGGACGCCCTGTATTTTATTACATTATCTGATTTTTCTATGAATTCTAAATCGATTTTATTAAGGTCTATTATCATCTAAAATTAATAGTTTTTGAGATATTTAATGTTTTTTTTTAAATCAGCATTTTCAAGTGTCGTTGACAAAGGGCATACTTTTTTTATTTGATATCCTTAAAGGAAAATATTTTGCAGGTTACTAGTGCATAGACACACTTACTTTGTGTTCGTATAAAAATTTGAAAATATTATACAGGGTGTTGCCAAAACTATTCACAAAATCATAATCTTCAAAACACAAAATGTTTTTACGGAAAAATGTTGATTAAGTAATAAGCTAACTTTTTTATAAAACATGTCTTATACCTATCTTTCATAGTTATTGAGTTATTTTAGTTTTTAAAATCGATTTTTTAAAATACACACCTCAATTTCAAAAATTTATATTAGTTGGCCGTGGTTGTCGTGGAAACAAATGTTTGTTTGACACTGACAGTTTAAAAATTCAATTTAAACAATATTGAAAAATGTGAAAATTCATTTTATTGGGGTCAAACTTCGTTAACTCTATCTAATAATAAACAAAAGATGCAAAAAACGATTTAAGTTAGATAATTTTAAAACAAGATAACTAAATATCATAAAATATCATAAAATAACTAAAAATATTGTTCTGCCCTGATGTTCCTCACACAACCGAATTCTTTCAACAAAAGAATTGCTTACTTTTTGAAGCACTTTTCTATTTATGCCTTGAAAAGCTTTTCTTATTCTTTCTTTCATGTTTTCCTTTGTTGTGGGAGGTATTTGGTAAACTTGATTATTTACAAATCCCCACAAAAAAATCAAGTTTTGTAAGATCCGGGGATCTAGAATTTCTTGGCCCTCTCCTGCCAATCCATGTATATAATTGCAAATTTAGATGATTACGCACAATACCACTAAAATGGACCGGCGCTCCATCCAATTGAATCCACAGTTGCCATAAAACGGTAAATTATCAAGGTAATCTTGTAAATCGTTTACCAAAAAATTTAAAAAGGTTTCGCCATTAACTGTTTGACCACAAAAATAGGGTTCCAAAATTCTTGTTCCAACAATACTGTCCATACGTTAAGTGTTGATGGTCTAATGGCATGACATATTTTGGATTTGTATCACTATAATAATGGAAATTATGACGATTTACAAATCCATTTTTGTGGAAGGTAGCTTCGTCAGTAAACAATACGTAATCAAAGAAGTCCTGTTTTTCCTCTATTTTATTTAATGCCCAAATGCAGAAATTTCTCCTATTTATAAAATCCTGATCCGTTAATTCGTGTACTACTTGGATGTGGTATGGCCGAAACTTTTGCTTGCGAATTATTTTATTTATAGTTGATTTTCCGATATTGTTGTTCAGTGCGATTTGCCTGCAAGAAGCTTGCGGATTTTCGACGACGGCTTGCATGACATGTAACTGAGTTTCCTCGTTTGATGCAATGGTTGATCGTTAGCCAATTGATTCATAATTGATGTTTCCATTCCTTTCAAACCTCTCCTTGAGCCTTTCAAATGCTAAGCGATTTGGATGTCTTTCTGTATTTAGAAATTTTTGAGCGTAAATTCTACTCGCTAATGAACAATTTCCGTTGGATGCGCCAATGCAATAAATCATTTGTATCAATTCTTCTTTTGAAAAATTCATTTTAGTATTCAAATATTGTTTAAATCGAATTTTTAAACTGTCAGTATCAAACAAACATTTGTTTATTAATGTTTTCATGACAACCATGGCCAACTAATATAAATTTTTGAAGTTGAGGTGTGTATTTTAAAAAATCGGAACTGTGGTTACGTAGACTTTCTCATATACTAACGCAATTATAGTATAGTGAAATAAAGATAGGTGTGTTAAAATACTTTTAAATAAGGGAAAATGAAAATCAAGACGTCTGTGCCCAATCGCATAAGCGATCGTTAAAACCAATAGAATATTTCACAAGATCTGTTTGCGTGACACAAATCGGTTAAGGTCAAGTACCACTTCCGGTACACTAATTTTGTTCAAACATCATATTTAAGGGTGTCACCTAATATAACTTACCCCTGCCAAATTCTAAATAAATAAGTTCATATTTTAGAGTAGTTTGTTTGAAGTGTGAGAAAAAACTATTAAGGTAAAGTGCCACTTCCGGTACACAGATTTTGATGAAACGTTATATTTAGATGTGTTGCCTAATATAACTTACCTCTGCCAAATTTGAAACAGATACGTTGATATTTTGGAGTAGTTTATTTGAAGCGGGACACAAATGTGTTAAGATAAAGTGCCACTCTATACAAGAAAGATTCGAGCAGCTATTGAAATTTTGAAACACCCTAACAACTGGAACAAGTGAAACTGGAAGAAGCATCAGTACCAGGTTAACAGAAAACAAAACGCTTACGCTTACTTCACCCTGCTAAATCAGTAATTGCTGAACATGTCTTAAAACAAAATATAGCATTTGAAAACACAATAATTCTGGCTAACGATAAAAATTGGTATACAAAGAAGGTTCGGAAAGCTATATAAATTCTGAAACAGCCTGACAACTTATACAAGGATAATGGATATCAACTGTTCGATACCTGGGTGTCCATTTTCAAGTTATGCACTGTACAACAGCGGTTTAATTTTAATTCTTTATTATAATTATACCTCATATTTGTCACTTTGATGTTGCCTTGTCAATTCGGATATGTCTCAAGTTTCACCTGGAAGATCATGAACTTGAATGCCCTTGTCTTTCATAAATTATCTGACGAGTATAGGACTGCTTGCGTCATTTTAATAATCGGTATAAATTGTTGCAAAATTGACTGTTCCAATTTGATCCACATTATTTCATTCACAGTCAACTCTTTACTCACAGCATCTGCTTTTCATTCTCGCACCATTATGCAGGGGTCGAAGTCAAATTACGCTGATGTAGCAATAAAATGGCTAATGTCAGCGCGCTCATTTTTTGACAACCGTCAGTCTGTTATGTTGTTTATAAGCATACGGAAGCATATCATTTTACTACGCAGTAAAAAAAAATACCGAAATGGAATTTAAACGTAACAGTGTTATTGCATAGTATTTGACTGGGAAATCGCAACCTGCCATAGTTTATGAACTACGACATTTACGTGTGAACAAAATGTTTGTGTATCGGACCATTACACGTTACAATGATACTGGTAGCATCAAAAAACGCCATGGAGATGGACATCCAAAAACAGCGACATAGCGAGAAGTGGTTCGAAAGGTGAAGGGCAGAATTCAACGTAACCCACGACAAGGCGCAGTTTCATAGGCGAATAATCTCAATGGGTCAGCTCGTAGCATGGGGCGAATATTACAATCAGAACTACGATTGAAGCCCTACAAAATACAAAAAGTGCAAGATTTAACACCTGCACAAAAGGCAGTTCGCCTAGGAAGAGCAAAGGCGTTAAAACATTTGCAACGTGCGAGCTTGAAGATTTGGTCTTTTCTGATGAAAAATTTTTACAGTTCAGCAATGTATAAACAAACAAAACGATCGTGTATGGTTAGAGTGCAAATCAAGGGCCAATTTAGAGGAGTGAATTGCTCTGCGAAAGCAAACGCCTGCGTCAGTGATGGTTTGGGCCGCGGGACGCTCACCACTACTTTTCATTGAACAGGGCGTAGATGTGAATCAACAAATTTACCGTGAAAAGGTTTTAAACGATGCTTTGTTACCGTGGGCAAGTAAACGATTCGGTAGAAACCATTGGAAGTTTCAACAAGACTCGACACTATCCCATAAAGCTCGTGAAACCCAACGTTTTTTGTAAGAAAAAGTTCCCAGATTCATTTCTTCATAACATTGCCCACCATATTCCCCGGGCTTAAACCCAATGGATTTTTCCATATGATCCATTCTGGAGGCCAAAGTATCAACTAAAAAATATGAGACAGTCGACGCGTTAAAGATTGCTCTTCGCCAAGAATGGAGGAAAATACCATCCGGCCACATTCGTGCAGCCTGTGAAGCTTTTCCTGACAGGCTCGATGGTTATTATCTGCGCTAAAGGTGGACACATCGAACAATAACATATTTGTCGCAAATTTTGAAATGTTTTTACGATATACTGAAATTGTTAAATAAAGAAAATCAAAATTGACAAAATTAAAGTATTTTAATTTAATATAAAAGGAAAAAATTGAGCAACTTCTGAAATTCTAATATACTTTTAAAATTAATTAATCGGATATTTCACTAATTCCAGAAAATATTTATTTATTATTGCACTACTAGTTTCAAATGCTTAGCATTTGAAACTAGTGCAATAATGAATAAATATTTTCTGGAATATGAAATATCCGATTAATTAATTTTAAAATATATTTAATTATAACAGTTCAGTGCCCACCCCTGTATACTAGTTTGCCTACGCTAATTCTTTCTGTACATTCGCACTACATTTGCTTTCCTTCTCGAGACCTACTTTTGCCTTAAATACATTCCCGATACAACCAAAAAGTGGTCCTATCCACACTCCGATCTTCGCATTACCTTTGTGTCTCTCACAAGGTCGTTCATCATACACTATCAAGTCAATCATACTTTTTGATTCACCTCTTAGCCATGTATACATATGCACATTTTTATGTTTAAGCCACGTATTAGACACAAACAGGCTTCTGCCTACACAGATGTTCACCAGGTGTTATTTTGATATTTGATATTTTGGAGTAGTTTATTTGAAGCGTGACACAAATGTGTTAAGGTAAAGTGCCACTTCCGGTCTCCGGATCTATCCCAAAATTTGATAGAGCCTCCATGCCGAATTTCAATTGTCTAGCTCAAAGCGTACAAGCGCTATCGTGTTTACATACGGGCATACTCACAGACACACATACACATACACACACACATTTTTCCAAAAATGCTTTTTTTCGGACTCGGGGACTTCAAAAACGTCCAGAACCACCAACATCTCGAGGTCGATTTTGTCATGATTATAATACCTTCTACGTATACGAGAAAGTAAAAATAGATTTGAAAAACTAAAATGACTATGAAAGATAGGTATAGGACATTTTTTATAAAAAAGTTAGCTTATTCTTTAATCAACATTTTTCCGTAAAAAAACATGTCATTCAATTTAAAAAAATTGAGATTTTGTGTTTTGAAGATTATGATTTGTGAATAGCTTTGGCAACACCCTGTATAATATTTTCAAATTTTTGTAGGAACACAAAGTAAGTGTGTCTATTCACTAGTAACCTGCAAAATATTTTCCTTTAAGGTTATCAAATAAAAAAAGTATGCCCTTTGTCAACGACACGTGAAAATCGAATTTTAAAAACATTAAATATCTCAAAAACTATTAATTTTAGATGATAATAAACCTTAATAAAACCGATTCACAATTTATAAAAAAATCAGAAAATGTAATAAAATACAGGGTGTCCTATTTAAAAAAAATGAAGTTGCATGCTCTGCAGTTCATATGAGACACCCTGTATAAACGAAAATATTTTTTTTAAATGTGGATTTGATTACTCAAAAACTTTTGTATTATACTTTTTTTCTATCCCTATTGTGTAAGGAGATATCCTCCGTTGGTCGCACCCCGCGGACGCCCTGTGTATATATATATATATATATATATATATATATATATATATATATATATATATATATATATATACACCATCAGCAAGTAACGCTTCGTTGCTTATCTAGTGAAAGTGAAAGTTATGAAAGTTTAGTTTTTGTAATGTGTAATCCCCTTCGCCTATGTTAACTTTTTTTAGGTTCCTTAAGATAAAGGAGGCATTGCGCTTTGTTACAATAATTAACCAGTCTATACATCAAGACATTAATATTTATAATTAAAATATAATTATTGTAAATTATTATCTATTATTAAAATGTAAATGTTCTCTTCAGTGTGTTACGTAATTAATGTTCCCGGATGAAAATAAAGCACTGGTTTCTACTAGTATTGGGTACGTTCACTTTATAAATGCAGAAACAGTTTTTCCGCTAATTATTCTCACTCTATTATTTAACCTTTAGAACAACTCTTCTGTTAGTAACCTTTTGTAATCAATGAAATAACAGAATTTATCAGCTTTAGGTAGTAGTATTAAAGCTCGAGTTATTGATTTACATACATTGTTTAATAAAAAAAAAAGCCTGCGCTGATGTATTCAAAGAACTTTACGGCCTGATATAATAAAAAGATCAAAATTTGAATTTTTCATTTTTTATTGTGTAAGTTACGAAAACAGCTGTTATTGTTCTTAAATCCCGTTCCAACTAAAGGCTACTTGAGAATGTTGAAAGTAAAAGACAAACAATCGCCTTTTGTTCTATAAATGGAAAATTTTCTTTTTAATGAAATGGAAGTAAAAGAAAATTTAGAGAGTTAAAATTTCCAAACCCTCTGACTTTTATCAATAAAAAATAATTATCAGACTCGTTTCCTTTTGTGTCTCAACCATAATCATAGAATGAAATTGTATTTAGCTTAGAGATAGATGTTCAACGAATTGTTGGAAATTTTAGTTACAGTTAGGTAATCAATATTGATTCACTGTTTTTAACGTCATTGTTTTAACACTTGCAACTTTTTATTTTTTATTTCGCTTGACAGTTTTGCTTTAAATAAAAAAATAAAATGACATTTCCATCGAGTCATTTTGATGTATGACAACGGTCTTGTAATTGTCAGGTAAGTTTACGTTCAGAAGGGCCTTTTTAGGCAAGACCTGCAAAGTGAAGTTTTAAAATAAAACAATATAGAAATGTTAACCTACTTTCGACCACAATGCCTAACACTTCGGATTACGAAACTCTCATTCATGTCTTTGTTGTTAATAATTTAATTCGGTAGAATATTTGATCTTGTTTCGTTTTAACCTCATAAAAAATATTAGATTATTCCAAAAAATTGGACAACTGAGCAGGCTCTTTCATATAAAAATGTTTTGTTTGTTAATATTGTAAACAACTTGATAGTTCTAGTTATTACCTACATAAATCCTTTAACCTTACTTCTTGGAATTCCATATTTAATAGCACTAACGTTTTTTTTAAATACAATATAATTCCACAATTTCTTTTATATTGTGATTTATTTATTTGCGCGTTTCAATACAACATCATTATTGAGAGAAAATGTATAACTAAAGTAATAAGTAACAAATCATTAACGTAAAACAGCGAACTTGGTGTAAATTGTAATTCTATACTTAAAATGTCTGTTAAAGCCTAGATAGGCGCTCCGTCATGCACATCAACTTACTTGCACAACAAAAGTTGTACGACAAGACTGAATCGTCATTTAACCACTAACTATTCAGGATTGTTGATCAACTTGCGTTCAGTTTTACAAAAATGAGTATGGCTGACGATGTATTAATGTGCGCGGCTGCTATTGCAGCAGTAAATAAGAAATAGGAGAAAACGTTCAAAAAAGTGGTCGAAAGAATGATTACTTAAGCGACAACAATTATCACACGTTAATTTAATGAATGAGCTTCGATTAGAACCTGAGGATTGGTTCAATTATTTACGAATGAACGAAGAAATTTATATGGAACTGCTTCAAATAGTAACGCCGCAAATAGAAAGGATGGATACAGTTATGAGAAAAGCAATTTCACCACATGAGAGGTTCAGTGCAACACTACGTTTTTTAGCAACAGGAAGAAGCTATGCTGATTTAAAATTTTCATGTTAATCTCGCCAAGTACTTGGTGAAATTGTAACGGATACATGCAGAGCTATTTACGAAGGATTAAAAATAGACTATTTGAAGGTAAGTAAGAAAGTATTTTATTAAAAATAACATCACAAACACAATATGTATATTAATAATCTGGATGTCTGTTATATTTTGAAAAATAATCTCCAAGGCGTTGTAATGGTTCATTGGCTGATGTTTTGTTCAATTTTTCCATCATTAAACAATTTCTTGCAATATATGGCCATCTCAGATGACAGTTCCTGAATCTCTTGTGCTATATGCTGGTCGAAGGCTGTATATTTTCCTTGATTTTGAAGTTTATTTGCCACAATATCTAAAATTTCAGCGATGCGATCCAAGTTCTTTTGACTTTCTCTTTTCATACCCGTTCTGTTCATTGTGGAAGCTTATGAAGACGTGGATGACGTTGCCGATAAAGGTCTCTTTCGGATAAAGAATGGTCGTTCGAATTTTCTTGTTCGATGATGTTGATGTAGTCCTAAAAAAATAAATATATCAGATTATGAAAATTATACAGTGTGGGTGTTTACTCCGTGAACGGAGGATTTCTCCTTAACTGTTAGAAATATCAAAACCAATTTTGGTGTGGTAATACACGATGATTGGACCTATATTATAAAAATATTTAGGTATATTGTCAAAAATATGCCAACCCAAACCTGTGTTTTTCTTTTGGAACACCCCATATATTTTGCATTTTTGGACTTACTGTTACATTTAGAATAAAAGTATAGAAATTTGTATCTGTATCACTAACCGTTCTGCACATATCGTCACTTTAGTACCAAAATTTGGAACCACGATGCGAGCTTTGTCACCACGCTTTTGTAAATCTGTTGATACCACCGACTATTAATAATAGTCTACTAACAAACAAAGTGAGAATTTTTTCAAATGCAACACCCTGTATGTTTTTTAACATTTCGATTCCCCCTGAAAAGTAGATACTAATTGATAATAGGTTTCATAGACATAAGACGGACACTTCTTAAGATATTGACACTTTATTTGAAAGTATTGACATACAGAAGAACAAATAAAACAAAATTCTGAGCAAATAAGAAAATACGAATGGCAAATAAATTCTTTAACTGATGGGGAACTTAATTAATAATTAAACAATAAAATAATTCTCTACACCTAAAAATAAGTTGAACAAGTAAACATAATCGAATAAACTATAAATTTAAATTAAATGTTCAAAATGCTGACCACGCCTAGCTAAACTCTTTGCAATTCGCTCGGTAAAGGAAAGATTCAATCTCAGCAACATTAGAGGCGAAATGAATTGAAACGCAGCTCTAGTTCTACTTTTCATATCTTCGCTTGTTGTGGGAGGATGTTGGTAAACTTTTTCTTTAACGTAGCCCCAAAGGAAGAAATCAAGGGGCGTAAGATTAGGTGATCTGGATGACCAGTTTCGCACACCATTACGTCCTATCCACCTCATCGGATAATTTCTATCGAGATATTGCCTAACGTTGATTACATAGTGTGGATGGGCGCCATCCAGTTGAAACCACATCGTACGAATATTATCTACCTGGATATTTTCCTAAACCTCGGTAAATAATTTTCCAAAAACTGTAAATATCTTTCTCCAGTACGACTCCCATCAAAGAAAAAAGAACCAACCATATTCAAATTGATTGTACCATTCCACACATTAACTGACCATCGATTTTGGTGATGAACAACTCTTAAGATGTGTGGATTAGTATCTGAATAGTGATGATAGTTATGTGTATTAATATTGCCATTATTGTGAAAAGTTGCCTCATCCGTAAATAGAATGTTATTAACAAGATTGGGTTCTTCATTGACTTTAGTAGTTACCCATTGGCAGAAAGATTCACGATTTTGAAAATCTATTTCACGTAAAGCTTGATGTTGCTCGATATGATAAGGATGCAATTTGTTTTTTTTTTTTAATAAAGCTGGGAACTATAGACCCATTTAGGTCTAGGTGTGTACTTAGCTCTCTGGTACTAATTTCCGGATTTTTTATAAGAGATGCCATAACTTGAAACTCAATTTTTTCATTTGAGCTTGTTTTTGCGCGCTTGGGATAACACACACTTCCAGAATTTATAAATCTACATTCATAAACGATTCTTTCAGCAGCTGTCTTCTGTCTGGGTATCGTCCACAGTACAAACGGGTAGCCAGCAAAGAATTTCTTAGAGCTTCGCCGTAAATAAAGATCATATCGACCATTTCTTCTTTGGAAAAATTCATTTTATACAAAAATTGACAAAACGACAATCCAAAAACACGCAAACTAATGGAACAATATTTTAATGATTATACCTCATCGGATAATTTATATCGAGATATTGCCTAACGTTGATAGTGTGGAGGGGCGCCATCCAGTTGAAACCACATCGTACTATTATTATCTACCTGGATATTTTTCAAAACCTCGGGTAAATAATTTTCCAAAAACTGTAAATATCTCTCCAGTACGACTCCCATCAAAGAAAAAAGAACCAACCACATTAAAATTGATTGTACCACTCCACACATTAACTAACCATCGATTCTGGTGATGAACAACTCTTAAGATGTGTTGATTAGTATCAGAATAGTGATGATAGTTATGTGTGTTAATATTGCCATTATTGTGAAAAGTTGCCTCATCCGTAAATAGAATATTATTAACAAAATTGGGTTCTTCATTGACTTTAGTAGTCACCTATTGGCAGGAAGATTCACGATTTTGAAAATCTATTTCACTTAAAGCTTGATGTTGCTCGATATGATAACGATGCAACTTGTTTTTTTTAATAAAGCTGGGAACTATATTTCTATTTAGGTCTAGGTGTGTACTTAGCTCTCTGGTACTAATTTCCGGATTTTTTATAAGAGATGCCACAACTTGAAACTTAATTTTTTCATTTGGGCTTGTTTTTTGCGCGCTTGGGATAACACACACTTCCAGAATTTATAAATCTACATTCATAAACGATTCTTTCCGCGGCTGTGTTCTGTGTGGGTATCGTTCACAGTACAAACGGGTAGCCAGCAAAGCATTTCTTTGAGCTTCGCCGTAAATAAAGATCATATCGACCATTTCTTCTTTGGAAAAATTAATTTTATACAAAAATTGACAAAACGTCAGTCCAAAAACACGCAAACTAATGGAACAATATTTTAATGATTATATAAACGTCAAAACAATAGATGCAATTGTTCCTCTTTATTACGAGCGGCTAGCCTACCTGATTTGTTTTGTTGAATTCTATTGTCATAGTAAATTTGTATTTTAGAATATTTTTACGTAAAAGCGTCAATATCTCAAGAAGGGTCCATCTTATGGCTACGAAACCTATTATCAATTGGTATTTACTTTTCACGGGGAATCAAAATATGAAAAATATACAGGGTGTTGCATTAGAAAAAATTGAGAAAAATTACATTTCGGGTAAGTTAATCATTATGTATAGTTTTACATGTTTTCGAAAAATTTCCCAGTTTGTTTGTCAGTAGACTATTATTAATAGGCGGTGGTAGAAACAGATTTACAAAATCGTGGTGGCAACGCTCGTATCGCGATTCCAAAGTTAATTCTGTTTTGGTACTAAAGTGACGATATCTGCAGAGCGGTTAGTGATACAGATACAAATTTTTATACTTTTATTCTAAATGTAACAGTGAATCCAAAAGTGCAAAAATATACAGGGTGTTCAATAAAAAAAACACAAGTTTGGGTTGGCATATTTTTGTCAATCGCTGTCTATATACCTAAATATTTTTAGAACGTAGCTCCAATGATCGTGTATTACCACACCAAAATTGGTTTTGATATCTGTAATAGTTAAGAGCAATCCTCCGTCCACGCAGTACACACCCACCCTATACATAAATGTATTTTAATCGATTATTCTTCTTTTCTTCTAGTTTCCAAACAGCGAGGTAGAGTGGAGAAAAATTGGTAGCGAATTTAAAGAAAAATGGCAGTTTCCAAATTGTTTAGGTAGCATTGACGGTGAACACATATGAATATCACCGCCCCAAGACTCTTTTTACAGGAATTATAAGGGATACAATAGCTTAGTTTTAATGGCTATTGCTAATGCTAACTACGAACTAATTTATTGTCATACGGACACAAATGGTCGAGTTTCAGATGTTGGTGTTATTGAAAACACTAAATTTTATGGAAAAACTAGTAAACGAAGAACTGCAATTACCTACACCATCCCCTGCAAAAAATGTTTCCCTTCAGCTTCCTTTGATTTTCATCGGAAATGAAGCATTTTCAATGCGCAAAGATCTCTTGAAACCGTTTGGATTGTGAAATTTGTCAAGTCAACTATCGTCTTTCTAGAGCACGTCGAATTATTGAGAATGTTTTTGGTATAATGGCAGCTCGGTTTCGAATCCTTCATACAGAAATCAATTTAAAATTGGAACGTATCGACTTAGTGGTATTGACGTGTTCTGTTTTACATAACTATTTGCGAAGAAAATGCTCTGATTCGTATATTCCTTCTGAAGTGAGAAAAAAGAAAATTGGACACAACCAGAAATTCACACAGTGCCGGTATTTTAAGCGGTCTACAACGCGGACACAATCGATGTACTGCACAGGAAGCTAATGAAGTTAGAGAGTTGTATGTGAGATAATACAATGGCGAAGGTCAAGTAAAGTGACAAAACAATATGATTCATTACGACTACGTATAATATAAGTTAAAGTAAAATTATAAATATTGATATGAAGCATAAGAATTAAATAAATTTATACTTACACCTAGTACTGAACTTTCATTTATGGTATCCATCCCATCCTATCGCAGTGCCTCCTAATCAGTCAAAAACAGAAATAAATCAAAATACCATACATTGGGCTTATACAAACCTTCTGCACCCATACCCGAACGCGAACTTCTAGTTTTCTTTAACTCTTTCCGGAAACAAGTATGTAATGAATTGATTCTTTTTATTACCGCATCTTTATTGGCCTGGGGATCCTTCTCTTTTAATTTTTCTATCAGTAACTCATAAGCCGCATTTTTGTTTGTTTGTCCAAATATTCCTTAGATTTTATTTTCCAAAGACATGGATTTTCTTTGTATTAATTAATGAAATATGTGAGAAAATCTCCAGATATATACCGTTGAATCGACATGCTTAAATTTGCTAATTAAATAAACTTTTTAATTTTTTTTTTTGAAATATGTGAAACCTAGACAAGGATAATTTTCTGCATTTTGCAAGGCAAGACTGAATTAATAAGTTGCAAGAACAGCCACACATTACAACTTATCTCTGGACAAGTCTGTACGCGCAGGAATATATCTAGCAGGTTTGGTCTCATTCAAGTCCAACAGTTGTCTGTACAAATTTAATAAACCTGCCGACTTGTCAGCACTAACGCAGCGATAAATCGTACAACTTTAGTTTGTGCAAGTAAGTTGATGTGCATGACGGAGCGTCTATCTCGGCCTTTAAAGGCAAGTCTACAAAATCAACATGTTCGTGCATTAAAAGTACTTTCTGTTTATAAATTTCAAATTCTTCCAAATGATCCAATTTGTCTTTTTTATTACAAAAATAGATTGTTTTGTGAAGTCCTAAGGTGATTATTTACTATTCTACGTTTCGCATTTGTAATTTGATTTGTGTTTATGTTTGTAACATCGAATGTGTTCCTTGTATAGAATATCAAAGCTCCTAAAGTACGTCCTAGAATATCAGAGAGCGATCAATCATTTTGCCAGCGACAGGTTAGTGGCGTACCTATTAAAGGCATTATACTATAAGGTCTGTAACATGTATTGACTTTTCAGTTTCTTATGTTCGTATAAAATATCTTAAAAAAATATACTTGTAATTGTAGTTATGACCTATTAATACATACAAAAAGAAAAAAAATTAAGTGATGTAATATCTAAGTATTTGTCTAAATAACCTGCAAGTTTTTTATCAAACCAAATAATGTTTGTTAACGTGCATTTAATCTGTTTCAAGTTGCAGCAGAGAAACCGTTTGTGACGTTATTCTCATTTAGGTAAACCGATTCACATTTCATTTAACCTCCTCAGTCCTGAGACAAATTTATATGCACAATTTTCTTTCAATAGCGATTTATACGTTACTTACGATCAAAATAACACGAATACATATTTTTTAATTCTTGGTTCTTTATTTCCTAAAATATATAGTGTATAGTATATGCTACAAGGGGCTTAAACAACATGAGAACTCTTACATTTTATTTTGTGTGAAAAGTTTTAAAAAATTCTGTTGTAAAACACAAATACATTTTACATTTTGAACATTTAATGAATGTAAACCCTTTACAGCCTTACATACGCCATCGCGTTCGGCTCTCATTAATTGCCGGATTGTTGTCTGGCATATGTAAAGTTCCTTCCTTCCTCAAATTTATGTGAGGAATTGCCATTGGTGTTCGTCTCCTCTTTAGTGAGAGTTGTTCGTCATCATCCAAATTTCTATCACTGTCGTCACTGTCTTCGTGGTTGTACAAAGGTTTGGTATATATCAATTCCTTAGCAATTTGCAGCTTGAAGTCATAGTATATCATGTTTCTCTTCGAAATTGCGTGCTCTTTCGCATCTTTTCTATTTGCCAGCCAAGATGCAGCAATGGGAAAGTAAAAAAAAAACGATGAATTGACCTGATAGTCCACCTTCTTGTCCTCATTCTCATTGCGTATTTGGCAATGTTTCGGTTTAGTTTGATCCACTCCTATATTTTGATTATAAAGATTCACAACTGCAGGCCGTTCGATTTCAATATATTTTTTATCGGATTTTGACCATCTTCTGCACATATCAGAGGGATGAACGCCACACTCAATAGAAGCAAGATTAATTGGTTTATTGTCAAACCATTTGATTGCTTACTCGTGAGATCCGCGCCCAGTTCTCCTCATGGCAGAATCAGTGTTGAATCCAACTTCTTTTGGTATCCTTTATTTCTGCAAGGTTCCAGACCCTTTATAACCATGTTTTTCAAGAATTCTGAGAAGTTGAACTCATGTAAAGTATCTGTCCATAAAAATCGAATCACCTAGGCACAATTTCAGTACAATCCGTCCACCAATATCCATATTCTTTGGTGTCGCATAAGAAGAAGATAAATCAGAATCTTTCCCAGCGTACATAATAAAATCTAGGGGTATACCATCAACTGACGTCATAAGAAAATTTTAAACACCATGGCGAAGGTTTTCCTTGGATGTATTGTTTCATACTAACATGGCCGTGAAAAGGAATAATTTGCTCATCAATACTAACCGCTGCAGGTATATCTGTTGAAAGATGCCTAGTTCGAATTTTGTCCAGCAATGGATGAATCTTCCAGAATTTGTCTTTTTTTTATCATCAGTGACTGAGTTGTCATCAACTAGAGGATACCTAGTTTCTCTTTCCCAGAACATGCGGGTGCGTGGAAATCTCAAGAGGCAAGTTACTATACTGATACTCCAAAATACCTTTATTTCACTTTTATCAGTTCCAATAGATTTACCAGATTGTTCCACGTGTCTGATATTTGTGCATAAAGCCAATTGAATAAACGTGTCTTCATCAATATATTGGGAAAAGTAATCAAAGGGCTTTTTAATTTCTGGCATATCGTTGTTAGCGCATCTTCTGAAAAAGACGATTTCCTAAACTCTGATCTTTTCCATGTGATTGGAGCAACACATCCGGGTACATCTGGAACATCACCCTGTAGCTCTAAATCACCTTCAACGTCATCCTCTGACACTAAATGAAATTTGTCACCAAGCTCTGGATCAAAATCACATTCTCTATCGTTGGCGATATCAGATTCTGAACCGGAACCATCTCCTATGTCAATATCCACATCCGAGTTATCACCATCAAAAGCTGATGCTAATTTACGATCAGTTAACCCTGGAATAAACGTAAAATTTCTCAATATCTATTTGAAAACAAAAACGCGTGTGCGTCCCAGTGTAAAGTGGGCTTTACACAACAAAAAGTCGAAAATATTACAAGAATTAAAAGAATTTAACAATTAAGGTAGCCTAAAAAATTATGCGTGATATTCGCCATTTTGGTATGTTGAAATACAGAACCTTGCAGTAAAATTTGAAAAATTAATGATAGATGGCACTCATAAGGGTGTAAAGAATACACTAAAACAGGTCTGAGATGCGGATTTGCGCTGTAGCGTTAGAAAAAAAATTTAAGTCCGCATGTAGTATATACTATACCCTGGGATCGAAGAGGTTAATAAGAAATCATGCGACAGTTTTATCTTTTTTAGTTACGTACAAATTGTTTGAGATTGAATTAGTAGAAACGTCATCTTTTCTGAAGCAGATAATACATTATTTTATTCACAATTAGTTTGTAACATACCGCTTTTATAACCCTTTAAAGGTTGAAAAGTAAATGATTCTACTGGTTTACTTTATGCGGTCAGTAATAACAAAAAAAGGAGACGGTAATGAGATGAAGCGGTGAGTAATGGACCACTTTCCAACATGTGGGGGAGCTACTATCGATTTAATCTATCAATGTCAAATTGACAACTTGTCAATTTTAATAAAGGGTCAAGAGTATGCAATCATTTTTTCTCACGTGCGTAGATGGTGAGTGAACTCAAGCAATAGGTGGAAACAAACAACACGTTTTCTTTAATAAATGAATTATTGATAACAAGTAACGACAAAACCAATAGAAAAATAGTAAGTATAACATTTATGGCTTTTCATTAAAGTAAAAATTAAAAGTCGCATGGTCACGACCTTCAATATTAAACGAGAAGCCGTGGTGGATGTTCCAAAATTTTTTTATTTGAACTGTATAATGTTGTTTGTTCTTGAATTGTGAATAAAATCGTATACAAACATCGGATAAGTACTATTCCCCGGTCTGGAGAACTAGTTCACCTCGAGGCTTCGCTTCTCGTCGTACTATACTTCTCTGGACAGGAATGGAACACTTTCCGCTTCGGTCTGTAATACACTAGTACAGGATCGTCCGAGATTCCGAAAAGTATAAGTTTAGAAAGTACTCATTACACTATTATCTAATTATATGTGAAATATGAATCACTTAATAGGGAATGCAGTAAGGTGCAATTACCACACTTGTTATCTCACAACAAGCACTTTAAAATGCTCAGTTATTTTCGAGTTTTGGTTGAAAACGGTGGCAAAACGTTTGAAACTTAGTTCGCTCTCTGGGAATCAAAAAATTATCCTTCTGAATGTAGTACATAATGACCTAAAGTATCAAAATCCGACAAATAGTGTAGATAATGTAGTAGAAATGTGTTCTAATATGACGGGAGTGGGGAGGTCAACAGTATACAGATTATTTCAAGAACCGGCTTGCTCAACAGGAAGAAAAGACAACGTGTAAGTGAAGAAGAAAAAGTTCATATTAGAAAAAAATCCATTCCTTCTACTTCAAGAAAGATACTCCCACCTCAACAGAGTAGTAGCGGTATTAAAAGAAGACGTTGATGGAACACAATTGTCTTGGCCGACACTACACAGGGAAAAAGTGAATCGAAAATCAAAGCTAATTGATAATCTCCAAATTGTTTCTTGGAGACGCAAATACCTTCGTGAAATGAAGAAGCTTCTTGCCGGCAAGATAAAAATGTTACAAGTCGTCCAAGCAGTCCAAAAGGGTTGGTTAACTGGAATAAATCCACCTCCGGCCAAGGGTCGACGTCTAATTATTACACATATAGGTAACGGTAATCGATTCTTAAAAAACGGTTTACTTGTGTTTAAGTCTAAGCGCACACGGGATTATCATGCTGATGTTTTTGCAGAATATATTAAAGAAATAATAGCAAACATTCCACGGGTAACTGTAATTGTTCTTCTTCCGAATCGGATGAGGAGGATAAAGACTGATAGTTAGTTACATATCGCGTTTGTTTCCATAACCTACCTTCATGACGATATGCAATGTAAAAAAAATTTACATTTATAATTTTTTTACATTCAGCATTTTGAAATAATAAGGTAAATGTTTAATACTTTCACGCCTTTCAACTGTTTGATAATTAATCTACAATTTTTAATACACCGAAATCCCAACCGCACGTCTATGATTTGACTGATCTTCAGGCTTAAGTCGAATTTTAAAGGGCCGCCTTTTGTTTGCCATTTACCTGAACCGTCTTTATTTATGCAAGTGGCACATTTACACCATCTTCGTTTAAACTAGCCTGGTTTGCCACTGATTTCTGCTTGCTGCTTTTAACCAAACAAGGACACTTTCACAACTAAAATGATTTATTAATCTCTGATATTCTGGAACGTACTTTAAGTGTTTGTCCAATATAACAAGAATTAGAAGAAGTATCTTTTGTATTAAATAAACATTTAAGAACATTTGTATTAGTTTTGACAGCTACTTTGTATTTCGTGCCCTTTTGTAATGTGTGAGCTACTTTTTCTGGTACTTCTTCAAAATATGAAATTGATACCTATTTATTTTCTTTCGGTTCCGTGTTAACTAGGTAAATGTTTTTGGTAGATAATTCGCACACTTGATGTTTAACTAAGTGTTGATTATAGTTGAAATGTAACCGTTTGCTTGTGCAATTTGTTTTATAATTGATATTTCTTTATTGAAATTTGTATTCTAATGTTAAGTGCTCGTGAGAGGTTGCCGCCTCCTCTGTGCCAACGAGAATATCAACTTCTTCGAAACTAGATATTTATAAATAAAGGAATGAGTTTTATAATAAATCGAAAAAGCACCTAATTTTTTTACTGACTAGCATTAATTCGAGAGCAGAATGTCAATAACTGATTATTTTTAATGGTAAACTGAAGAGCAATTTTTTAAACATAATTTACTTTGAGTAGTGGGCCTCCCTACTGGACAGAATCACGAAACATTAAAAGCAGTTAATAGAGGCATCGGACATTTTGAAAGTGTGTCAATTTAGTGATCATTTTAGTCACAAACTGGAAGGCTAATTAATTATTTGCTGGCAGATTGTCCTTGTGAAATATACATGTTGTGTAACTTTTACAAAATTCATTTGCAATTAAAACAACTTATTAGAACTTGATTATGTGGTGCTTTTTGTTTACAAAATGTTTTGGCATAATGTTCAGTTAGCGCCATCTAAATTAAGTTCATTTTTATGCCAAACGGCTTCAGTATTATATTTTTAAAATTGGCTCTCAATTAGCGCATAATTGTGAGTTGGAGTTACACTAAAATCCGCAATGTTGGGGAGCTAACTTAATAGGGATTCGTGTAAGTGTGGCGTCGTGTACGTGTGCATGTCTATGTATGGGTGTATGTGTGCGGGCAAACGTGCACGTATGTGTGCGTGCTGTGTATATGCGTATGTGTATGTGCGCGTTTTTGCGCGTGCGTCTTGTACGTCCGCGTGTTTGTATGTGCGTCTGTACGTCTGCGTGCTCGTGTGTGTGCGTGTATGCGAATATGTCTGCGGTTTTATGTATGCGCGCGCGTTTGTGTGTGGTGGGGGTGTGTATGTGCGTGCGGTGTGAGCGCGTGCGGTGTGTGTGCGTGCGCATGTGCGCGTGCGTGCGTGTGTGCGCATGCGTGCTTGTGTGCAGTATGAGTGCGGTGTGTGTGCGGTATGTGTGCGTGTAGTGTGTGTGTG
>JARFJB010000954.1:1487500-1512500 GCA_036346205.1 Vesta saturnalis
CTGCGTCTGCGTCTGCGCCTGCGTCTGCGTCTGTGTCTGTGTCTGCGGCTGCGTGCGTGCGTGCGTGTGGGTGAGGGCGGGAGTGCGTGCGTGGCGTGATTGCGTACGTGCGTGCATGCGTGTGATTGTGATCGTTCATTTGCAATTGCCTATGGATGTGCGTGTGTCTATGTGTGCACATGTAAATGTGTGTGAGCTTGAGCGTGAGCGTGGGTGGAAATTTGAGCGTGAGAGTGAGTGTGTGAGTGAGTATATCTGTGAGTGTCGTGAGCGTGAGTGTTAGCGTGAGTCTGAGTTTGAGTGCCTGCGTGGGTGATCGTGTACGTGTGTGTGTATGTGTGTGACTGAAAGGGTTAACACTTATTCAATTACAAGTTGTGTTCAGTTTTGTTAATCGCAGTAATTTAAATTTACAAAATGTTAGTTGGGTTGGTTGTCTTACTTATTTCTACTTAATGGCTTGAGATTCTGTTTAGAAAATTAATCGCTGTGGAGGAAGTGGAACGCTGGCTTGTCGAAAGTAGTTACTAAAGTAGCAATTTAATCTCAAAGGTGTAAAACAAAATTTAATTTTGAATTTAATAAAGACGATATAGACTAACTAAAAAAATTATTACTTATATTCATATTCATATACAATGAGTTGGTTAAATTGTCATTTGCATATATTTAGTACTTACCTACGTGATCTCAAATTGTTACATTTGAAATTCCTCTGCCATTCTAAGAAAAATATAATTCTCTTTATTGTGCGTTTTTATATACATATTTCTGTATTTCTGCAAAATTCTTGAATTGGTAATCAGGAATGAGTGTGGGTCATATTACTTTACAGTTTTCTATTTTAAAAGGCTGTGTAAAGATATTCTTGCCATAGTGACTCAATAAAATAAGTTGCTAAATAGAATTTAAATTTCAGATTTACATATCAACATTTGAACTCTATTTAAGTTCATCATTAATAAATAAACCAAAACGCTTATGCGTAAACATGAAATAAAATCTAATTCTAACCTTCGCAAGAGGTCATCACCAATTAAACTACAATTGTTTAACTTTATATGATCACATTCGTAAATTTGTATGGTACCATTACGACCTTCGTACCTACCTTGAAACTCGTTGTAAATCGTTTGGCTATAGGCATCTCATGCCATTTTTCCCAAATCGTAAAATGCAAATACAGTATTCCTTTTTATATTTCAAACATGACGAAGATTTATTATACACGGTTATGTTATTTAAATAGGCCAGGGCAGGCCAAAGTTGCGGCCTCTTACCTTTGAACTCTTTAAAAGTTCATTACGATTATAAAGGCTTGCATCATCAAGATTGAGAAAAAAAGTAATTCACAAGACTGACTTTTAGCTATATGCGGCCGTGCCTTTTTTTTCCATTATCCTAAAAGAGCATGAACCAAAATTGATGTTATCAAGATAAGTTCTTTTGTTTTTGATTGCAAACGTTGACCTGAACAATTCATCTTTTCACCTTTAGTGGGAGGGTAATTTTCGTAAACTTATAATACCGTGTAGGTTTCGGTTTCAATATATAAATATATTCCATCATAAATGAATAGTTGCGAGCAATACAGGGGGAAAGGTTGGAGGTCTCGACTCGTCCGTGACCTACGACCTCCCAGTGCCGCCTGCGTTTGTGTTCATTCTATGCTTACTCACACTTGCTTTACCGCGTGTGTCCAGGAACAAATCCTATTTTTCTTTTGACAAGTTATAAATTATTTGGGATTTTTTGCGGTTACTGCGTATTTAACATTACCGTTAAAATAGTTCTAAGAAAAAAACGTGAGTTTTGTTTATTATGTGTGAGAAAAGTACAATTGTGTGAATTGTTAATTAGCCTAAGCGATGATTCAAATGCAGCAAACCGATTTTCATTTAATCAAAACGGAGTGTTGTAAGTGTTAATTTTTTGTTTTAATTTTGACGTTTTTGATTGTGGTCAATGGTGTGACCTACTTACCTATAAATATGTATATTAGCTTAACATTTCAATTTTAATTAGACTGTCACTATATAGTTACTATACGGTTTTAATGAGAATAACCGTCAATGTGATTCACTTTTTGTTCACTTTCAGTTTCATTGCAAAATCTGATCCAGAAACCAAATTTGCAAAATGCATCCCATATCTTAACCCTGCTGTTACCTTCGAGTCTATATGACCCGAAATCAAATTGTTGTTTAGATAACTTTTTTGTTTATTAATATCTAAACTTCGTAGTTAATGACATTGTTTCTAATCCATTGAGGAATGAGGTGGCTTGTTTGTTTTAATAAATTTTTTTTCCTTATTTTTTTAAACATGATTGTTACATTGATGTTCCTGGGGTCATTATGACCTGAGGCTGTAATACATTAGTAGGACGTATGAAATTTGAGGATAGATAATATGCATATCATCACATGCTTGTCCAAATGTACCTGCATATGCGAGTTACTACATCATTTTCGGCAGGTCTGTAGCCGCGTGTGCAAGTCGAAACAGGAACAGACTTGCAACTTGCAGCAGGTATAAATATCATATCGCAGTATGCAACCGACAGTTTTGTTTGTTACGTTGCAGAGGAAAGTGCGGTTTGTTGTACGTACTATTAGTTCTTCTAAAGTGCTGAAATAACAATAATGGCAAAAATATCTTAGTGGTGAAGACTTAGAAAAACTTATTGATAATTTGAGTGACATTAGTGACGGTGAAGCTCCTGAAGATCATATCAGTGAAGATAGTGATTATGAACAGTCAGACGATGATTTTTTCGACGATGCTGGACGGACAAATCCTACGCAATTGATGCTACCTGCTCAATCGGTTCAATCTAAAGAGAATGCCATAACTTGGATGTTAGATCCATTTCCTCAATCAGGGCGTGTAACTAGTGCAAATATCATAAAAGTCGCTCCAGGTCCAACTAGAAACAGCAATGCACGAGTCCAGGATGTAAAATATACATTTCAGCTATTTTTCAATAGTTCTCTGGAAAATATAATTTTGAAAATGACTAACATCGAAGGTCGTAGAGTGTCCGGTGACAAGTGGCAAGAATTAGATGACATTACGTTGCAGGGGTACATAGGTTTGTTACTGTTAGGAGGAGTTTACAGATCGCAGGATGAATCTACCAGAAGTTTGTGGAATGTAGAAACAGGTAGACCTCTTTTTCGCGCAATAATGTCCTGGAAAGGATTTTATTATATATCACGCGTGTTACGGTTTGATAGTCAAGAAAGAAGGCTAACGGGATAAGTTGGCTCCTATTAGAGAATTTTGGGACAAATGGGCTGAAATACTACCGAAAATTGTACAATCCTGGGCAAAACGTAACTATGTACGAGCAGCTGGTTGCATTTAGAGGTCATTCTCCATTTAATCAGTATATACCAAGCAAGCCAGCAAAATATGGCATCAAAATATGGACGCTTTGTGATAGTGCAAGTTCTTATGCTTTACAAGTTCAAGTATATACGGGAAAACCACCTGGGGGAAAACCAGAGAAGGATCAGGGGTAGAGAGTAGTTTTAGACCTTACTTAAGGACTAAGTGGTTAGAATGTAACTTGTGACAATTTCTTTACATCGTATAAATTGGGTCAAATGCTTCTCAAAAGAAATCTTACTGTGTTAGCAACTGTCAGGAAAAGCAAGCCTGAGTTACCTATCATGGAAGTAAATAACGTTGTGCATAGTTCCAAATTTTATTTTACTAAAGATACCGTTATATCCCAAAAAAATACAAGAAGGTCATTGTAATGAGTACGTTTCAGAAACAAATAAGCGACGGAGAAGACAAAAAACCACAAATTATACTTGATTATAATTCTACCAAAGTAGCAGTTGGTACATTAGATCAGCTAATCGGTGCATACACATGCAAACGAAAAACAAATCGATGGCCCATAATCTTATTTTACAACATTTTAGATACCAGTGCCTATAATGCTTTTGTCTTAGGGCGCGAAATAAATCCTGACTGGAATAAAAATGTTTTGTTCAAAAGAAGACTGTTTTTGGAACAACTGGGCAAACAATTGGTAAATCCTTACATTTTGTGCAGAAAACATCTTCCCCGTAATGAACAAACAGCTGAAATTGTAACAGCTATTCAACAACCATTGGTGGAAAATTCTACCGCACCTCTTCCTGGAACTAGCAACAAAAACAAACGAGCACGTTGCAAATTTTGCCCTTCTAAATGTGATAACAAAACTAATATGACCTGCATTAAGTGTAAAAGATATTTGTGTAAAGAACACGTGACCTATTATTGTCCCGACTGTAAGAAGTAGTGGATCATATCAATTTATTAGACATTTTTTATTCCGTTTTCTTGATTTCATTTACATTTGGTTGAATTTATTGTAAGTTTCACGATTCATATAAAAAACATTGCATTAGAGAAATAAAGTTAATAAATGTATAAAAGTTTTTGTTATTTTGGTTTTAATTCATATTTCAGGAGTTCGGGTCATTATGACCCGAAGGAGCACAAGTGTATAGCCTTGTCGAGGAGAACATCAGGATTAACTTCAGCATTGAATTTTGAAGTTATGTGTATTATAACCCTAAGGTGACCATTTATCTAAAAAGGAAATACGGGACATGTACGCATCACCCGAAGAGTCTGAGGGGTACCATATACTCCTTAGTAAGGGGAAGGAAAGAAAGAAATTTCTCAAGTCTAAGTGACAAAGGTAGTGGCTGTTTGCCTATAGTAAGTTTTTAGGCGTCTCATGTCATAATGCAATCGTGTAAAAAAAAATCCTATTTAATTAGGTACTTTACTTCGATTTCTAAAAGTATATAGTTAATAAAATGCCCAGTGAGACGTTACTTATTTGCATATTTTTATGGGCGATCTTGGAGATACTTCAAGTCAATTCATTTCCAAATTACGTGTTGCCATTAAAAGTCCTTTTGAAGGTCTTACAGTAAGGCTAGTTTTTTAGCTGGTCCAAATTTTGTACGTACCAGGAAAAATGCTCTCCGTGGCAATGTTGGCTCCCGGTAAACACACGCACATTTCAACAATTTTTAATATGTTGTTGCGTGGTATATCTTCACTCTTGAAGTGGTTAAAAAGTTCAATCAACTATTTGTCAATAGAAACAGGAAATTCTTTCCACTCTTATTATTTGACTGGTTGTATATTTTTTAATGCGCACAATTTCATCAAAAGCTTCCGGATCATCTACATGAATATCACAGTGTTATTTTTGAAAAACAGTTCATGAATTTCCAACAACTGACCTAAGAGGTTCTTTTTTTAGCAATACCCACTGAAATGCTTGCTGTAACCCAAAGAAATTATTAAGGCATTACAACAAACATAAAAACTAAAATCATTTTTTGGATACTGACTATTCTGTGCATGTCTTGCATACCCTAAACACCATAAGATGTGCACATACTCCTAAAGTTCTTACGCCAACTTTACAAGTGCAGTACGTTTCGGTTATAAGGTCACCATTTTCATTGCCAACAACATTATACTCAATATAGTGTTTTATAGAATGAGTAAACCCTAGCTTTTAATAAACCCGGTTCGTTAAGTTAAGTTAAGTTTGAACGTTAAATTTATGGTGAAGCTCCGCCCTATGGTGTCTTGAATATACCCTGGTGATAATTTAACCTGATAGGTACCCAAACTTTTTAATTAAATGTAATGTAGGTCTAGCCTAGGAAAATCTTAAGTTATTATGTTCTTCAATATTTCGCCAAACTCCTGCGTTCCTTTGCAACAAATTGTGCCTTTCCACTTGGATCTGCAATTCGTTAACATTTCGTCCTCTTCTTGTTTCCAGAATTCTTTGAGCGAGTTGTTCATTTGCTAGTCAATCGGCTCATGAAATTTATTTAGCAATGCACATGCAATCCTTAGAAACTGGTGTAGATTAATGCAATATTACATCTCGAAAACACTTAAACACTGACTTTAGATACCCGTTTACCCGATTTAACTATTCAGCAAGTTTTAATAATGGTGCGTACCTTGTTGGAATATTCGGTGGTAAATTGATGTTGACTGCCTGGAAGAAAAGGAAGAATCTCGCAATTTAAATGAAGGTTGTCCAAAAATTATGTAGCATCACGGTAACCGCGGTCTACAACCAAAATATCACTTTCTTGAATTCATTCTCTAATTTCTTGTCGATCATTTCTCGTTTCTCTAACTACAATTGATGCGTCGATGTTTCATGTGTCACTAAAATAAGGTCCATGTATATCAACAATGTATACGTTCGGTGCAACTATTAGTCCAGCCTTTAATAATGTATATTTTCGGTGGCTAGAATAGGATTGGCGTTGAACCTTAATGTAGGTACAGTCTGGATATAGGACCACCCTTCGAACATTTGCCTCAGGATTATAAAGTATGTTTGAGAACTTAGTTACATTTGTTGGGATCCTTCGACCAAACTAAAACCTAAGATTTCCCTAATAAATCTCACCATTAGGATCTCTCGGACTGAAGATATCGCCAAACTAACATTTTCCCGAGATGCGTTTTTCATGAAAGATTTTAGATAGACCTTGCCGCAGCTTTATCAAGAAATTTATAAGTTGCTTTTTTGTAACATTTCTGTAACTACTGCATACGAAAACAGGATTGCAATACCCATACTTCAAGAATTGCTCTTTTGGAAGGGAAGTTAACGATTTGAGTCACCGTCTTCAAAATTACTGTCACTATCAAATCTCCTCTCACTCGTTGTAGACGGAGCTTCTCTTTGCTTTACTTCAATCCCATTCATTATAAGTCGTAATGGCATTGATATATGGTTTGACCATACCATCATCGTTTAGGTGTCCATTGCAACAGAGCGTGTTATTTGGTAAGAACTTTTCTGATTTAATATAAAAGTCAACCCTTGCTCTGAAAGCTAATAAAAATAGGCAGTTTTACACAAATAAAAAATTATCTTTTGCACTGAATAACTAGTTCCATTAGAATGGCATTTAGGTCTGCCTACATTTGAATAACTTTATTGATTCTACTTCTGCAGTTCATACAAGTTCTGCTTCGTTGTGTAACTTTAGCTTGGTCCAATCCAAATCTGCTTGTATGTAATATGGATATTTCTCATATTCTTTCAACATTTATATTATTTTCTTCAACAATAACTTGATTAGCGTTTCATATGTTTTTATTAAAAACACGAATAATGTAACGTAAGACCATCAGCCATTTTAAAAAATAAGACATGTTATTCTCCATGGCAACAGGAGCAGAAAAGTTTGAACGCTAAAGTGTTATACAGAATTAAAAATTATTATTTATTTTATTAAATACGTAAATAAAAAGTTTACCTCGAGTAGGACTTGAACCTACGGCATTTACTTTGCTAGAGTAGCGCTCTAACCAACTGAGTAACTAAGTAACTTGATTGTAATCTTATTATATTTAGAATTTACATCAGTTCTACATATATAAAGGCAAAATTTACATCGGGGCTTGTATCTCGATAGCTCAGTACATTTGAACTTATTCGTTCATAACAAAAACTTTTAATATTTTAACATTAGTCAAGTTGCTTTGGTATGTGTGAATCCTTGCGATATTGCAGGCTCATATTCCATTATGTAAGTGACATAACTGTTATCTCATTATATTTAGAATTTGTTGTTCTACATACATAAAGACAGAATTTACATCGATTGGGGCTTATATCTCGATAACTCAGTTGGTTAGAGCGCTACTCTAGCAAAATAGACGTCGTCGGTTGAAGTCCTACTCGAGGTACAATATTTATTTATGTATTTAATAAAATTAATAATAATTTTTAATTACATATTTAACTTTGAACTTATTCGTTCATAACAAATAACATAATAATCTAATATTAGTCAAGTTGCTTTGGTATGTGTGAATCCTTGCGATATTGCAGGCTCATATTCCATTATGTAAGTGACATAACTGTTATCTCATTATATTTAGAATTTGTTGTTCTACATACATAAAGACAGAATTTACATCGATTGGGGCTTATATCTCGATAACTCAGTTGGTTAGAGCGCTACTCTAGCAAAATAGATGTCGGTTGAAGTCCTACTCGAGGTACAATATTTATTTATATATTTAATAAAATTAATAATAATTTGTAATTACATATTTACTTTTGAACTTATTCGTTCATAACAAAACTTATAATAATTTAATATTAGTCAAGTTGCTTTGGTATGTGTGAATCCTTGCGATATTGCAGGCTCGTATTCCATTAATATAAGTGACTTGACTGTTATCTTATTATATTTAGAACTTGCATCAGTTCTACGTACATAAAGATAGAATTTACATCGATTGGGGCTTGTATCTCGATAGCTCAGTTGGTTAGATCTCTACTCTAGCAAAGTAGATGTCGTAGGTTCAAGTCCTACCCGAGGTACACTTTTTATTTATGTATTTAATAAAATTAATAATAATTTTTAATTACATGTTTACTTTTGAACTTATTTGTTCATAACAAAAACATAATATGTTATACAGAATCATTTTTTCAAAAGCTTACTCTTGAAAAAATAAATAAATTAAATAGTTGGCCTATGCCATATGTGCCACAAAGTAAAAATAAGAAGAGGGTTCTAGAAAAGTGATTATCTTCTACCAACAAAAAAAAAAGTAACAGATATCTTTAACACATCTTAAAAGAAAAATGGTTGAATCCAAAAATGAACCAAATCTGTCGAAGCATACAAAAGCCAGTGTAAAAATACCTAAATACCGTTTATGTTACACCTTGTATGTATTTTTTGTTACTATTTTTCTATTTTGCGGGTGACTCAGACCTTTTATATTATTGGCATCTTTCATGCAAGACATATTTTTGGCGAGTAGCGAGCAAAATATCTAAATAAATCGGGATCCAAATTTTGGCGACTTTTTGAGTATCACCAGGTATAGTCACAAAAAATTTGATATGAAGAAAAATGCTTACATTAATAAGAACTACAACATATCCGAAAATTACAAAAATTTGTCGGTCTCTAGGATTACATGCACCCAGTACCATGCCCTTTGATTGCACCATGTATACTTCTACCATTTATGATTTTTCAAATTCTACTTGCAGCACACATCTATGAAATGTAGAAGTTTCAAAGTGTAGAAACCATAGCAAACTTCAAAAAATTTGTTTTTGAAACTATTAAGAATTAATGTAGGAAATTTTTCTTGAGAGAGAAAGTAACTCTGTAATGGTTTGAAATTTTTAATATTATTTCTTTCAAAGGTAACAACGCTAACCGTCTGGTTTTACTGTATCACAACAGTTTTTTGTATTCGACATTAACAAACTCACAAAATCCTTTTAATTGTTCAACTCGAACCCATATAAATGTGCTGATGTTTGGATATGGGCAGCTCTGTGCACCACAACTAAAGGTTTTTAAGTAACTGCTGGACTTCATGAAAGACGTTATTTTGGCCATGTCTTGCTGCTCACCCAAAATTGAAATTTGTGTTGTTAGCGTACATCACCATCACTTTTGTTGTTAATTCGTATTTGTCAACAGTTTTAATAACATATTCGGATAATAATAATAATGTGTGAAGTTTCACATGGAAGGTATTGAACTTTCAAAAGTTTTACTTGAATGCTCTGGTCTTTCATAAAATATCTTACGAATATAGGAAACATTTTTACGTTCCCGTGATTTGAACAATAGGTATAGATTGTTACATAATTCAAGATCACTGTATGGAGCTTAATGATTCTTTTGTAAAATGTTTCACACAAAACTTTCAGGTTTGGTTCTAATACATGCAATTTTTTGTAGGAAGTGACTAATTGCTAGCTTACTAGTGCAATCCATAGAACGAAAGAACTGATTGTGGATAACGTTCGGGTATGACCAAGTATGCGTTCTTATGAAAAAAAGACTACACTTTGCTACTACTAGAAGCTGCAACATCTGCCCTTCTTTGCTTAAGGGGGAACTGGACTCCCCCAAATATAGAGGTCTGGCATTTTGCAAATCTCGGTCACAATTTTCAACTTAAAGTTTTTTAATTCTCTTTTTTAGGCCCTTTGAGTATAGCAAATTATTTCCTCTTTTCGATCGTCAATTACAACTAGACCGAGTGTGTGATCGAAAATCGGTGAAACCGTCCTAAATAGTCCCATTATTACTCTTTAAAGTGGCGTATGGTAAAGTTTGTAAAAGTGAAAATTGCGCTCTCAAAATGCATGAATTTCGAATAAATTCTCGGCTGGACTAGCCGGTGATCTAGTTTAACTGGAGTACGCTAGACGTCCTGTTGTCAGTGTGTTATCCCACTCCCGCACGTTGCCGTACATCACGCCATCCTTTACGGTAGTGGACCAACAAACATAATTGTCGATTTCTCGCTGGACTACGTTAATAAAATAAGCGGTCAAGCAAAATATCACAAACGAAAATATCCTTATTAACAAATCTTTTGAGACTTTCAAGAAAAAAGAAATAGGTTTGTTAAATCAAGGTTTGAAATATAATCTTAATTTTAACAAACCTCCGTTGGATAAAATGATAGCATAGAAAGTTCTATTAAATCATTGGATGAAAATTGCAAAAAGTACGCCGGTAAAATTCAAATTTCGGAAAATGTCCAACAGGAGTTAAAATTTAATTTAAATCATTCAGAACTTCGAATTGTTAAAGATCTCAAAAGTAAACATTATTTTTATCTCAAACCAAATAAAGGCGGGCGTAACACAGGGATCCGTTATGGCGCGCTCACTTTTTCTGCTGTACATAAATGACCTTATTTCTTCAACAACTAACCCCATCCATTGTGATAGAACTCTTCACTGTAGTTCATCTCAGTCTAATCATAGTGATAATCCAATGTCAAATCAAGAAATTAAAGCTGAAATGGCAAATTCAACCAACAAAGACATTCAACGTATTCACGAATGGGGAAGCAATAATCTTGTTAAATTTAATGCTAGCAAAACTCGCTGTTGCCTTGTGTCCGCCAAAAAAAGATCGATCATTTCGTGTTGTAAGTGTGAATGGCTCAGTTCTTAAGTTTTCAGACTCTATTACTCTGTTGGGTATGACTGTATCTTCAAATCTCTCATGGGTTGACTATCTTCTGTCAGCTACCAAAACAGCTGCTCGCAAAATAGGCTTTTTGTACAGATCTAAGCAGTACTTTACCTCTCGACAACTCCTTCTGCTGTATAAGGCCCAAATTCGGCCTCATCTGGAATATAATTCTCACCTCTGGGTTAGTGCTCCCAATACGCTCTCGACATCGTTGATCGTATTAAAAAGAAAGCTATTAGGCTTATAAATGTTCCGTCCTTAACTTCTCACATACAGTCCCTTGAATATAGAAGGATGGTTTTAGTTCTTTCTTTGTATTATCGTTATTACAACGGCTATTGTGCTGCTGAATTATATTCTTTGATACCATCTCGGATATCTTTGCGAGAAACACTCGGTTCGCTCATTCACATCATCAGTATGCAGTACAAATCTCCACTTGTCGTACCAAACGGGCGCAATCCACATTTTTCTACACGGCTTCTAAACTCTGGAATGATCTCCCTAGTTCCTGTTTTCCTCTCACTTATGATATGAGAAAATTTAAGGTAGCTGTTCATAGGCATCTATTGGCAATTCATTATCCCTCTATCCATCCTCCTAAGTGTTCCTGGGTGCTTTAGCACGATAGGCCAAATTTAGCCTGTTCAGGCCCACAATCATAAAAAAAGGCAGTCAAGTAGTTATTTTAAACAAAGAGGATTATTTTGCTTCAGTCAAAGAACTCTTAGGTTCAGGTTCTTATTCAATAATTACCAAAGATCCTCTTCCTAAAATAATTACTTCAACTAGGAAGGTTTTATTAGTATGTGAAGAGTTGTGGATGACTCTCTTAGATTTCGATTAACGGTATCCAACCCGGTGCTACCTAGTATGTATTGCTTGCCTAAGATTCATAAACCAGGTAATGCTATGCGACCCATTGTTTCTGGTATTAATTCACCTACTTCTGTGCTGTTTAAATGGTTATCTTTTTTTTTACTTATAGTATTCCCGAACAGCCTAAGATTTGCCTAACGTGCTAAAGCACTCAGGAATACTGGGAGGGTTTAGAGATATTGTTTGGCTGCCGCGAAATGTTTATGAATGTCTAGCTTAAATTGACTTAAGTCAAAGTTTGGAAGAAAACAAGAACTGGGTAGTGCATTCCACAATTTGGCCGTCGTGTGGAAACATGTAGATTGAGCCCGTTTAGTGTGACGCGAAGGAATTTTGAGTGCGTAAATAATTACGCACTCAAAATTCCATCGCGTCACACTAAACGGGCTCAATCTACATTATATACACCATACACCATAAGTGTTAATGGGCAAACCGAGTGTTCCTAGCGAAGATGGCCTGCGAAGGTATTAAAGAGTGTATTTCGGAGGCACACTTGCGATGGTAATAGCGATGTAACAAGGAAAGAACCCAAACTATTCGTCTATGCTCAAGACGCTGCAGGTCAGAAGTCAGAGACGGCTCTTTTTTGGATGCGTATTGAGTAGCACTGACCCGCAGATGGGAATTGGGTTCCAGATGAGGTCGAATTTGAGTCTCATACAGTAAAAGGAGTTGTTGCGACGTGAAGTACTGTTTAAATCTGTGTAGAAAGCCCAGTATACGGGCAGCTGTTTTGCATCTAGTAAATTTCATAACCTCACCTACCAACAGCCCAACTTCAGTGTGGCAAATTCGTATGAATTTATTGATAAAATTAAAAACATTGAAACTTTAGTCTCATTCGACGTTTGTTCACTGTTTCCGAGCGTTCCAATAGATCAAACCTTATTTTATTTAGTAGATGTTTTGAAACAAAACCATTTGGACGATAGAGAAGTAGAACATTTTCTTCAATTAACAGATTTCTGTATGAAACAAACCGTTTTCAAAATTAACCATCAATTTTTCCAGTAAGAACATGGTACGACAATGGACAATAGCTTATCTCCGTTTATAGTCAATCTATTCATGGGCCAATTTGAGACAGACTTAGCATGCGATTAACCTTATTTCCCTAGAGTTTGGATTAGATACGTGGATGATGTGTTCGCCATCCTTAATACTAAAATTTGTAGTGTTGAGAACTTTGTAGAAACTTTAAATTCTAAATTTCCGACAATCAAATTTACCAATGAGATAGAGTCAAATGACAGTCTCCCGGTCCTTGATATTATGGTAACAAGAAATGGTAGTAAACTAGATATAGATATTTATCGTAAGGAAACTAGCACTAAAAGATTCATAAACAAGGACTCAAGTCACTATAGACAGCATAAACTCGCAGCTTTTAACTTTTTGGTTCATAGATTGCTTAATTTTCCTCTTTCAGTTCAAAATTATAATAAATAATTGCACACTATTAAAGGAATTGCTGCATATAATGGGTTTTCAGGTGAAGTGATTATGAATATAGTTAAGAAACAAACACATCGGATGAGGGTTAAGAACGTAACTACATAAGGTAACGCTAGAGAACAAGTAGAAACAAAGTAAGTAAAGTCACTAAACTATCCTACTTCTAAAATCTTTTCCAAAATTAATTTAAAAACAGTCACTAATTCAGATAATAGTTTGCAAACTCTTTTAGGCAATCCGAAAGATAAAGTGGATAAGCAGGATATGTCGGGAATTTATAAAATTAATTGTAAAAATTGTGAACAAATATATGTGGGGCAAACTAAACGACGTATCAAAATTTGCTTTAAATTGGATAATTCGAAATACTATCCTTATACCACTATAGTCCTAATTGAATAATCTTTTTGAGCTGAAATACTTTTATACGCTTGCTTTGTTTACATCAGTCGAATACACCGTGTCCACATTTATGCACTATATAGTCTAAATATACATTCGATAAGATGATGTGGCATCATCACTAAGCCATAGCATCATAACGTGATTTCTCAGAGCAAACTCAGCGACTTGTGTTTCTGAATTCGGCCATTTGCTGGTGTGTTTTAGAACTAACTGATTCGTATAATTAAAATGAAGCCTTTCGAAAACATTGAATTGATAAATTTTAAAAATATACTGTAGTAAATGAGGAATACTTAACATTTTATTGAAAAATATCCAGCATATTTTATAATTTATATAAAGCACAGTTTAATTTTGTTCTTATGTATGTATATTTTAGATTCATATAAGAAACCTTATGTTTATTTGGAAAAGCATATCCACTAAATTCACCCAACTATACCCTGCTATTCGAATTACCCAACTTAATATATATTGAAATGTAATCTTATTTAATTATGAATACAGGAAAAGCAATTTCGCAGCGGTTGTCGAGGCTGAATGCATCTCCGTCAGCAAAGAACACGTTTATAAGATGCACTCGCCCGTGAGAATTGCTGCGGACACGTGCTCTTCGAGCACCGCGACTCACGAAACAACTCCACAAGTCGAACCTATCTGTCGGGAAGAGAAGGCCCTAAAGGCCTGAAAGCACAACCTTCGCGAATGATGAGGATTACCTTCCTATAGGGCGGAGAATTGTCAATTTGAAATCGATTTTCAAAGTTATTTTTCATTTCCTCCACCATAGTTTGTTTACTTGTGGACCCCAAAATTTAAAAATAACAAACGAAGAACGTCTGGTTTTGACTAGTAAACTACACCGCGAATGCACCTCTTGTAAAGCGCATTGTGTAATTTCCACCGATGAGGATGAGGCTCATAAGCTGGATATAAAGAAAGTAGCAGTTTTGGGCTCGATTCCTACCGGCGGTAGCTATGCGCAATTGGAACAAATGATGATATTTACTGATTTTCCCTGTATGAACTTTTGCAGCTACTCAAGGTGCAATTTGGCCTGATTTGCATGAGACTGCCTTTTGCCTTATGGAGGAAGCCGGAAAAGTGGAAGCATTCCACTTACTACTGTGATTGCAGATGGAGCCTGCTGCAAGTGTTCCGACTCCTATAATGCAGCATGTGGCGTAGGTGTAATTGGTGGGAAGCGTACAATTAAAAATTTGTAGCTAGGCGTGAAAACAAGTATGCGTATGGGCTGAAATCTGAAATGTTCAGGCCGGTCAGTACAATTGCTTCAAGAACTGGTCAAAGACTGCGGCTGCGGAAGCCGACTTTATAGTTGAAGAATTTCAATTTAGCATTACCATGTACGGCTCAAGTGCATGGTAATGCAGCAGTGTTACTAAAATACTCTATGAAGTTCGCCTATATAACTAGTTAGATGTAAAAAAATTGAGTGCAGAAATCACTTGTTGCGAAATTTTTGAAACAGCCTCAAAAAAGGTGGTCACTACCAGAGTTACGTACAAAAATTCACCGTAAACGCAGAGCAGCGGCAGTTCCTGCAGAGTACGATTCGCCGATTTCGCACAGTAATTCAGAGTGCAGTCAATTATCGTGCAAACGAAGATGGTAGTCATGAAGAAAAGTCGTTAGGCTTCGGACATTAAAAATAGTGTGTCTCATATCTTTGGACAGCACCCAAAATGCGGTGAATATTTCTGCGAAATAATGAAAAAGTTGAAAAATTCTTGAATGAAGAAATTTGAAACAGCGGCTTCCTGCAGGACACGGATACTGTTCTGCAAAGACTCAGTCATCATGCGGATCATCGGGTATGGACAGTACCGCGGCTGAATGTTAAAAATTCCGTTATGGCAATATTCTTTGGCGGAAAAAGGATAAACTTCTCGGGGAGCGGCTCATACACTTTTCGTTGTGAAGAAGCTACCATAAGCTATAATTCCGGATCTTATGAGTACTCTGGTGTCTTCTACCAAGATATCGGCGCAGGTATTTCGCGCAAAGAAGCCGTAAAGCGCTTTTCCCAAGAAATCTAGACGAGAACGCAAAGATCTTGCCACCGCGGATACCGATTATGGACTTGTTCCTATTAAGCTTCCTCCGCCAACTGTTTTACCTCCTGATTATGAAGAACAGTCGGTGTCATTTTTGACGAAAATTCAGTTGAGTTCAGAGGAGAAAATAACTTCAGATCAGAGATTGAGTGAATTGTGGAAAAGCGAACGACGTCACCGATTAGCCGCATCCAATTTGGTAAGATTTGCAAAATGCGCAAATCTACGTCATGTCAAGCTACTGTGAAAAGTTTGTATTTCTATATAATAACAGGATTTACAAAAATGTTTTTATTTCATCCGATCGCAATCCTCGTCAAATTACTTACTATAGAAAGTTAAAGCAAAAACTTAATGAGCCACTCTCTTCTGGCGAAACAAACATAAGAATTAAGTACATTCGCGGCGCTGCTACTGTTTAGAAAACTAACAATGACCAACAGTTCCCCAGTGATGTGTTATCTTCAAAACGTACACGGACTTGGTTGAGGGATAATGTATTTACTTCTGAACTTTTCACAGACAATTAGATAGTGTACCGATGTGACAGGAGATTGGATCAATGTAATTTTTCGGACGGCGGCGGTGTCTTAATCTCAGTCAAAAACAATGTCAAAACTAAATTAATAGATATGCATTCCGCCAAAAGTTACACCAACGGATTGTCTTAACTTTTTTGAAGGATTAGATAGATATTTAGTTCGTGATAAACATACGTTAAACGGCGACACTCGAGAATAGTTATTTTTCAATTACGTCGTATACTCTACTCTTGAAAGTATAGTTAACGGATTCAGATAATAGTTTAGTAGTGTGTTTGCGCTCCACATGTTATTTATTCATCCATCTCATCTAAGCTTTGATTAAAAATCCTCAAATCTATTACTATAAATTGTGTTGATGACATAATGATACAAAAGGCTATAGATAAACTTCTGTTTACCATGGCGGCTGGATTAGATCAAGTTCCGTGCTTCCTAATAAAAGATTGCAGTAGCTCATTTCTTCAACCCTTGAGATATCTGTTCAATGTATCTTTAAAAACTGAAACATTCCCTGATACATGGAAAATGGCAAAAGTTGTACTTATACTTAAAAATGGAGATCCAGGAAATGTGGAGAATTACAGACCCATCTTTATACTGTCAAGTTTTGTTAAAATATATTAGATAATATTACGTAGTGTCATTTATTCATCTCTATTTTCTTTATATCTCTAAAATCCAACATTGTTTTGTTGAAAAAAGATCAACCACAACTAATTTAGCTGTCCTAACCCAATTCTTAGATGAATCGCGAGGTAAGAACAAACAAGTCGATAATTTTGTTCACGATTACAATGTGTTGCCTATAACTGGTTTACATCTATGCCATATGTAGGTATCTCGGGTGTTCCTCAAGGCTCAACCTTAGGTTTACTATTGTTTATTTTGTATGTTAATGAATTGTCTAAAGTTATAGAAGGTGATTCTTTACAATACGCAGACGATTTAAAAATTTATAAACCGATTGAATCGATTTTCACAAACTAAAGGACTATATAAATTCTATTGAACAATGGTGTATTAGTAACTATCCACCTTTAAATGTTGCCAAATGTAAAATTCTATCATTTACGCGTAAACGTGAACACCTAATATACGACTACAACTTGGATTCGCGACTTGTAAGTATATTACTCAAAACCGCTACACGTTGGGAAGAATTTTTAAAGAAAGCAGGAACTTCTTGAAAATTTCCAAAGAAGAGACGAACTTGGGAGCTGTTAGATGTAGGTTTGGACATTATGAAATTAAGTTGCTGTGCATAGCAATGCACAAAATGTGCATATGGATATATCTCCTTAATTCTTTCCTGGATACCCGTAAGTTGACCACTCATTACTGCTGCCCCATCCTAACTTTGAGCAATCAATTTATTTGTCTAATTTACTGCTATAGGATCCAAAACACTTAATATCTTTACTTAAACGTACTGCATCCAAACTTGTGGGAATTAAATATATGCCCAAAAATGCTTTTCCGGTTCATTACATTAAGTATCATGACCATTTGTGATTTCGCTGCGACATCAATTGTGTCGTCAGCCGTAACTACTAAATAGGGAGATTTATGGATTTCGTCCAAGATGATTTCATGGCACACTTTAAACATGCAATCTAAAAGATCATTTTGAATATCCTTGGATATTCCCTTAATGACTATATAAGCTGCTAACTGTTCCGAAATAGTTTTTTAAAATCCGCAGTGAAATTAATTAATCCATGAAAAATTCCAGGATTATCAGGTGTTACTTCAATCAAAGCTTTAGGGTTACTTAAGATAGCAAACTATCTTTTCCAATTCACATTGAAAATATAGTTAATTTATCCTTAAAGATGTTAGAATTCATAATAAGAACCTGCAGAAATTTCTTTAGACAGGATGTATTAAAAAACATACTCCTCGTTAGTGGGGTCGCGTTTGGCTGCCATACTCTACTTACCATAAAGTTCAAGGTACTGGTAGTAATATTTTTTTGGATTGATTCTCATTGATAGATTTGAATTCCCGAAGAATATTCAGTTCGTTAATATTTCTTTATAAATTGATCAACAATAGACCTGTTGAAATAATTAAGTGTTGTTATGTTTTAGCTAAGAATGAAATATCTCAAAAGTGGTTGGATTTAGGTATAGGGAATACTGATACTAAACGAATTGGCTTAAAAAAATACAGCAGAAAATGTAATAAAATACAGGGTGTTCTATTTAAAGTAAGCAACTTATAAATGATTTAAATTGTGCACGTTGGCGGCTAAGTTTAAAACACTCTGTATGAAATATCAATGAGGTGGATATATGGAGTTAACGGGCAAGCGCTTGTTGTTTATTGGTTACAATTTCACGGCACTAGCTTCGTTATTAATGGAGATATTGTTATTCAATGTGGATTAGGATTTTTTCAAAATTAAAAAAAAAATCGAAAATACTTCATTTTTAGTATACGACATTGTGCACAAATTTTATCTAGAATTTCATATAGAAGTCGAAAATAAAATAAAAAATATTAGGTTCCATTTAAAATAACAAAGTTGACGTCTACTTCCGGTATAACCGGAAGTGCCACATTCAGGACAATATTGTATTTGAACTCAGCGTCATCCAAAACTTACAGCTTCGTAATTTCAGATTTTTAACATAACTGTATCCGCCATTATTTTTAATCAAAACTCTTCGAGCCACACACTGTATAGTTTGTTTGTCAACATGTACTTCATTTTTGTTTTATTTTGTGTTTAATATAATAAATTTTGTTCTATAATTGAAATGATATTCTGTTGGGCAATAAATTAATAAGTTAAAAAAATATATAGAGGGCCTGCTATCTACTTTTGAAGTAGTGGTCCCCGCTGGAGTAGTGATGTACGCTGATCATGCTTTCCTAGCCGCATCATCTGACGGATTTGTTGGATAGCACGTATTTGTGGAAATCGAATGTCCTTATTTTCTAGGGATATTTGTCCTAAGGAGATGGTCAAAGGTAATGAACTGGGTAAAAAACTCAGCTTATGTTATATTGATGACGATGGTGAAGGGCGTCTGGAACGAACATCAGACTATTTTTATCAAATTCAAGGACAACTTCACATAGCAAGTAGAGATTTTTTATTATTTTGTAGCACGGACCCAAAAGGGCATAATTTGTGAAAAGATTGCCCGCGATGATAAATTCTGGAAGCAAAAAATGCACGGTCTTGTTGAGTTTTATCACAACACCTAAACATCAAAATTCGAGATTTATGCGAAAGGCGATAGAATTTATTCTTGTATTATACATTACCAGTACGGGACGTCTTTTTTATACATGGATTTTTACAACTTTAGATGAGGATTATTTTTTTACATTGAGTACTCTTACAATTAGATGCCTTCATTATACACCGTGTTAAAAATAAGGATGCCCACTATGGGGATCTCGGAAACGGTAAGAGATGGAAGGTCAGTTAAATGGAACAAAAGTTACGCATTTGAGAGGATGTATTTATGGTCTTTGTAGAACTCGAATATCTCTTTTAGTTTTTGAGATATTTGAAAAAAATTGAATTTTCTGATTTTCGTTTTTATTTTTTTCTGACCTTATTTGAAGAGCTACCAAGAAAAAAAGAGCACATTTTCATTGCTACTTTTCTAGCTTTACTTAATGCTGTTATTCAATTTTTGATACGTTTCGTTTGTCATCAACTTTATTTTTTGAAATACACGAAAAAATTATTTTTGCCATATTTAAATTCTCTCCTTGATTCTGAATTCAACGATATATCACACTTTATATTTTTGATACGCTTCGGATGAGAAAATTCATATTCAATGTAAAACATAGAAAACGTACAGTTAAAACTAATACTAGAAGCATTCGAAAACTGTAAAATTATTATAAAATAATGTTTTCTCATTTTCTAATGCCTGTTGCGAATAAAATAATTCAAAAGTATGTATTTAGTGAAAATACTATTAACTAAACAGTTAAAATACATCTTCCGTCGTACTGATGCATTTGATAAAAATAAGGTGGGTTTACATTTTGGTTACGTACCTGTCATAATTGATTGTTGTCCGTATTACGTTTGTTTGGCGGTCTTTGAGTTAATTACATTTTGTGTTTACCTAAAAACAATATGATAGGAGTATATTTTTCAAATAATGAAAAATTCGATATACTGACGTGTTACATTTTGTGTCAACGTAATTGTTCTGAAGCCGAAATAATGTATTTAAACAAATATCCAGAAAGGCGTCAACCTCAAAAAAGAACTGTTCGCACATTAGCAGTTAATCTAAAAGAATATGGTGCGTTCAAAAAACCTGTAAAATCTCGCAAAAATACCTTGCAATGAAGAAAAAGCCAGTACTGTTTTATTAGCTGTAACAGAAAATCCAGAGGTTTCTACTAGGAAAATTGAAGAGGCAACTGGCATAGCCCATTCCACAGCTCATTATGTTCTAAAGAAGTAGAAAGTACATCCATATAAATTTAGAATTTGCCAAGGACTTCGACCAGGTGACCCAGAAAGACGTAGAATATTTTGTGAATGTTATACACGTCAATCTCAAGACAATGAATATTTTCCGAATAAAATAATATGGTCCGATGAAAGTATGGTTAATAATAATGGAATTTTTAATCGTAGAAATGCTCATTATTGCGCAAGAGTAAATCCACGTCTGTACAAAACGGCCAAACACCAACACCGTTTCGGATTTAATATGTGGGTTGCTATATTCGGTACTCGAATTATAGGTCTTTTCATTTACCACGTATCCTTAAATTCTAAACGTTACTAAATTATACTCCAAAATGAATTAGAGATAGCTTTGAATGATTTGCCTTTCCAAGAAGTTGGTTTATGCACCAGCACATAATTCCAGAGTTGTCAGAAAACACCTGTCAGTTAGATTTCCAGAAAGATGTATTGGCACTCATGCAAATGTACTGTGGCCAGCCCGTTCTCTAGATATAACACCTTTGGATTTTTTTCTTTGGGGACACATTAAAAATTACATTTATGGAAACGATATTGAAAACGAAGAAATTTTACAAAGATTCGTTCTCGAAACGTTTGCTAGTATTACTCTTCAAATGCTGAAGAATGTTTTAGATGCTACAGTTAGAAGATGCTATTTATGTTTAGAGAATAACGGGAATCTTTTTGAACATCTTTTGTGAGTTTATTAACCTTTAAAATAAATTTGTTTTTTATTTGTCTACCATTTAAAATTACAAAACATAATTTTATAATAATTTTACGGTTTTCTAATGTTTCTAGTATTAGTTTTAACTGTACGTTTTCGATGTTTTACATTGAATATGAATTTTCTCATCCGAAACGTATCAAAAATATAAAGTGTGATATATCGTTGAATTCAGAAACAAGGAGAGAATTTAAATATGGCAAAAATAATTTTTTTGTGTATTTAAAAAAATAAAGTTGATGATGGTTGCTAACAAACGAAACGTTGTATCAAAAATTGAATAATAGCATTAAATAGAGCTGGAAAAGTGGCAATGAAAATGTGCTCTTCTTTACTTGGTAGCTCTTCAAATAAGGACAGAAAAAAATAAAAACGAAAATCAGAAAATTCAGTTGTTTTCAAATATCTCAAAAACTAAAAGAGATATTCGAGTTCTACAAAGACCATAAATACATCTTCTCAAATGCGTAACTTTTGTTCCATTTAACCGACCTTCCATCTCTTACCGTTTCCGAGATCCCCATAGTGGGCATCCTTATCTTGGACACGGTGTATATGCGTCTTTTTTACAGTCGCAGATGATCAAAATATTTTATTTTACTGTATCGTACTGTATCGTACTATTATACCTCTTTGATGGTGAGAATATTTATCCAAATAATTACATTTTGTCTTATTATTATATGTGGCTTCAACATACTTTATTATGTATTATACCTATGCATGTTATTGTATGTCCCCTATTTATTGATTTTAATTGTTATTATCTCACTTGTACCAGGTGGCCAGATAAGAATGCAAAGTGCTGTTTCTCGGAAACTATTCGTCGTAGAGAGTTGCGGTAAAAAATGTTATTACTAAAGTGGCCAAGAAAAGACCGTGGAAAATATGCAAGATGACCGCCATCCTAAACTTTTAAAGTGAATTTTTACTGAAATCCACCTAGTAAATTTACCAAATAATTATATGCTTTTTAAAACTCAGCTTTATTCGAGTAATTTTTGTTTGACGTATCTATTAAAGTAAAGTGGTGGGGTTTGATTAGGTGATTTTTTTAAATAAACAGCTGTAACTCCTAAACGACTGAACTGATTTTAATAAACTTAGTCTCGTTGGAAAGAGTATATATTGCTCTATTAAATCCATCTTACTTGTAGTATGTCTAATTTTTAGTGATGCCGCTAGAGCACGTTTTTTGATATAATATCAGAAAATTGCAAAATTCACTAAAAAATTAAACACAATAATATGACTTTTTTTTTTATAAAAATGTGAGGAAATCATCTCTAAATAGGTTAATGAAAACTGCATCTCGATATCTTATTCATACCCTAAAATATCGAAGAATGAAACTTTAGTTATTATAAATTTGAAAAAGTCGATGTTACATCGGTATTTATTCTTATTTATTTTTCTTTTTTCAAGATTCAATGAAAAATTTCATGTTATAATTTTTAAATAATAAAAGTTTCCATAATTTGAAAAATTAAAAAAATCAATATAATATAATAATAATCAATGCATAGAATAAGCAAGTGCAGAACAGGCAGAATATTAGGAGCAGGCCATTGAGAAAAAACATGTACCTAAAATCAAATTGTAAACAAATATTAAAATTTGACAGACAGTGTAATTTAAGTTTGTTGTACAAGTAAGTCCTTAGGACTACCTATAATGTCATTTACAAATGATGAAGCTGTTGATATGATTGCGGTATATTTTTAATGTCTTCAAAATTCGGCCTTGGCTAAGAGAGTATACTCAGCTGGATATCCATATCGGCGTCTACGGTATGCGAGAATTTTTCCGCGTTTAGTGCAAAATTTGCGTAATACTGGAAGCTTTTGACCAAAGTTGCGAAGAGACTCGGCTAGAAGAATGGAAGACAATATTGTTAATGTTTTAGCATACGAATCATTGAATCCCCACGTTGGTACGAGAGGAATGTCTCTCGCGTTGGGTATGTCACGATCGAAACATTTTAAAGGATCATATGTAAATCTTATGTGATTGAAAATACTACTTTACGTGTTTCACATTGTGTTTGTAATTTCAAATTTTAGAATGCGCCTGTATCATCAAGCCTTACAGGACGAAGACTTTTACCGACGGGTAGATTATTGTCATTGAATGTTGGGCATGATCAAGGAAAATAGAGGATTTTTATCCGAAATTCTTTGGATAGATGAGGCCACTTTTAAAAGTGATCGAAACGTTATTTTGCATAATATGCATTATTGGTCTAACACCAATCCTCACTGGTTGCACGAGGTCCAACATCAAGGTCGTTGTGTGGTATCGCATCCTGGACGGAGCTATTATAGGTCTCTATTTCTTTGATGAACCACTAAATGGTGCCGTGTTTCTTGATTTTCTGGTAAACCAATTGCCTATTTTATTAGAAGATGTGCCCTTGCAATTACGGCAAAATATATTTTTACAACTAGATGGTTGCCCAGCACATTTTTCAATAAATGTGCGAGAACACTTAAATTTAACATTATCACCAGAGGTGGATTGGACGAGGAAGTCTATTTCCTTGGCCACCCCGATCCCCAGACTTAACCTGTTTGAACTTTTATCCATGGGGTCGGTTAAAAGATATTGTTTATGAAACTCCACCAACAACGAGAGACGACATGAAAGTACCAATTCGAGAGGCCATTCGTAGCCTGTCAAGAGCAGAAGTTGAAGCTGCTCTAATGTCCACACATGAGCGGCTCCAGCAATGCATCGAGGTCGAAAGGAGACAATTCCAGCATGTAAGTGGGTATTAAGTAAGTACTTGATGCCTACATAAGTAAGCATTATTGCACAATCGGTCCTTTTTAGGGCCATAAATAAAATTAATAAAAAGTATTCCGCAAATTTGGGATAATACCTTTCAAAAATAGAGATTGTCATATTATTACATTTAATTTTTGAAATTATGAAAACTTTTGTTATTAAAAAATTATAAAATGATGAAATTTTTCATTGAATCTTGAAAAAAGACAAATAAATAAGAATAAATACCGGTGTAATATGGACTTTTTCAAATTTTATAATAACTACATTTTCTTTCTTGGAAATCGAGATGCGGTTTTCACTAACCTATTTAGGGATGATTTCATCTCATTTTTATGAAAAAAAAAAGGTCATATTGTTGCACCAAATTTTTTAGAAAATTTTGCAATTTTCTGATATTACATAAAAAAACGCGCTTTAGCGGCATCACTAAAAATTAGACATATTACAGATAAGATGGATTTGATGGAGCAATAAATGCTTTTTCCAATGAGACTAAGTTTATTAAAATCAGTTCAGTCGTTTAGGAGTTACAGTTGTTTGTTTAAAAAAATCACTGAATCAGCCCCCACCACTTTACTTTAATAGAAACGTCAAACAAAAATTACTCGAATAAA
>JARFJB010000954.1:1517500-1582500 GCA_036346205.1 Vesta saturnalis
TATATTGTATTGTATTGTATTGTATTTATTTATATTATTGTATTATATTGTATTGTATTGTATTATATTATATTATTGTATTTATATTATATTATATTATATTATATTGTATTATTATATTTATATTGTATTGTATTATATTTATTGTATGTATTGTATTATTGTATTGTATTGTATTGTATTATATTATATTATATTATACTGCAGACCAAAAGACAACATTTTTCTGTAAATTGGTCTCATATCGGGTTGTTGTCTAGTAGCAGCGACCTGTAAGAGCATTTGTTCCTATGTTACCTTTAAATCGTAACAACGCTATGGTTTTGTAACTAGATCACATTCTTTACCGTGGGCGAGAGGTGGATTCATTAAAAAGAATTCACTAATATTGGCAAACAAATAAATTTTTCCTTTTAAATAAAATGCAACAATGCTTCATTAAGCAATAACTGTAATGAATAGTTGGACGGCTTTAAAATTGTGTAACTGCGTAAAATGGGAAATAAGCGAAATTCATGTTCCAAGGCGTTCTACGACGTCAAATTTAATTAGCGTCTGTACAAAATTAGAACCTATTTCATATTAGAATAGGAATTTATGTTAGTAATAGTAGTAGTTTGCGGCCTCTCACGGCCAAAATACCAACTTTTTTAAATATTCTCTCTTATTTTAGATAAAGCCTCTCCACCGACTGAAGACTCAATTTATGGATTTGGTGAGTACCATTTTTAACATCTCTTAAAGTAAAATGATTGTGACACAATACCGCTACTACAAATCTTAAGCGTGATATTCTTACACCATTAGATCTACATTAAAACTTTCTAACGTCCAAGGCACATAGGTATTGAATTTAAACGGTTTAACATTTCTACACTTCTTCAGCATTTTGAAAATGGTACAGATCATTTAACTAGATAAAATTATTAACAGAAAAAAAAACTACATTATACTTAAATACACCTAAATAATGCAAAAAAATTAGAAATAACTATAAAAATTTAAAATCTCAACACAAGTAACGACAACCAAAAATTCGCACACATAAATGACCAATAAAGCTTATCAATGTATTGTAAATACGGCACCAAGAAAGCCACTAACTATGGTACTAAATGCAAGGATTAACTTTATTAGTTCGAACAAAATTGGCATTTTAAAATTGAATTGATATGGTTTTTAAATAAATAACTTAAGTATTACACATAAACTAATTAGCGAATGGATCCTGGGCAAATGGCAATGAGGATCTACGAAAGACCTAGGTCGGGGTTATGCCATCAAATTAGATAGGCTCGTATACGAACGTATACAGCGGTAGTTGAACCTGCGGAGTTAAGGCCATTAATTTCAATTCAATATTTCTTGATTTCTCGAATTGATGTTTTAAAGAAAGTGCATTGATATTCCTCCAGATGTACAATTTACTTTCTGTGGAATTTCACGATTACTCTTGGCAAACCTCTTAACTAAGTGAGCAGTCAGCTCGCTCCACTCAAGTGTAGTATTGAAAATACTGTGGCTATATGCGAGCTAAGAGGTATTGCCACGACCTTTTCGCATGGAAACTTTTAAAATGATGTAGATGCAACGGGCCTAATTTGGATATTCTTCTGTTTAATCCACAAGAACAAGATTTTGGTTCCTTACTGGGTTGTTCATTGAATGGGTTCTTCAATAAATTGCATTTGGGTCACTTTTCGAAAAATTTGTGTGGTACCTTTGGTTTAATCCAAAAGTATCTTACTACTGTTTAAAAATCCTATCTTCACTGGGAATTCTTCGATCATGTCTTCTTTGATTTTACTTTTCTGTTGTAACTTATATGTCCCTTTCCTTAAAAATTATTCTTTTGCGTTACATTATGGCTGATTTGCGTCACTTCCAATTCATTCCTAGTATGACTTCTGGTTCTAATGTCTTAGAAGAAAGAAAATATTGTTTACTTTCTTAGCGTCATATCTAATGTCACGCTATTTATTTTGATGACCTTTGTCATTTTGTCATTCCTGTTTATTAATGGTACCAATTCTGGATTTTTTTCTTAATTTAATATATACATTTTCAGAAATAATGCTTATTTGACTTCAGTATCGATTAGTATATGTTGCTGAAATTTTTAAAACTTGGTAGTCGCTTTTCTTTCATAATTTAAGATTGGTTTCATTTTTTAATATACCTTCACAAAATTAAGTAGTTGGATTTGTCCTCTTTATAATTCCTTAATAGCTTACTGACTCCTTATTTTCCGATCTTGACGGCGATCTCTCTTTTCCCTTTGAATTTCCTTCTTCGTCTTCTATTCTCCTCTTGTCTTGGTGGTTGATTCTAGTCATCATCATATCTGTGGTAGTTCAAGTTCTTCTTCAATTATCTGTTCTTTGTTGCTTGGTCTGCTATTTCCGATTCTAATCGTTCCTACTTTAAATCCTGTAGATCTATCTTCGTAATTTGCCATTGTATTCCCAATATTTGTTAGTTGTCAATGGTCTTGCTCCTGATCCAATTAAAATATTCTCCACATTGAAATGTTTGTTTTACTAATGTTTTGATTGGTTGTAAATATATCGTCTTGCTAACCCAACCAAACGTGGTCCACTTTTTCCTTGTCTTGGGTTGTATAATCGTGGTGTAGCTAATCTCAATTTAATTTTTTCTTGTACTCATTTCGACCAAAGTTGTTTTATAAAATCTTCTTGGAATTGAGCAAAATCTGTCCAATTAAAACGATCTAATTCTGCCCACGCCTTGGCGTTGCTTTCTAATAAATCCATTACCGCTCTTATTTTCCTCCTTCTCTCGTTTCCGCTTGGTTTAAGTAGTTTCCCAATGCCTCTATAAAAGTCATTAGGTGGATGTTTCCATCAAACTTTTTTGGTCGTTGTGGTGTCCAGTGTTCTGATCTATATATTACTGTTTTCCTTTCTTTTCTTCCAGTTTGTCTTTTTCATACAACTTTTCTTCCAAAATAATTATAGTTCTTCATTTTTGGTAATATTTTGTTCGAATTCTAATATTTTTCTTCATTTTCTTCTATTTTACATCCTATCTGGCCTATTGTGCGACCTATTTGAGCTCTGGCGTACTCATTTCTTTCTTCAATTTGTGTCATTCATATTCTGTATATAAAGTTGCTGATCTGTGTCGTCTTTTTGTTTCTTGATTTCTTCCTTACACTTAATCATTATTTTCTTGTTGCTTTGGCTTAAATTTTCTTCCTCCATTTTGCTCCTTGTCTCATTTCTTCTTTGAAAATTACCTTTAATTCTTCTTGACTGGGTTTTAATTCTTCTCGATTAGCTTTTTGATTGGCTTCTATTCTTTTTTCTATCTTCTCCTGATCTTCTCTTGTTTTGTTTCCATTTTCTCTTGTCCTTTTTCCATTTTGGCTTCTAGCTTTTCTTGGCTCTCTCCCATCTTGGCTAATAACATATTCATCATCATTGATTCTTCTGTTTCTTGTTGAACTGGTACTCCTGCTATATACACACACACACACACACACACACACACACACACACACACATATATATATATATATATATATATATATATATATATATATATATACAGAGAGAGAGAGAGAGACAGAGAGAGAGAGAGATTCTTGGCTGAAAATGAGATCTTCGCTTTCCCTTGTGTTTCAGATAATGTTCTATCTGGCTTTTTAAAACCTAACCTTAATTCCATACAACAATAAAACTGAACCTACCTTTGTAATCTCCTATATAAAATAAAAAATAATAATTCAACTACGCCACTGGTAATTAATCGTTTCTAAACTTTTTTCGAATATAAAACTAAATCAATCGAAAAAAATATTTTTTTCAAATTCCTAATCTTTGATACGCCACTGGTAATTAATTATTTTTCATTTATTATACTAATTTATCAGACTTCTTTATCTCTTTATCGGTCGTGACCACTGCGTTTGGCGCCAATTTTCAACGAGCGTAATAGCCTTGGTAATATTACTTCTGTCGGTTTAACCCGCTACAAAGAACAAGATTTGAGTTCTTTTAAACTTTTTTGTAATTTCAACATTATTGAATAAAATTTAATATTGTTATTGTGAAACTGAAAATGATTACTTTTTATTACGTTTTATTAAAACTGAATGGGTTCAATTAATAAAGATATCATTTACTAGTTAAATTTTACTTCGCTTGCTATTTAATTTCAGTGTGCGTAAATCAATTTTGAGATTTACGTTTGCGAATTCCTTTGTTAATTAGTTTGTAGCTAAAGTTAAAATAAAAATGATCACGGTTATCATTAACCAAGGTTATGCTCATTTCGATTTATTTATTTATCTGGATTCCTATTGAGTTGACTTCTTCTTTATATATTCAATATTTGTATAAGCTTTGAATATTAATAATCTTTAGCAATAAAAGTAAATCATACATTATACTCATTTAATTAAATTCCAAATCTGAACGAAAATGCATCAATACCTTGTTTACAAACATATATAAAATCAAACTTATAATCTGCAATAACCTTTTTAAAACTAACATACCAAATAAAATATTTATCAGAATTTAAAGTATTGTTTTTCATTTAATTGTGATAGTCAAATGTAAAGTTTCGAGAGAATCAAACACAAAAACATTTTATTTATTAACACAAACAAAAGGGTTTCTTACTTGTTTTCTGGTGATGTAATGCTTGCGTTCTCCTTTGACCGGTGAAGAGGCCTCCAACAGGTTATAGACTGCTCTTCCAATGATGTCACTTTGACGGCACTCTGGAACCGTCCTCCTTTATTGTCCTTATCTTTTCTTATACCTTTGTTATAGCTGAATACGCTTCTAATTTTCTTCCCCAGAATTTACTGATTTTTGTAAATTATTACTCGATATATTTACACTATACAGTTTTTACTTAATTGTTCAGTTTTAATTACAAATGGTGTGCGCAACAAACTGCAAGCGAGCTTTAGTTATACTTTAATTATTACTCGCAATCAAACATCAACTTGGAACACTTTAAACACGCAGTTAAAACGCTATTGTAAACTATTTCACAATATTAATTGCAGCATAAATCAAGCCGCAGCAATCGCTTTTCAACCAACTCCGATTGCTTACTAGAGGTGTCTCTCCTTGGTCGCTTACTTAACGCGACTCTTTTAAAAACTGCACATCATTATTATGATAGCGTCTCATCCCTTCCAACACATCAATGCACTTGCAAATGCCGCGTATTTAAATATTTTCAAATTGAATATATAGAAAACGTATTGAAATAAACTCAAACTTTTCATCTTAATATTAATTACATTTACCGAAAAATAAACAATAACCATTTCTTTATCCCGAAAAATAATATATAAATATCTAATCTCGTATAATTTAGCGAGAGCTTTTGATTTTTTTAAAGCTCCCGTACAACGTGAACTCTATCTTACTGCATTTTCTGCTTCTGAGCTTTCTGGAATGGAGTATTTGAGCTTCCACTAGTTAAACCCTCTATTTCTAGTATACTTACAAGTAGTTTATTTAATACTTCATAAGCGTAGACTGAGGGCCAAGTATTTGTACTTGAGTAAAACTCGTGCCAATAAAACTGATTTTAAATAGGGCATCTGAAGGTGTAGGCACTATAACAGACAGTGAATTCCAGAAAATCGAACAATCGACTTACATCTCAGCGGCTCGGAAGTCAAGTTCATCAATCCATTGCTGTTACAGCTTTGCTTGCTAATTTCAAATTCCAAACTTTCAATATATAAAGATTATAGACCAACAATCCATCAGAATAACGTTTATATAACAGCTATAAGCGAGACGAAATCATACATATTTAAGGTTCACTATTATTTATTACCTGTGACTCATAAGGTTCACTAACTAAGTGTTTGCCATGTTATTATTTGGTATAAATTTAAGTGTTTCGAATATAATATTTTATAATTTCAGGGATTCGATCAATTAATTATTTACACTTATAAGCTACTCAAGCTTTCGTTTATTTTTTATAAACTTCTTCAAGAGCTACAAATTTTGGGTAAGTAATAGTTGAGTATAAAAATAATAAGAAAAAGGAAACTTACTGCTAATGGTTATTATAATTATTATAACTTTTGTTAGGAACGAATAAGTTCAAAGGTAATTAATTAATTAATTAATTACTGCTAATGAATTTACAAAATTGAAATTAATGACAATTTCAAAACTGGAATTTAACCTGATTGATTAATTTTATATTAATCATTTTTATTAGAATTTAAAGAAATTAAAAAAAGAATAAATTTTGCTTACATTACCAATATCAAATTCTCTATTAATATACAGGGCGCAGCATTAGTGCGTCGAAGTACGATATATCCGTTATTAAAGGAGATATTAAAAAATTATTTACAAAAATTATAGGCAACTTCAAACTTCACATTATAAAACTATTTTCGTATTTACAGGGTGCTACATATTACCAGGGTGAACCAAACATACTTTTTTTTAAATGGGACACCCTATATATTATTTCAAATTTAGATTAAGCTCATCTCCCCATACTTCCAATATAGGGTTTCATTACGTTATACAGGGTATTTCAAAAGTTATGGTCAATTGTACACGAAAATCATTCTCATTTCAACGTCCTGTATACCCTAGACAGAACAACCTAAAAATAATTTTTTCCAGTCACAACTTTTTGACATGGGTGCAGTGTTACGAGAACGTGTTGTTTCTTTATTATTGCACAAATTGAATATAGAGCGAGCCAAACTCGAACACATTATTTTGTCAATTTTTTCAAATGAATGACCCTGTATTTTATTTTAAAAAGTGAAAATACACTTTATGTTCTTTCATTTTTATTAAGAACCCTATAGCTAAAATCGTTAATTTGGGGATAATATAACTAGTGTTATGATTATCATCGGTGATAGCTCGAGTCAAAACCGATGAATGAGCACTCGTTTCTCGTTTTCTACAGGTTTTAACGAGTGGTCTCATCGATTATTAATCATAACACGTGTTATATTTGGTAAGACAATATAATGAACGTTAATAGAAAATCATAACACGTGTCATAGATCGACTGCAATGCTGTATTAATGTTTTCGGTGGCCATTTTGAACATTTATTATGAAATGAATTAATTTTATAAGAATCTTGCAGTAATAACCGATGTTTTTTGAATCATTTATCACACTTTTATTTGTTCCGGCTAACTTGTTATTATACAAATTTAAAAAAAAATCTCTTTCTGCTATTAAATTGAAAATATCTCAAAAACTACCGATTCTAGCTATAGGGAGTGTTTAATAAAAATTAAACAATATAAAGCGTATTTTCACTTTTTAAAATAAAATCCAGGGGATTCATTTAAAAAAATTGACAAGATCATGTGGCGAGTTTTGGCCCGCTCTTATTCCATTGGTGCAATAATAACGAAATAGCACTTTCTCGTAGCACTGTACCAGTGTCAAAAAGTTATGCATGGAAAAAATTATTGTTAGGTTGTTCTGTCTGTAAATACGAAAATAATGTTATAATGTGAACTTTGAACCTGTCTACAATTTCTGTAAATAACTTTTTTTGATATCTCCTTTAATAACGGATATATCGTACTTGGAAGCACTAATGCCGCACCCTGTATATTTTTTCTTTTTGAACTTCTACCATCTCAGCGTAAGATTTTTGCAAAGTGTCAAATTTGTATGTTACGATAATCAACTAAATTTTTATTTAAAATCGTATATTCTGTTAATGCACAAGAATATTTTCTAAATAAATTACTTTTATGTTTAGCCAAGCTTTGCTTTAGTAAATTTTAATTTGACCGATGCATTCTTTATTAGAACCAAGACAGGGAGTTTTGTATAAGACATCAGAACTGAATCCATATATTTTAATTTTGTATATACCGGTTCAATGTTATTATACAGGGTGAATCTTATCTAATCCGCCAAAATTAAAGGCGTGCTAGAACTCATCATTCTAAGCAAAAAAGTTCATACGTACATGGGTCCGGAAATGCTTCGTTTCCGAGATACAGGGTGTCAAAGTTAAAAAAAAAAATCGCGTTTTCTTCAATATCTTTCGACTGTTTCGAAATAGTTTCATGAAATTTCGTATACGGGGTTTTTTTGGGATGACAAATTCAAATTTGTGGTCCATTTAGTTGTCGTTTCTAGAGGGCGTCAGCGGCAACGATTTCGACCTTTAAATCGTAGCAATTTTTTTGCTACACTGTATGCCATTTTGGACTAGAAAAATCGATTCTCCTATCTTTTCTTCTAAAAAAAGGAATATCTTAGTGATGTCGCTAGGAGCAACCCTTTCCGAGAAAAACGCTTTTAAAACTCATGATGCATACACATCTTCGGAGGGTATTTTTTTGACAGGTTTATCAATAGGAATTTTTAATTGTTACTAAGTAACTTACTTGTTTACTTATGTACTTATCTGTCTCTTTGCGTTCATTGATAATAAAATTTTAATAAAAAATCCATAATTAAATACGATAGAATGCCTAGACATACAACATGTATACTTTTAATATTAATTTTTTTTCTTTTTCTTTTTTTAATGTCTTTCTCTCGGAAAGGGTTGCTCCTAGCGACTTCACTAAGATATACCTTTTTGTAGCAGAAAAGACAGGAGAATCGATTTTTTTAGTCCAAAGCAAAGATTTAAAGTGATCGAAATGGTTGCCGCTGGCGCCCTCTAGAAACCACAACTAAATGGACCACAAATTTGAATTTGTCATCCCAAAAAAACCCCGTATACGAAATTTCATGAAACTATTTCGAAACAGTCGAAAGATATTGAAGAAAACGCGATTTTTTTTTTCAACTTTGACACCCTCTATCTCGGAAACGAAGCATTTCCGGACTCATGTACATATGAACTTTTTTGCTTAGAATGATGAGTTCTAGAACGCCTTTAATTTTGGCGGATTAGATTAGATTCACCCTGTATATTGATCACTTCTGTTTAGTAAGGTCTCAAGAAAAGGAATTTTATTATTTACCTCTTTTTCTATTGTAAATTGGATATTATGATCATAGGTATTAAAAACATTAATTACTCAATTTAATAGTAATTATACACCAAGGTAGAGAAGACAATTTTCTGAGCCGAGGTGTATTATTTCCCGAGACGCGGAGCGTCGAGGGAAATAAGTGTACGAGGCTCAGAAGGTCTTCTCTACCGTGGTTTATATATTATTTTATTCACTACTAGCACACATATTCTGTAAATATGACAATAAATAAATACAATTCAAATAATCTTATTATTACATAAAAAATTAAGTGGCCTGAGATTTTCACATGTTTCAATTCGTTGACATTTTGTAATACATTCACATTTAACTTTTAATCATCCTTCGGTAGTTTCAGTAGCTAAAATGGAAAGTATTGAAATATCTAGTACTCCTCCAGAAATTAGAGAGGCAGCAGAGCATGTAGCATCTTTTTGTTATTGGTATTAGATAGGCAACCCAACTGTCAATTTCATTATCTACTACTAGGAGAGAAAAATTAAGCAGGTCGAGAAAAACGAAATCTTGCTTCCAAAATCGGCCTACTAATGGCATATTCTATCGCTAGTAGTGAATAAAAAGTTATATTATATAGCACAACCTAACTCATCAATCTATTTTTTTAAAAAAGGAATTTCGAAATTAAATTTTTTAATGCGACCATCAATAAGGTCATCCATAATATATTGAGTAACAATTGGAGAAATATTTGTTCTCATTGGAGCACCAAGATTTGAAAGTAATGTTATTATAAGAAATTTTGCAATGATATTTAATATGATACCAAAAATTATTGTTGCTTGATTGAACTAAATATAAAGCAAAGTTGGCAAACAAAGAACATGACATCTAAACTAATAAGAATATAATTTGGAGGAATTTGTATTGAATAAAATCTTCTGATTGAAAAGAATCTTTAATAAATTATTTTAACTAAATAACCGAGGGAAGTAGTAGGTATGGCGGGGATTGAGGCACCTTCCGTGCGGGACTTGAGGCAGGAGCTTCTGGAGCTTCCGGAGTTTCTGGAGCTTTTTCAGCTTCCAGTCTACGGCTTCCGGATCTTTTTCAGCTTCCGGTGCCGCCTTGTTGAGATGTCGCAATGAGCGGGGCTTTGTTTGTCGGTGTTGAAGAGGAACATCTTGGCTTCCGCAGCTTTTTCAGCTTCTGGTATTCGGCGTCCAGACGGCTACAGTCGTCTTTCAGATGCCTACCTTCGAATTCCAGACGCCTACCTTGGAATTCCAGACGCCTAACTTCTGTCGGCCATCATCGACGGCTTCTTCAGCTTCCTGTTGGTCATCACGATCCTCAACATCTTTCTTTCATTGCCCATCTTCAGCTTCCAATGGTTCGGTGTTGATCCTCAACATCCTCGACGTTCAGATTCCATGTGATCATCGTGGTCGTCAACATCTTGCTTTTATTTGTCATCTTCAGCTTCTGCTAGTCATCCTCGATCGTCGACATCTTGCTTTCATTAGTCAACTTCAGCTTCCGGTAGTCATCCTCGATCCTCAGCATCTTGCATTCATTGGTTATCTTCAGCTTGAGATCTTTAACGTTATGAATTCATCGGTCATCTATAGCTTCCGGTGGTTCGGCGTTGATCGTCAACATCTATATGCTCGATGTTCAGCTTCCTGTTAGTCACCGCGATCCTCGACGTCTTGCTTTCGTTGGTCATCTTCAGCTTCTGGTGGTCATCCTCGACCCTCAACATCTACATCCTCGACGTTCAGATTCCATGTGATCATCGTGATCCTCGACATCTTGCTTTCATTGGTCATCTTCAACCGCCAGTGATCATCCTTGATCCTCGACATGTTGCTTCTAATGGTCACCTTCGCCTTCTGTTGTTTATCCTATTACTTCGTTTGAAAGGGTTGAAATTATAGATATACCTGAAAAATTGCATCATTTGAGATTTGAACCTGTGACAGTTCATTTGTTAGTCCGCAATATATTACTAATATTGTATAGAACAGTGATACGCGCTGTACATTATTAAAAAATCTGAAGCGTAAGATATTTCAAAATACGACAGGACCCTTAATTTTTTTTAAATAAAGAAAAGTAGCCTAACAAATCAGTGGCTTCGACCGCAAGTGGGATAATTTTTTGGAAAAACAATTGAATATTTCTAAAACCAAAGGAGATAGACACATACAATTTGGTATCAAATGAAAGCGTAATTTATGGTGTTTCCAAGAATGTAAGAATGTATGGGGTGTTTCAGTAAAAAAAGTTTAGTTTGCTCCAACAACATGAAACACCCTGTATGATCAAAAATATTTTAAAATGTAGTATTTGTTGATATCTACCAAAAATCATTTCTCTAACTTATTTTGTCTTTGTACAATCTTCCACCACCTCGTTTGTTATATATATATATATATATATATATATATATATATATATATATATATATATATATATATATAGCAGCATTAAAATTTTAATTTTAATGCTGCTTTATTTATTAGTCTCACGACATGTAAGTTCCTTAAAAATTTTTAGTATTACTGACATGTTCCTATGTAACAATTTTCAGTTGTCTTGAAAATGAGAATAAACCTTCTCGAAAGCTCGACACATATCAAAGAGTCTGCTTAACCCTGGCCTAATTAAACCTACATAAATTGACTGCCTCCTCAACAAACTAGTATTATTAATTACTATCAGTCAATAGTACCTTATCTTTGTATATATATATATATATATATATATATATATATATATATATATATATATATATATATATATCACCCAATTTGCAGAAATAATTCCGTTTATCAATTTTTAACCATAAAAACATTAATTCGTATCTTAAAAATTGGAAAACTCAACTATTTGGATTCTTATCATTAAACTGTATTTAAACATTCACAAGCATGAATGAATCGCAGCATCTCAATTTGAACATTCTGGTTAATAAATAAACTGTGATCAGTATTGCGTATTTAATGACAATGCAAACTAATTAAATATGGTAATAGATCTGACTCAAAATAAACAATTTTTAGATCAAATCATTTAGCCAAAATATGCAATGGTTGATTACTTTTAAACGGTGTAATCCTTTATGTAGCTTCACACACATAAAGCAATTCTCTTTTAAAACTTTAGACTGTAAGGAATTATAATTTAAGCAAACGAATAAAAAAAAGTTAACTAGTCGAACTCTATTAAACAACTTTTCAAAATTTACGTATATACATAAAATCAGTTCTTATAGCTTAAAGTCCCTCAGTCTTATAAATATAATTAAACTACTATTTTAAAATCTAAAACTATTCTTACATATATTAAATTCCGTAGTCCCTTGTCAGGTGTAATTTCGTACCCACTGGAGTTGATTTGCTTTTATTAATCTTGGATATGTATGTACACTCGTCACTGATAAGACATTAGCCGCGTTACTTGCTAACTTAAATGTCAAGTGTTCATTTAAGCCTTTAAACGCGTATGAAAATTGGGCAATTAGATCCAGTAAATACTCTTAAAAAAAAAAAAAAAATTGTCACAGAATATTTTAATTACACTTGAACACCAAATTCTTAGTTGTCTATAAACGGTCGATTTAGTGCTGTTAACAATCGCATATATATTTCAATCAGTAATACAGATGTCCAAGACTGTTTAATTTAATTCATGAAGCTTAACATACCTTTATTTAGTTACACAATAATCACTTCATGTTCCTTTTTAGATCGCGATGGTTTTTTATACACAATACTCTTCAACTCAATGATTATTGTTTATTACAAATCTGTTTAAACACTTCTTAAATTTTGGAAAACTCATTAGTAATTTCGAATTCATAATTAATCATTTCATTTGTAAATGTTTAAATACTTCATCCCCAAAACGTGTGTTTACAGTAAACTAATATTCACCGCGACACTAATTATTCACAAATAAAAAGCAGCATATATCGTTAAAAAATACACGCACGCATCCACCCTCTAACTATAACTCTGAGACCGAGTGCTTTTACCTGTCACTCTTTTCGGTATATAGCTGCCTACGGTTATACATTTTGCAAAACGTCGGTATATTTATTCCGTTCAAACCGTAAGACCTTATCCCAGAGAGTTTTAATGCGCGCCTTTGTCGGGCAGGCAAGCGGGAACGCCCCAACGCAGCTGAAACTGCATAATCCCTGCCATCTTGAAATTTTTACAAAAATCTTAATGATTCTTCGAAACGACCCAATTTCACATTCAAATTTACTTCACGTACGGTCCAGATCCAAATTCAACTTTTTATGAAGGCGCAAACATTGCTTCAGTAAAATTTAGTAAATTCTACTACCGTTGTCCTTAAATATGCATCAAATTTTTCCATTGTACAATATTATGACATTTATACAAACAAAAATTAACATACATATTCTTCTTCTACACTTTAATACAATATGAACATATCATAAATTCACACGCTATCCATTTATAGCAATTTTAAATTCACATTCCTTAAAATACAGCGGCCAAATACAGTAGCATTTAAACATTATCGTCTCAACTTATAAATCTTTATACAACATTTAAATACTCTTTTATATGGTACTTACTCAGCTCTACTAACATTCCAGTGCGTAGCATTAACACCAATCCTCATTATGTATATACCAAAAAATTTGCTTGTGCAAACTTACGTTCATATACCGTTTAAGATACGTTCTACATACAATACAAGAGTGCATATACCCAGTGCGTCAAAATAATCTCACATATGGCGAGCTGCAGCTGAAATCTTTTAGCACTTCTTGCGGTCTACAGAGAAGTATACACATTGATTACACTACGTTTGATGGCTGAATTTTCTGAATCCTCAGGTGTGTTTTTGCACATGCAAGGGCTGACAAATGTGCGTAGAATTCGGAAAGAGAGACACGAATGCGACATTGTTTTCTTCTCATATGACTGGGTCATTAAAGTGAGAAGCAAGGTCCGTTGCTTTTCCACCGTGTAGCTTTTTTGCAGAAAGCAAGACTCAAAGCGGTCTCGAAAGGTGCTGCTATCCATTCAACCATGTGTAGTTTTATTAATACGACAGTCGTGACTGCAGCTACCACCTTCTTTCCAAATTGTATACAAACATATCATTACGGTAGTCGCACTTTTGGAATTATGCATCATTCTCTCGAAATATTTTACTACCCTATTATAAATCACTGACGTTTTTTCCACTGCAGTAAGTGTATTAGAAATACTTTCTTGTTATGTTTTCTTCAAGTTATTGAAATATTTGTTTAGGGACTCTCGTGAAACTTCCGTCCTCTTCTTGCTATTATTACTAAAAAAGTTTTTGAGTTGCAACACTTTGTCGCTTCAACAATGCAATCCTTTAGGAAAATATGCACACAAATCTAAAAAAACTACTCTTAAATAGCTTTCGAATAAACATAAGCAGCAAAACAAGGATACCACGAATTATAACCAACACATTTGAAGGTTAAAATCTCCCCACAATTAAGCAAAGTTTAAAAACAAACGGAATAATGGTGCCAACGCAGCATACACATGTATATGGCCCCACAATTGATGACATAGCACAAATTCTACGAACGACCGAAAAGTGGGGACTGGCCTCATAACTGGGTTTACCATGACAACGTATGAAAACTGAAGTGTATTCACACCGTGAGAATAGCAAAACGTAGGCTGCACAATGTATAATCTTTAGCATTACGTAATTTCCAAGGCCACATTTCTCGGTCTAGTGCACATGTCCGGATAATCATTGCGTGTGAGTGTGCGTGTGCGTGTGCGTGTGCGCGTGTGTGTTTGTGTACGTGTGTGCGTGTGTGCGTGAGTGCGTGTGTGTGTGCGTGTGTGCGTGTGCGTGTGTACGTGTGTGCGTGTGTGCGTGTGTGTGTGTGCGAGTGTGCGTGTGTGCGTGTGTGCGTGTGTGCGTGTGTGCGTGTGCGTGTGTGCGTGTGTACGTGTTGCGTGTTTGCGTGTGTGCGTGTGTGCGTGTCGTGTGTGCGTGTGCGTGCGCGTGCGTGTGTGCGTGTGTGCGTGTGTGCGTGTGTGCGTGTGTGCGTGTGTGCGTGTGTGCGTGTGTGCGTGTGTGCGTGTGTGCGTGTGTGCGTGTGTGCGTGTGTGCGTGTGCGTGTGTGCGTGTGTACGTGCCTGCATGTTTGTGTTCGTGTGTGCGTGCGTGCGTGGTGTGTGTGTGTGCGTGGCGCGCGCGCATCGGCATGTTTTATTTAAGTATACCTTAAAACGCATTCTTACATCAAGAGATTAAGCGAAAATCCATTTGAATTCAGCACTGATAATTACGAAAGATCCCGCTTCGGTGAACAGAGGTTGACCACCAGATGCTCGTGTATGTTTACCATGGTGTCTATTATTCATTATAGTAGTGTATGCTGCGGCGGCAGCTCGTATGTATATGTTTTCTTAAACTATTCTGTGAAAATATACCAATTGAATGTATATTTTTAAGGTGAAAGCAAATTTTAAAACTATTCACAGAAGAAAATTAACAACTAATGAAATACGGAGGTGTACTATTATTACTAAAAGAGTTTTTTTGAGTTGCAACACTTTGTCGCTTCAACATTGCAATCCTTTAGGAAAACATGCACCCAAACCTATAAAAAAACTACTCATAAATAGCTTTCAAATAAACATAAGCAGCAAAACAAAGATACCACGAATTATAACCAACGCATTTGAAGGTTAAAATGTCCCCACAATTAAGTAAAATTTAAAAACACACCGAATAATGGTGCCAACGCAGCATACACTTGTATATGGTCCCACAATTGGTGAAATATCGTAAATTCTACGAACGACCAAAAAGTGGGAACTGGCCTTATAACTGGGTGTACCATGAAAACGTATGAAAACCGAAGTGCATTCACGCGCGTGCGTGTGTGCCTGTGTGCCTGTGTGCGTGTGTGCGTGTGTGCGTGTGTGCGTATGTGCGTGTGTGCGTGTGTGCGTGTGTGCGTGTGTGTGTGTGTGTGTGTCTGTACGTGCCTGCATGTTTGTGTTCGTGTGTGCGTGCGTGCGTGGTGTGTGTGTGTGTGTGTGTGTGTGTGTGTGTGTGTGTGTAGCGCGCTCGCCTCGGAATGTTTTATTTAAGTATGCCTTAAAACACATTCTTACATCAAGAGATTAAGTGAAAATCCCCCATCAGGGCATTCGCATTCAGCACTGATAATTACGAAAGATCCCGCTTCGGTGAATAGAGGTTGACCACCAGATGCTCGTGTATGTTTACCATGGTGTCTATTATTCAATATAGCAGTGTATGCTGCGGAGGCAGCTCGTATGGATATGTTCTGTTGAACTATTCTTTGTGAAAGTATACCAGTTGAATTTATATTTTTAAGGTGAAAGCAAATTTTAAAACTATTCACAGAAGAAAATTAACAACTAATGAAATACGGAGGTGTATTAATGTATATTTACAAATATTTAGCGTACAAATTTAATTAATTTAACTTAATACTTTCACATCTAGTATTTCAGGCATATGGAGTATTTGCAGGAGCGTACATAATTAATTATGTAAGCGCGTGCAAACACTCTATATACCTCAAATATCAGAAGTGAAAATATTAAGGATTTATTTAAATTAAAGATCGGGGAATAAGTTATATAATGCACCTGACAGTATTCTCTCGAAATACGTTTTACTGGTATTTGTAGTCGGATACCACCCGTCTCCAAATATGTCCAATAATAGGTGTTCTTTCCACAACATTCTAAAACCTGTACGCAATCCATAAAGTCACATAACAGCTTAGGTGTACTGCTCGAGTAAACGCAAAAAGACGCAACATCCTTAAAATTCATCGTTTTGTTGTGCCGTAAACAGCTATAACTATAGTAGCTCCTATGTAGGCTTCAACTTGAATAGCTATAAAAGTTACTCTTTTATAAATATTCATATAGTACTTACTGTTATAATGCAATCCAATATTTCCAAAACATTCTATAAGACATCATAATAGCTCGTGCTGTTGCATAAAACTGAAAATAGCAACCTCAATCAAATAAAGGCTACGGCAGATATGATCCCAATACAACCATTAACTTTGGTACTAAATCAAAAGACCAACCTGACTAATTCTAACGAAATGGACATTATAAGATTTGATTGATTACAGTTCTTAAATAATAAAACACATTTGACAGTACATATAAACAAGAGAGCGCATGCAGCTTTGGCAACTGGGGATTCACTGACAATTGAAATCTACGAAACACCTAGACCAAATGGTATTCAAACGTTTGGATAACAATAAATAAACGTAATAATGATGAATACAGATTAATTTGTATTAATTGATTTATATTATTCGTACATACACGTGGACACCAAACCTGTCAGTTATATATATTCTATTACTAATAATACCGTAGATTTCAATTTATGGATCATCATATTGCCGACTTCAATACATCCCCTCAATATGCTGATCCATACAAGCAGATACATAATTCAATTGTTGTACAGGGTGTCCCAACGACAGAGTAAAGTAAGTTTATGCTTAACTAGAATTATTTGTGTAAATATTGTATGGACCATGGGGTAGAGGTAAGAAGTGTGCATTTTTTAAATATTGGAAGTTATACAGGGTGTGCCAGAAAAGCAGGACGTGAAAAAGTATGATTTTTAAATAGAACACCCGTATTTGATTTTAGTTTTAATTCTACGTGTCCATACAAACATATTTTGTCATACAAAAGATTGGCTGAAAGTTTTAGTTCTTGAGATATTCGCGTTTAAAGATTATTATGGTCATTTTCGTGGGGTTGATGAATGGGCAATTGTTCCGTTATTTCACAATAAAAAAAATTTATATTTCGTGTGAAAAATGAGTGATATTATACTAACGTTTAGACCGAGTAGTATTTCTAATTTTCTCAACAGGGTGTTTGTTATAACCATTCAAATTTGAAAATTCTCAAATTAAAAAATCATTTTTTTAATTGCACACCCTATATATTTTTATTTCATTTTATTCGGGATTAAAAATCTATCATTTTGTCAAATATATCCTATATCTATCTTTGATAGTTTTCGAGTAATTTCGATTTTTCACACTAGCTACTTTATTTTCGATAACATTGCATTGCATGGATCTTGGTAGCCATGGAAAATAATAATTGCGTTACTAAGATACAAAGGTTTCCTACTTGTCAAAATAAACACATATTCAATTTGTCATTTTCGCATTTAACTTGTTATCAATTCTTGTACCAATTATGGATTATTCGACAAATGAATTAATTGATATGATATACGTGTTGGGCGAGGCTGAAAAAAACCCTTTATTGGCACAACGAATCTACAAAATGAAATATCTTGAACGTCGAATACCTACTACTGTTGGCTTGGAAAATTTGAGTCTAGCGGTAGTGTTAAATACTTCAAACGTAAAGTTGTTAATAAAAGGGCAGCTAATGAAGAAAAAGAACTTGAAATATTATTAAATATTCAAGAAAATCCCCAATTGAGTTCTAGAACATTAGCGACGATATGTGATACCTCCAAATCAAACGTGAATCGAACAACGCTGAAGTATAAGTACCATCCCTATCACATTGAGCTTCATCAAGAATTGCAGAAGAGGATTTTGCAAGACGAATTGAATTCTGCAATATCATTAATCAACGGCTGCAATTAAATAACCACTTTTTGTGCTCCATAATGTTTTCCGATGAGGCGACGTTTAAAAGTAATGGGGATGTAAATCGGCATAATATGCACTATTACGCCATTGATAATCCATTTTGGCTACGAGAAGTTCAAAACCAAAATAATTGGTCACTAAATGTGTGGTGTGGTATACTTAATGACCAAATTATCGGTCCCTATTTTTTTGATGATCCATTAACGGGCCGCAGCTATTTGCATTTCTTACGTGAAGAATTGCCTGTATTACTTGAGGATATCAATTTAGAAGGACGACGAAATATGTGGTTGCAACAGGATGGTGCACCTCCACATTTTTATCGGGACGTAAGGGAATTCTTGAACCAGCAATACCCGGAGAAATGGATAGGACGTAATGGCTTTATATTATGGCCACCCAGGTCATGCGATTTAACTCCACTGGATTTTTTCCTATGGGGATACATAAAAGATCGGGTGTATATTATTAAACCTACAACAAAGGAGGACATGAAAAATAGAATTCGCGAAGCTTGTCGCACAGTGACCCCTCTTATGTTATCCGAAGTGAGACAGAACATGAGAAAAAGGCTCAATATGTGTATTCAGCAAGAAGGCCGTCTATTTGAGCATTTACTAAGACGCAATGTTGAATAATTATTGAATTACCGTTTCTCATTAATAAAAACTGTTAATATTCTCGCTTAGGTGGTTTGTTTTATTTCGTCGCAATTGTTTTCCATGGCTACCACGATCCACAATAATGTTATAGTATCGTATGTAACGTAGCTAGTGAGAAAATCGAAATTCCTCGAAAACTATCAAAGATAGATATAGGATATATTTGACAAAATGATAGATTTTTAATCCCGAATAAAATGAAATAAAAATATATAGGGTGTGCAATTAAAAAAACTGATTTTTTTAATTTGAGAATTTTCAAATTTGAATGGTTATAACAAACACCCTGTTGAGAAAATTAGAAATACTACTCGGTCTAAACGTTAGTATAATATCACTCATTTTTCACACGAAATATCAATTTTTTTTATTGTGAACTAACGGAACAATCTCAAGAACTAAAAACTTTCAGCCAATCTTTTGTATAACAAAATATGTTTGTATGGACACGTAGAATTAAAAACTAAAATCAAATACGGGGTGTTCTATTTAAAAAAATTATACTTTTTCACGTCCTGCTTTTCTGGCACACCCTGTATAACTTCCAATATTTAAAAAAAATGCACACTTCTTACCTCTACCCCATGGTCCATACAATATTTACACAAATAATTCTAGTTAAGCATAAACTTACTTTACTCTATCGTTGGGACACCCTGTACAAGCCTAACTTCCCTAATGGTTTAGTAAACATATAAGCTGCTTGGGCTTCAGTTTTTATGTAATTTAACTTAACAGGTCCTTCAGCAACTTTATTTTTAACAAAATGGTACCTTATGTTTACATGTGTTAATCCACTATGACTTTTACCTTTATACAGGTTAGCTATGCAACCCGTTCATTAGAAAATTTTCGACTTACCACTATCGTAGTATAATGAAATTTGGTTTAAAACTAGTATCGATCATTTTGAATCCAAGTAAAATCGTTTCAAAATGGCGGGACTTCCGGTATTATGCCCTAACCGGTGCGAATTTCTCAATCCGTTTTTTGGAGCTAGAAGCCGAACACCTAACAAACTACGTTTTGTGTAGTTTTAATTAAAAAATAAGCCTCCGAAGTTGTATGATTTTGAACCCTAATATCTTGGTTATTTCTAATGGGACAGCCTGTATCTTAAAGCATTTTCAAGTCTATAATTTCAATCTATATTAAATATTATTAATGTTGCCAGAACCTATTTTGGACGGTTCTCAAGATAATTAATATTTTCTTGAAAATATCGAATAAATTGATACAATTATTCTGCGTAAGTATTAAAAAAATAATTTAGTCCACACGCTAGGTAACGTTCTGTGTTTTTGAGAGGTCCCCGCAATGTTTTTGCGGAATTATGTTGTCAAAGGTGTACTTATTAAGAATCTTGTGGTTACCAGGCCCAAAAATGGCCAGTTAAGTTTTTATATAGCGTGATCACCTTGTTAGTGCTTGAACTATGGAATTAAAATTGTTTGATACATAAAAGTTTTTGATTTTCCTAAGCCAAATCTTTAACTGTTTTATTATTGCGAGATGAAGTTAATAATGTATCAGTACTACAGGGTGGTCCAAATAAAAAAAAATGTGAATTCATAAATTTTTATTTTTTACGCATTGTTTTGGTATTTAAACAGATTTAGATTTAGATTTAGTCATTAGGATTGGTGCACTGGTTTAATGTTTGACAATTACAAAATGAGCAACACTTCAATCCAGCCGCTCTACAGCTGCAACTATTTTGCCGCGCACATTTCGAACAATTGCAGTTTGGTACCAGCTCTTCAGTTGGTGGAAAAAGGTTCGTTACAGACTTTGGTGATAGGCAAGCGTTCTCGATTTTGTATCCGAAAACAAGGGGATCAAGAACACTTTGTGTTCTCTCCAAACAATGGGTTTGATTGTAAACAATATAAAAAGCACGTAAAATATGAAACCTAATATTTGCAGAAGTGAGTGGTAACTTTTCTAGAGAAACGGTCTTTTGGTGGTGATAAGTCCAATATCTCTGATCATTAAATGTTTTGCACGAATTGTCCTTGCGGTATACTTTTACTAAAAACTCCTCTGCAAGTCGAACAGAACTCTCTATTTCGGTTTCGGATAAACCTAAAAAATATTCGAAATAAGTACATATGTGGGGTATAATTTTTAAGGGTAGTTGTACCTTGTGCAAAATTTAGAAAATATTTTTCTGGTTCGGCATGAAGTTCCTGTGAAAAAATTAAAGCAAAATTAATAATAAAACGAATGCTGCAGGTTTAGGGTTTACCTTTAATCCGGTAGCTTCAAATGTTCTAATATGATATAACGCCATGATTATAATATCAGTATCTCACGACAAAATACATATTTTTTCATGTCCATCACGCACTACCTGAGCTATGTGAACCATTATTCTCATATCAGCTTCTTCTATCTCTTTTTTTCCAACATATTCAGGAACTCAGAAGATGATAACGTTGATTGGAAAGATTCGGTATTGGTAGCACTGCAAATCAGTTGAACCCCAGGCCAGAATTTAAAACCATTTTACAGAATAAATCAGCGAAGAAAGGATTGAAGCAAAATTTTATTTTCAGTAGAGCCCCAAAACTTTTTTTCTTGAACAGGTAACAGAATATCTTCTGTAATTTCATGAACACAAATGCACTCGTCATTACATCTTCGTAGCCTTTTTCCTGCTTTCGGTGATAGTTCTAAATAACTATCGAATACGAACTCTACCCTTTAATGTTCTGCTCATAAGGTTACAAAACTCAGTAGCTAAATCTTTAAAAGTTTTAAGGTTTTTCCAGTTAAGCTTTCGTAGTCCCATCATAACATCTACCATTAAACAAAATTTATCATTGTTTTCTGATAATGTGAAATTTTCATCACCAAGAGTTTTATAGAGCTCTTCTAAAATACTGGATTTATTGGGTTCCTTTTTTAGCATATCTTCTTCTTCAAAAAGAATATTCTCATAAGTCAATTCAAAAGATAACAATGACTTTATATCATAATTTCTTTCTCTAGCTAAGTCAAAGATACGTCGATACTCGTAGTTTTGTTTACGACATGCCTTGGACTGTTTTTGTTTGACGTCAGGGGCAGGTGTTTTAAATTGTGGTAATTTGACCCTGCTAATACATTGAGAAATTGGTTTGCTGAATTCTTTAAATCTCTCTTTCTGAAAAGTTTCATACATCCGACAGCCAGTTTTAAACACGCCTAACAACGCCTTTGTAGTTTCGGCAGAAGGACATTCTTGTGTTACAATGTTTCGGAGTTGCTGGTTCCCTTCCTTAAACGGATTTAATCTTTTAGTTATAAATTTTACCATCTTTTGGATTAAAGCTTCAGTCCGATCAATTTTTCCTGGTTGGTACTCATGATGGGATTTTAATTCGTAATTGTCATTTTGAACAAACGTTTTTTCCATGTGAAGGTTGGATATTGCCAAAATTTCATGATAAACAAGGTCCCAGGCAGCTACAAAATCTTTTTTACGAGTAGACCCAATAATCCCTGACGAGCTTTTCTTTGATCTGTTTATTGTCTGCTCTAATGCTTGATCTGTACCAACTGATGTAAAAGGCATGTTTGTCTGCTTTACTACAAATTGGCCTTCCATAAATTTAGAAAAAAGTTCTGGTGGAGATATACTGATGACCAACGTGCGTAGTTAGTGCGATCTATCACATGAAATATAGGTTGTAGTTTGAAAATGTAAACTTTCCCCATTAACACTCATAATAAAATACTTATCTTTTTTGGGATTTTTTAATGGTGTACTTTAAATTATACAATCTAAACGTTTCGATAACACTTACAGTTATCTTCGTCAGTAGTAATGTTTGTTAAAAATTGTTAAAGATGTAGTAAACAATTTTGTCAAATTTGAAAAATTCAAACATAAACATAAGCCTGCTATTAATATAACAGTTTGAGAAACGTATAAGCCAACTATAAAATTGTAGTAAAGAATAACTAGGTCATTAAAATTAAATATTGTTAAACTGCCTCAAAGATGACAAACCAGAACACTCTCTACGACGAAAGCTAACAATGAAATTTGCCAGCCAAAAAACACATTTAACAAAATTTAATCGAGTTATGATGTAAATGTAAAGTCGTGAAAAACTTCAATTTTAAAATGATAGAAGCATTCACAAATCCTAACATTACATCAAAAAAATAACCCAGTTAAATCTAACAAAGAGATATCTTTATCAATAATTGGAAGTGTTATTAACAATGAAAAGCACAATGTAGAACGTTCTTTGTAATTTTTAATTTCAATTTAATTCCAACTACTTATGTCAAATTATAGTGCTGTGGAAATTTAACATATAATTGGTAAAGCATTTGCTTCAAGGTCTAGGAAAAACACAGCAAAAAACCTAGACATACCAAAAGTTGAAAACAAATTAAAATCAAGGCGTATCATTATGCTATTTTTTAATTATAAGATGCCAAAACCTATTTAAACGGAGATTTTCTTCTTGTCTATTAAAATTATTCGGGTGTTTATATATTTCAATAGCTTCACGTTGCAAACGAACATAATAATGGCTTTGTCTTGACAATATTTTCATATTGTCAAATTGAATGTCATGATTTAGATTATTCAGGGCATGGTCAGCCACAGCAAAGCTTGTTTGCTGTAGCTCATATAAGATATCTTTAAAATTACAAAGGGCCGTGTAGACAGTGGAATAATCAGTAACTGGGTAAGGTAATATTGGCAAAAACCCAACACTTTGTTTAATTCGGTCATCTTTACACTGAATTAAACGCAAGCCATGATGGAACTGTTTGAGGTACTTTTAAACTTTTTATTTGCTCTTCGGAAATATCCATTCTACACAAAAACCAAGCTGCATCGTCAGCTCGTAAATTAAAATAAGACTCCAAGGTTATATTTTTTTTTGGCATCAGCGAATATTTCTGGAAGGGAAATTGGTCCTGGGGCTTTGTAGAAGTCTTTTAACAGCTGACATTGTAAACTATTGTGAAACGAACGATTGGAGTAAGGTACATTAGTGTCTAAAATATTAGGTTTCTTTATTACTTCACTGGATTTTTCTTGAAAAAGTACTGCAACAGTATCATGTGTGCCATTTAAACCCGATTCTGTAGTTTCTTCATGATCAAAATTATCGAAAGCTGCAGTAGTAAACTTCGAAGGATGGAAATGGGATAGTAATGGAACAATACTTTTACAGCTTTCGACAGCAAACGAAGCCAAACTTGTACGACATCTTAAAACTTCGTCATATGATATGCTGACCCCAGTACGGTTTAAACTTTTTATTAAGGCGCTACTTTTACAAACAGCATGTACAGTTAGTCCTGTCATGACATGTAATGGGGTTCTTTTTTCCCACCGTGCATTATAAAGTACATTATTTGAAATAAGGATTTCATTTTAAGTATTTTGCTTTTGGAAATACTTTTCGGAGGTGCTTCAATATGTAAAGGTTCGTCATCTTGGAATCGCAGTCAGCTTGGTTTCCTTGAAATTGGGTCTGGTTAAAATTAAATAATTCGGAGAAAAAAGTTAATAAAGTTGATGGAATTTGAATTTCATCCCACGATTGTCTCAAATTATTTTCATCTGAAAATTGATTTTCAAGGATAAAATTAACTTTCATCAAAGATTCCTTAATAATTTTTGCGCTCTCTTTTATGACATCCTTTGATAGCAAAACTTCAACAACTTCTTCGATTGTTACACTACAATGAAAAAAAAATTGTAGGCTTATTTGCTTCTGTTGGCACCGAGAAGTTTACTTCTTCTCCGAAGTTGGCAACCAAGTAATTTTTTATGTGTATCTTCTTTACCGACATATTGGGCGGCAAAATTTTATTAACTTCTAAGCATACTTCAGTAAGGGTAAAAGCGTCTCCAAACTTAAGCCGCGGTGTCAATGTATTAACAACTATAGAAATCGCGTTGTTCCTTTGCATTGTAAAGTTATTACAATCGGAAGAACATGTCAACCTCTCGTACTTTTTTTCATAGGATCGCATACAGTTTTTGTGATAATAGATATCTGCTGCAAAAATAGAATCAATAGTGTGTAGATCAGCAATTCTAGTAAAAACTTCATCTTTTAGAAAAGCAGTAATGCTTAAAAGATTTTGGGCTCGGTCTCTTTCACAAATTCTATATGTTGTACTGCAATGTTTTCCTAGCCATATTTTACCACATAGTACGCAGGGAAATTTTTTGTCTTTAATAACTGATGAAACATTGCGAGACTTTAGATCTGGTATATCTATCACGATTACAAGAAGACTGCTCACCTATTTCGACATCAGATTCCAAATTTTCAGGTTCGGGATCTTCTAATTTTTTTATCAACCTTTCTATTTTGGTCTTCATTGTATGGGTACGGTAACACTCATTTGTCATATGGTAAAAAAACAAAGAGTCACTGCTTATCATTTTTAATCTCTCACAGACAATATCTTTTCGTTCACGAGCAGCCCATCGGACTTTTCTACAACCGTTTATTCCACTTATTCACTTGCCACCTTGTTGACAAACTATACATACATTTTCATTAAATTTTAAAGTATTACGACGTAAAGACACTCCGGCTCATCCATTTTGTAGGTATATTTAACAAAAACAAGCACGACGCATTTGTGACGGCCCGGTGCGGCGCGGCGTGAAACTCCGTATGGCGTCGTACTTAAATTAAGACTGGATCATAGACAAAACAATAGTGATATGAACAGATCTAAAAACAAACGCACTCGGAAGTTTGCTTTTCTATTGGCTATACCCCACGCGCCGAACAGATTCAGTAATGAAAACGCGTGATCAGCACGTGTTCTATGCAAAAGGGCAAAAGCGATATAGTTGGTTTAGACATTGCATCCAGATTTGTGATTATAAGCATATAATATTTTAATTGCATGTAGCACATACGTATTATCCATATAATATGGGCTGCACAGTATTAAAAGAATAACTGGCCAAAATCTTGAGTGGTAACAAACCAAAACATGTTTAGAATTGACTACAAAAGCGTTATAACTTGTAAAATTGCGGGGACCTTTCAGCGAATACAGAAGTATAGCTAGCGGTTGTATTATCATTTAGGAACTCAGTTTAATAAACAAAAACTACAGCAAATATTTAAATTAGGATATAACATTTTCAATGTGCTGTCAGTCTGTCTACACTTGCTTGACGAATCTCATTGGGGTCTAATTCGGCAAATGCTAACCGTATCCTGTGGGGTAATTCCTCACGGTCATTTACTGAGGAAGAATAGACTTTGGTTTTGATATATATGCCAGGCGGTAGTGGAGGCCACCTCGCCAATCCATCGATAATCAAAAAACCCTGTGACTTCGAGATAAACCTCGCAGAGAAGTATGTGCCGGTGCACAATCCAACTGATACCAAAAATTTTGGTGCACATCGAATGAATTCTCAGTTCCTGCTAGAATTTCCACATATTCCGCGCTATTTAAGTTTTCTTCATAAATACAATTTCGCTCCTGGTTTTTCAAAGTACAGCAAAAATATTAAAACTAAGCATATCTTGAAAATGCGAATATTGTACAGTGTGTGTATTTTTTTCTGCCCAGAAGTGTTGGTATCTTCTATTTATTATCCTCTCTCTAGAAAGTTTTGCTTCATCTGCTCAAAATATGTTAGCAAGTAATTGATGGCCTTCTTGAATTTTTAATAATATGAAGTCGCAAAACTTTACTCGTTGGACCCCATCATCGGGTCTAAAGGCCTCGGAAATGCTTTAAGGTACAGAATCTTCCACTTAAAATAACCAAGTTATGGAGGTTTAAAATCATACATTCTCGGAATGTATGACCGGCTTTGTTGAAGACTTTCTTTTAACCAAAACTCGTCAAATCTTAGTTTTTTAGGACCACTTGTACCCCCAGAAAACCGATTCCGAAATTCGCAGCAGTTAGCGCACAATACCGATTTTGTGGGACCTTGCAACTGTCAAAATTTTCATATTTTCTGAAATAACTCTGAAACGGCAAGTTTTAGATATAAAACGCTTTACATAAATTGGCTTTAAAGTTTAACGAGAATACCAAAAGTGGCAAGAAAATTAGGGGCTCCATTTAAAATAACGAAGTTGCCATTTTGAAAACATTTTGCCTGGATTCAAAATGGCCGCTTCTAGCCTGAAACCAAATTTGATTATGCTACGATAGTGGGAAGTCGGAAATTTTGTAATGAACGGGTTGCATGGCCAACCAAAGTACTTACATTTTCAACGCTTTATACAATTCATGACACGCACTACTTTGATAACGACTGAGGAACGTTAAAGATGCACATCTGGTTTAGTACCACAAACATTATACGCTAATAACGCAATTAACTTCCTACATTGTCTTTCTATGTTCTCCTTGGGGACTTTATTAACTGTTAATTCTAATTTAAAATTTCACTCTATTGGTGTTAACATAGGTTTGAAGTCGTACGTATTAAAACGTTGTAGAACGTCTTTTAAATAGGTTTCTATTTAATACCATTTTAAGCCCATTTCCTTTTTTTTATTCGCTCCGAAAATAATGTCATCCCCATACAATAAAACATATTTATTACCATGAGTTCTAATACACAAACAATAATCATTTTTTCTGAAAAACCCTCCATGTTGCATAACCAATACCTTTTTTTTAAGTACATAAACCGACTTGTTTAGCTTACCCACTATATGATTATTGTTTTCCAGTTCTTCTTATAATTGAATGTACATTTCTTCATCACTTTCACCAATTGGAAATGCACTACGAACATCCATTGGTGACTTAGATTTAGTAGCAATGGTCACGCGCACCCTAAAAGTAGAAAATTTTGCTACTGGTGTATATACCTCACCCAAATTGGCAGCTGCCTGTTCAAATCTCTTGCCACTAAGCGGACTTTATACTGGTGGTTGCGATTCTCCCCTATCTTAACTTTAAAGATCCATTTACTGTTGATTGCCCGTTTCCCATCTGGTAGTTTAACTTCGGTACGTGTGTTATTTTCCTTTAACATCCTCAATTCGTCTTGAATTGCTTCAACCCACCTTTCCCGATCACTTCCTTGCATGACTTCAGAGTACCTTAGATGTTAGTTTTGGAAACTTAAGAAACTGGTTTCATAGTCCTGCAGCCAACTAGGTCATTTAGTGACTCTTCTTCGGTCGGGTTCAGGGGGTTGTTCAATTTCCAATGTTTCGGATTCGTTACTCTCCGCTTGGACTTCCGCATCCTCGTGGACTTATTCGTGTTTCTTCTTTTCCATATCCTTAGCTTGTAACAGTGTCCTCGTTGTAACTACCACGGTTCGCATTTTCCTTTTAATTTTGCCGTCCTGTTCTGGGGTGTAACTTAAAGTACTTTGATGTTTCACCAAATAACTCTCAAGAATTTTTTTCAGTTCGCTGTTCACCAATTCTGCACCGTTGTCTGAACATATTAACATATTATTTTTATTTTCTTACGGGTATCGCCTGTACGGGCGAGAATGGCAGTAGTACGGAAGTAACAAATAAGGAAAAGGGGGTGCTGGTGGTTCAGCGGAAAAAAGGGAGTGCATTACTAATTTAACGTTTAGTATAGCTCGTAATACATAAAACACAACAAGGGTGTCATAAATTACGAAAAGTATAAATTTAGCGCAGGAAAAACGTCATGGACCAGATAATGGCCTAATTTCGTTTTACCACAAGTGTTAAAATGAGGTTTCATTTTAACACCTGTTTTAGCCCTTAACTGCTTAACTTTACTTTGATCAGTAACGCCCACTCAAATGCATTTACAAGTTCCTTCTTAACTTTAACAGGAAACCTTCATGTTCACTCGAAAATAAAACATACCCCTATCTGAAAATTCTACTCAAAAAATATCTACGCAACGTTCACCTACACCCAAATAAAATCTTGAGCTTCACTTAAAATCCGCAAAGTTGCGATAACCAAATTCAAAATCCATTATACATTTCGGTAAACTTCAATGTAAAATTACTTGCTTAAATAATCAAAAAATAACTTGTCAATACGGTAATTAATTATTCAGTTTTAATATCATAAGAGCATCGAAAATAATCGATTATTTTACGAGTAACGAGACTTAATCTGCAAAAAACCACGACAGCGCAGCACGAGTGGTATTTTAAGGATTATGTCGAGTTACGATTGAAACATAATCATTATTTTCGATTGCTCGAGTGGTATTCGTTACGATTATATAATGAATAGACCGATATTAATAAATTATTATACTTATCATTCATTTTGTATTAATATTGAACGTCAAATTATTGTAAGTAATGTTTTAAATATAAATTATTATCAATTATTTTTGCTTTGTTGGACCCACCGGAAAACCGATGTAGTTAAATTATCAACACATGGTAACTATGTAAAATTTACCTCTTACGACAAAGAAATATCAACAACTCAAAATGACAAATTATCTAGTAAAGAAATCTCTCATATACCGTTACGTTAAAGTTTACTGAACAATAAAAAAAGATTTAACGCTGTCGCTGTAAAGTTGTGTAAATCACCAATTTCCACAAAACAAATAGATCACTCGGTAACTTGAATGTAATCCAAATATCTTATCTTTTAAATATCACACCTCGTAAGTAACTATAGCGTTGTGAGAAAGGAATGAGATCACATCTGATCTTACTGAAATAATATGCTCAAATTTTCTTACCACTATTCGTATATTACAATCAGAATAAGGATTAAAATAAACAATCAACGCCTTGTCCAAAACACATTAAATATATCTTTCTTACCTAAACTTGCTTATGTAAAATTTTTAGAAAAATTGAATCCGAATGACTCTTACAAGATTCAAATTCCCACAACCTTATATTGTGAGTATCTTAATTTTGGGCTTGTATCTCGATAGCTAAGTTGAGTAGAGCGGTCACTTTTTCATCTGGTTGAACGTATACAGGTTGATTCACGGTGACCGTCTGGTAGAAGTCTTTCTAGAACGAAAAATGCTATCGAACATTTATATGTGGCTATAAAGGGATGAAAATATTTTTAGAATGGTGGCGTTTCCGGGTGTACCGGAAGTTGTCCCAACTTTGTTATTTTTAATGGAATGTCCCCATTTTCAATTTTTTTCGGATTTTACAGACGATTTGAAAGCGATTTTACTCAAAACTTCTTATACGTAAAGTTAATATTTTCCGAGATATTAATTTTTTCCGTAAATCTTGTCAGAAAAGTTGGGTAACATGAAAATGATATCTCGGTTATTATTAATTATAAGATTATACATTTTTCATACAGCTAAGACAAGGTATTGAAGCTATAGATCATATAAAATAATTAGCCAAATCCCATGCAGCAAAATTTTCCACTAACTTAATTTGCCAACCACACATAAAGAGGCATAACTATTTTCGTCGGAGGAAACAAATGCGAATCTAATGATTGCTAATGCTCCTGCACTCAAAGTGTAAGGTTATTTAGATATTTGAGGTGTTTTACTTTATCAATGGTAAATGGAGCGTCGTCACGTTATAATTAACAATAGTTAATGATTAAGTAGATTTAAGTGTTAGATTAATTAAGTTGTTCAATGTGTTGTCCATTGACACCACAAAGGCACATTCATTCGTCTAAATAAGCACAAATAAACACTTTATTAACATCACCGGCAAATACAAATTTAGAAAAATAGGTAGTTACCTTCACAAGCTCCGAAATAATCAGTTAACTTCATTTTCTTTTGTACAAGGGCACGGCAATGGGCCTTGTAATATTTAATCGGCGTGAACCAATAACTCCTTTAAAATTATTTTTACCCTAACTTTATGAACGGAAAATTTGATACCAACGACCATTTACTACTATCACTTCTTCATCTGGTTGACAATAATATATACACAAAATAACTATATTTACTTAAAACTTATTAAATCGTCACTATAGTTTGTTTATATCACTATATTTGTTGTTTAGAATGGCCAGCTATGTATTGGAAACAAACATATTACAATCGGAACCTGTTTACAAATAATCCGCCAGAAAGGCGATATTCGCACTAGTAGTAACCACATTCTTTGAACTCCAAACTGTCAATCACTGACAACGGTATACGATACTATATTATTTTACCGAGATGGGTGAGTCTAATCAATGTCCCTCTTGAAGGGTCAATAGGGAATCTTCCCCAACGGAAGCTTTTTCACCACAGTACAGACATAAGAAGGTTCCACCTGTCTCCAACACACATTTCGAGTACGGTATTCTACATCACTACCTCTCTAACAAGACTGCCTTCCACATCACCCAGAATTCGCCACATCCGCTTATATCGTAATTAGCCAATTACACAGCTTCGTTAGTTTAAATTAACATACGCGCGAAAAACGATAGCCCCTCGGCACTAAATCGGAAAATAATTACATCATCCGTCCAAATTGCATTTCCAAAGGTACCTGAGTCATCACTGAAATATGATCTGTTTGTAACAGGTCCATCCTACGAAAATGAGCTTTAAAACCTAGTGTATATAAATCTACTTCTTTGTCTATAGGTTAAAAATTTACCGAAAGGAAAGGCGACAGATTGCGGCTACAATTTAAATTCGCAAAAGATGTACCATACAACGTAATAATTTTATACTTAATATAATTTTACATGATGCAATATCAAACCCATTCAACAAAATTCACCAAAATTTTAAATTTACACAAAAATTTATCTACGTCTCTTTCACTAAAATAAGAATATTCACGTGCGAAAACGAAACGTTTACAAAAGGTTTCCATTGATTACAGGCAACATATCAAAATAATAAAAAGTAAGGCTTGGATCATTTACAAGAGCGGGACTACAAATTTGAATTAGCAATAAGAACACCCTAAATATCCTCAAACTATGCTACCTTTCTGAAGGCGTTTTGAACACACGTGGCATGGTTTAGATTTCAGTAATACTTGCATTCCACATATTTAAGATTAGATTATTAATAAGTAAAAAGATGATAAAGCAAAACTATTAATTTAAAAATTTATTTACATTGATAGTTTCTGTTGCCACATTCATTTACATTTTATTCTTTTACATGTAATTATTGATATTTCTATCGACTACTCGGTTTCTTACTTCGTACTTGTTCATCATGTTGTCTACTTACTCTGTTTACAAAAGAAGTTTACATAATTCCTAAGTTACAATCATTACTCATCCACAACAATTAATCTTTTTTATGTATAATTGTGATAAACAATTACTGTGAATATTTCCCTCATGTATAATACTACAATGCAACTTCGTTAGGATTACATCGATAATCCCATCGGTAATTCAACTGCAATGACGTCATACTCAACTACTATAGTAACAGAGCTATTCTTGTCATGAACAAGACGCATTTGTCAAATTATGACCGCCACGTTAAAACATTTAAGTTATGTTTATTGTAAAAATGAAACGATTTCGTAAAAGCAATATTGAAAAGACTGTTTCGAAGAATACAGTGCAAAATCAGGCATTTATTTGGACGCAAGTATTGTTCGGTTTCTAAATTTTGTTACATGCTTAGTAATTAAAAAATGTTGTCGTTTTTTAAATGGAAATTTCTAATTAATTAAATAAAGGATCTGTTCATTTATTAAATTTTGTAACCTTTTTACATAACTAGCTATGTATATATATATATATATATATATATATATATATACAGGGTGTGGCGCGAAGACCTTGCATTAAACTTATTGGTGAAACTACTGATATTTGTAACTTTATAGCACTTCCGGTTATACCGGAAGTAACCATCAACTTATTTATTTTAAATAAAATGTGGTATATTTTGGTTGAAATTCGTATTCTACATAAAATTCTGAACACTTTTTTATAAGGATAACATATCTCAAAAATGAGCGGTTTTTGAGTTATCTCAGATTTTGTGAATTTTTTTCAAAAAATATTCTCGTATTATTTACGACATATTAAAAATGAAGTATACTCGGAACCAATTACAACAAAGGAAATTATGATACAGCAAGTCACAGGCTTTTAATAATTACGATCCCCAAAAATTTAGTAAATCTACGAAACAAAACATTATTAAAAGGATTCATATATGTTCAGAAGAAAATGGAAATAATTTTGAACATTAGTTGTAATTAATATTTTTGAAATTATTGTTCTTATTGTTGTTATTATGTTATTATTATTACCCTCTGTAATTATGTTATGTTATTGTTTTTTTATTGTTATTCCTATCTAGAAAATGGCACGATTTAGGTATGGGGAATATAAATATAAGTCGAAAGGAAATAAAATAATAAATCTCATAGCACCATAAAATACAGTGTGTTCCATTTAAATTAAGCAAGTTTTTAATGTTTGAATTTAATACAATTGGTCGCTAGATTTTCAACACCCTGTATAAATGAACAAAGTCATTTCCTATCCACAACGTTTCGTCATACATTGATATTGTTTGGTCAAAATATGAAAGTAAACGATTAACAATTAGATAAGGTATAATATGAGAATATGATTTTTGAAAAAAATTCACAAAATTTAAAATAACTCAAAAACCGCTTATTTTTGAGGGATGTTATCCATACAAAAATTTGTTCAGAACCATATGTAGAATACGGATTTCAACCAAAATATGCCACGTTCTGTTTAAAATAAGCAAGTTGATGGTTACTTCCGGTATAACCGGAAGTGTTATAAAGTTGCAAATATTTTCATTGAATTCAGCATGGCCAAGGTCTTCGCTCCACAACCTGTATATGGATATATATATATATATATATATATATATATATATATATATATATATATATATATATGTATATATATTTTGTATCCTGGAAATATTCTACCGAATACCACGCGTGCATCAAAATTAATCAGATAATCATGAAAAAAGCGTTGTTTCCTTAAGGAAACCGAATTCGTTGAATAATATAAAGACTCTCATGTAAATACTACTAGTAAAATAGCATTTGCTTATTAAAGGAATAAGTTCAGCACTGAGATTCTAGTCGTTTGAACTCTCGAATTACATTGCTCGTATTCGGCACACGTTCGAACATATTCGCGTTTCTCAATTTTAAAGATAATGAAAAGTGTAAGTATTGGTATTATTGTTATTTACTGCATTTTTCTTACACACACACACACACACACACACACACACACATATATATATATATATATATATATATATATATATATATATATATATATATATTGTAATGGCTAAATTGAATAAATATTAATTTAAATACGTTTGAGGGAAAAGGGTTGTTTGGCTGTGTCTCTTTAGTGGGGAAAGGTAATTAGATATTAGGTAAAAATAAATTTAAATGTTAATAATATGAATAATGGAGTTTTTTTAACTTTAACTTTTGTGCACCGGACTAGCTCAATCTCAATTTGGGGATAGAGTTCAATGTAATTTAGTTTGAAGTTAAATTCAAATCTGTAAATGTGTATAAGAAATACACTTTATAGAATTATAATGAAAGTATAAAATTTATCCTGAATACAATTTACTCCCAACGCATGCGTTGTAATGTACTTAAGTGAAATCAAAGCTGTCAAAAATGTCAAATAAATAATTTAGAAATATACTGTTTAAATCCAAAATGAAAATTTTGAAAAAGAAAATAATTTAATACCTTTACAGGTGTTTACACAAGTAACTATTTAAAATTCTAAACCAAAACATGTATGTAATAAATATTAATTTGCAGGAAATTTACCAAATGAATGTCCATAATCAATAGGGTTACATAAAATTTGTGACTCACATATACTGTCCTCACTGTAAATTGATGTCTTCGGATAACTCCAACTAGATGCAGGCAATGTCCACTCGATTATAGTTGTTACCATCACCCATATACAGCTAACTCGATTCTCAGGTTGTCGAAGACACCAACTTCCAAAACTTATGATGTTTTCTTCGAAATCAGCAAAACTCCAATCACTTATTTTGCTTTGGTAACTTTTTATTTAATTAAATTTAAAACTTAATGAATGGTATCGTTTTAAAAGAAATATTTAAATATTATCCAAAATTTTGTTGATAAACACTTTTATTTTTAGATGCCGATTCAAATTTTATTTAAAAGAAATTGTCCGGAGAAATAAAACAACATTAACCAAATAAAAGTGGGTTTTAATTTGGTATAACGGAATCAACTCAAGTTTGATAACACAAAAAGAAAACTTTACAAAATCGTGACACAAATTAACACGTACAAAATATTTTCCGAAAACGACAGGTATCGGAGACCGAACTATTTATTTTAATCGTCGGTATAAAAACAAATGCTCTCGAAAGTATTCTTCGTAAAATATAACTTTCTGTACGAAAATTTAATTAGGTTATGAAACTTACTTTTTTTACACAATTGCACAACACTGTTTTAACTTTTTAAACTTTGAACAAATTCTAGAGAGAGAGTTGAATTTCCAGAGCACTTCCTTTTATATCTTTCTGGTTGTTACCAAAAATTCAATTTTTTTCCAGCCATTTTGCCTAAGTATCCAAGGCTCTGATTGGTTGACATATATTATAAATTGGACTCAAATGGAAATTTGGCCGTAACTTTCTTATACATAAGCGAAATTAAAAATTAATAACAGAAATGAAAACTACCTAAAATTTCGGATAAAAAGACACCTAACAAGCTATGGTTCCTAAAATTAATATACGAAATTACTTAATCTAACTTAAATAAGCTTATAACTATTTAAACTTACAAGCTACACTTAATCTAATTACATAAATGGAATTTTGAGAAAATTTTACACATACTTTTTGTGTTAGAAATATTTAATTTAAAGAAATTTTAAGCTTTTGTAAATTTATCCTAAATTCACCTCAAATTTCACACAATTTTGCGGTGAAAAGCGATGTATCCTTATACAAACTGTGCTATATTAAGAAAGAACTTCTACTAATTGCTTTAAGAGCAAAATTTAAGCCTAAAAATGTGAAAAAAGTATAAAATTATGTAAAAAACCTAGAAATTATAACCTAACCAAACTTAAATCTAAAATTGAAAATAATTCATATTTAAAAATGTTTTCAACACTTGAACTGTTATGTTACAGGTTTGTACTTCTTGTCTTTATTATTTTCACTATATATTTGTAATGCATAATGTCATATAGCGTTGCATTAAAAAAGTCTCTTCGTCTAACACTCTTATGAAACATTTCACTATAAAAATGTACACCACTATAAATGTCTTTATGCCAAAATGTTCTATGTGTTGTTTTTATTGTTAAACTTATATCAGAATTTTTGTCACTAAGTCGCTACCAGAAATATGTGCGAAAAATGTCTAAACTGTCCATATTATAACCCTTTTATGAAATTTCTATATTTCCTGCTTTCAAAAACTAATTATACACTATCCCTAACATAATCCTAACTATACAGTTCATGTTTAAACACCTGTAAAGTGTTCACTTGCCAAAATACCCTTGAAAAATTGACTTTTATTGCAATAATTGAAATACTAAAATGACTTTACGAAAATAGTTGTATTTAACATTCTTGACAATTTTGTTAGCAGCAAAATGCTTTTTATGATAAAACCAAACTATGTAAATAATATTCAGACTAATTTATACCAAACAAATCTATTTTAATCACATCGTGAACCAGATTTATATAAAACAGTGTCTTGCACATGTATCGAGCTTGAAATCACCCCTTTTTATTACCCAAATGTCATTTAAACTGTCCGATACTGCTTTTACCTCTTTCTGAACATCTCAATATATATATATATATATATATATATATATATATATATATATTTATACGTATAATAACTTTTTCTGAATGCAGTTGGGGCTCGAGACGCAACGCCACTGACCCATTGCAACAATAAAAAATAAACAAATAGCAACATAAACATTTATTACAGTTTTTGGTGATAAGAACGCCCTCAGTTGGAAACGGCAAGCAAGGTTGCACGAAGATTTGAATTATACGCAGTGACATTGCATATATATATATATATATATATATATATATATATATATATATATATATATACGTGTGTGTGTGTGTGTGTGTGTGTCAGCATAGGGATCTCACCTACTTTGGTCAAATTACAGAAAAATTAAGGATAATGACATTTGACGTAATTGCCATGGCTTACTTAATATTAACAAAAACGGAAATTGTCGATTGTGGTATTCAATTACTCAGTCAATAGGAGAAATATGGTTTTAAGGGTAGTACATTATCAAGGTAGTTTTCCAAGAGCGTTCAAAACATGAAAAAATGAAACGACTTAGAGACACATGAGTGATACATTGTTAAAAAGAGGAAGAAAGATACTATCGGGATTTAATACTAAGCCTGCCACGATCCATAAGAAAAAACAAATTTTATGCAATTTCCAAGAAAACTTGAATATGTCATATTTTGATTACTCTTGAAAAAGTGCCTTAATAATCGAATTTCTCTTATTAGATGAGTAATTAAATAAAAACCAAAATCCAAAATTTCAGTTTTCTGTTAATTACAACAAGTAAATTGACCATATATATATATATATATATTAATAGAAGGCTTATGTTTACGTTTTCAATTTGTTCAAATTTCACAAAATTGTTGAAATATAGTATTGCTACTGACGAAGATAACTGTAAGTTATCGAAACGTATAGATTTGTATAACGAAAATACAAAAATAAAAAATTCCAAAAAGATAAGTATTTTAATTAGGTTTAGTAGGTGTTTTCTGCGAAGCCAAGTCAGTTAAGACGGAATTAAAATCAATTTCTTTGGTTAGGTTCTGCCCAATTGACAATATTACCAAATTAGGTAACTGAAGCATGCTCATCGTTAAGATCTTAGATATTATTATTAATTTTATTAAATATATAAATAAAAAGTTTACTTTGAGTAGGATTTGAACCTACGACCTGTACTTTGCTAGAGTACCACGCTAATCATCTGCGCCAATCGAAAGTTTGTCTTTGTGTATGTAGAACTGATGTGAATTCTAAATATAATGAGATTACAATCAAATTACTTATATTAATGGAATGTGAGCTTGCAATATCGCAAGGATTCACACACACCAAAGCAACTTGACTAATACTAAGTTATTATAAGTTTTGTTATGAACAAATAAGTTCAAAGGTAAATATGTAATTAAAAATTATTATTAATTTTATTAAATACATAAATAAAAAGTTTACCTCGAGTGGGATTTGAACCTACGACATGTACATTGCTAGGGTACCGTGCTAACCATCTGCGCCATCGAGATTCAAGCCCCAATCGATGCAAATTTTGTCTTTATGTATATAGAACTGATGTAAATTCTAAATATAATACACATATTTACCCTTGAACTTATTTGTTCATAACAAAACTTATAATAAAGACTTTAGATAGTTCACAATTGATTCAAACTTAAAAAAGTACTTCTACATCAGTTCCAAAAACTCCATCGGTGCCCCATCGATATATCAAGGTCATTTTCAGTAGCAACGAAGTTCTGCAATCGTCCTCTTCATATGTCAAACTGTCTTGACAATGTAGTGAGGTCATATTTGGATTTCGGATGTTGTACTTTCGCCAGAGTAAAAAATACGAACCTTTCCTCTAACTCATCTACTGTCTGCACAATATATATATATATATATATATATATATATATATATATATATATATATATATATATATATATACTTGAGTTTGGAGCTGAATAAAAATAACCCTTGCACCGTTTCGAATGGGCTTAGTGGCTAATTAAAGCCTGTTTATTTCTACGTTGTTTACACACCCACACACACGTACGCGCACGGGCACCCGCACCCGCATGAGCACCAGCACACGCATACTCACACGCACACGTAGACCCGCACCCGCACACCCACACGTACACGCAATGCACACGCACACTTACACGCACACACACACGCATACGCACACGCACACGCACACGAACACGCACACGCACACCCACACCCACACCCACACACACCCACACCCACACCCACACCACCACACACACACACACACACACACACACACACATACACACGCACACTAACACACACAAACAAACACACACAGACACACGCACACACGCACACACGCACACATGCACACAAGCACACACGCATACACGCACATACGCACACACGCACTCACGCACGCACGCACGCACTCACCCACCCACCCAACCCGCATGCAGATTACATTAGACGGAGCGTTTTAGATGTTGCTGCACTTGAAGCTGTACCACATAATTATAATGATATCCAACAAACATCAAATAAGTCACTTCCACCATCTACTTAGGATCTAAAGGCCTCATGTCAACACTCCTCCAGAAAAACGATGGTACTACAGCCATAACTCCATCAAAATTGCAGAACCGTATTGGATTCAACAGTGCATTAACCCCCCCAAGGGACTTATTGAGCAAATGCATTAAGCGGAAAGAAATAATACGTATCTATGGATTATTATTTATTACCTTAGGTTCATAATTTTGTAATTTTCACTTATAATTAGGTTATGTGATTATTTGAAGTAGTCTCACAATTTCCTTTGAATTATCTCTCGGTCTCATATCAGTAATATCTTCCAAATTCAAAAAGGATCAAGGAATTGAGATTTTTTAGAATATTTTTTAAATTTTTGAAATGTAACATATTGAATGTTTTTCAAAAATGCGCTTTTAATTGGATGGATTCTTTATACCGAAAACAAATGTGAAAATCATTCAAAAAAGAAAATCTACAATTAATTAAAAACGGAATTCAGTAGGAATATTAATGTATTGATATATTTACAAACATCTAGCATACAACTTCAGTCAGCATCAATCACGGCTCCAAATATTCCATATAGTTGAAATATTGTAAGCAAAAGTACTGAAACATTAAAGTAAGGAGTGGTCAAGTATTTTTATAACATATCCATGTTATATTTATTTGTATATTCAATAAATCAGCGTAAATGCAAATAAAATTGTACTTATACCTTTCGCAAAGCTTTATGACAGTAAGCTAATCCTTAACCGATACATAAAATTTTACATAAAGTATAACCTTAGTTGGAAATATTTCAAAATGAAAGTTGAGATTCAAACTGAATAAGTTCAATATAATAACTAAAATTTATGACCTATGTCAACAAAATAACAATGCTTTTTCCTTAGAAAATACCAAATAACTAAGGTCAGCTATTTTCATTTCATTAACATTGTATTAATGTTTCAGAAACAATATTAGACTAACTTTATTATACCGAAACGATTTTGCTGCAGAAAAACACCAGACGTTTTTTGTAAAACTTTGATTTAATAACGCAATTGCAGAACAAAGGATATATACTCACAGTTTTTGCACATTTAATACACAGTTAGTATATTATATTGGAACGATCTTGCTGCAGAAAAATACCGAATGATGTATAATCATGCAAAATTCATTTATTTACCATACTACAAGGCATCCGGTATACAGGTCACGATAGCTAAAATATTGGCACGTTACGTAACTAATCGCTGAACCTTTATTTAATTAGTTCTGCATTGAAATTAGCATAAGGACATAATTATATAAATTCTACTTTAAATTTACGATATCTAGGAGTAATTAGTAGCACCTAAACTTCTGTTAAGGGATTTTCCGAGAAATTGGATTAATTGAAAGGTTCATGTTAGGACTTGTCTACGTTTGATATTAATTAAACAACCTAAATTAAATAGGGCCATTATACAACGCAATATTTATTGTTTATTGAATATTTATTGTTATTGACTGTGTCATCCACCGAATACTTCTACCTGACGTCTGTTAGGGGTCATTGTGATAAGGTTAATTTACAATTACAGTTATTGTACCTGCCGACGGTCTAGGTATTTAGGCTATACTAACTAACTATATAGCATTAGGCTTGTGTCGGTCAAGCCGTCCACATTTTAGGATAGATATAGCTAGAAAATTGGTTCGGTGTTAAAAGGATACTATGCGCATTACGAGTGATGGCAGTTAGAGTACAGCGGCTCTTGGTTAAGAGTTGGGTGCGTATGGGGCGCCTACCTTTCGGTTTATTCCCATAAGCATGGCTAATTTCCAAGAAGGCAGGATAAGGAGTTAGACATAGTTTGGCAGGAATTACTGTAGTACTCGGAAATAAAAACCAAAACTAATATGTAAGTGATTAAGAATTAGATACATATGTAACTAATTGAAAATTGAAATAAGACATAACTTGTTAGAAACTAAACATAAGAATGTAAAATAAGTCAAAATAAATAGTTAGTCATAAAAACGATACGATATTGTTTGACTCGACGTATACCAACACTTATGACGAAAACACACTGAGGTCATTAACATCTGGTATGAGTTGTAGGATGGTCTGAGGGGAATGTGGGAAATGGACAATTCTCGCCAGTAGAGAAGCTCGGACACCATCATATGCTCGACAAGCGAGAATAAAATGCGCCAGGATGTTGGAGGTGCCGCACGAAAACACACTGAGGTCGTTAACATCAGGTATGCGGTGTAGGATAGTCTGAGGGGAATGTGGGAAAGGCACAATTCTCGCTTGTAGAGGAGCTCGGACACCATCATATGCCTTGACAAGTGACAATGCGATGGATACGGTCGTGATTTTGGTGAAGCCAAGGTTGGATATTGGGCATCATGGAATAGGTGTTGCGTCCTTTCATGGATTCATCCCACAGCCGCTCCCATTCAATCAAGACTAAGCCTTGATGTGACAGCGAGCGGCTGAAAAGGAAGAAAAATCTGTGGAAAAAATACGGATATCAAAAAGGTGCAGGTGCCGGTCCTGCGTAGGAGTCTAGTGCAGTAAATTTCCTGCATTAACAGATGAAGCGGGGGATGTTTGTCAATCGCGCACAAGGAGTCAACCGGTACTGTTCTGTAGGCCCGAAGTTAGGTTCTTAGGAGCAGGGACTACACAAGAATGTCTGAGTCTGTCATATCAGATGTCTAAGCCGTAGGTTAGTGTGGGAAGCACTGCACAGTTAAAAATGAACTATAACGACTTTTTGGCCAGATTCCATTTCGCGAGTATTTGAATAGTAAAATTTTACCTTTTTCGACTATGTGTGAGCAATGATTGACGAACTATAGCTTGTCATCTATGTACTGTTCGAGATACTTAAACTCGAAAACTCTTCGGACTGACCGGTTGTATAATGCAAAGTTGGATTTCGGGATACTTTGCGACTAAAAACAATATATTTTGTCTTGTCTACTGAGTCGGGCAGTTTATAGCTGCCCGCCCAGGTCGTCAGTTGGGTGAGATGCAAAGAAGCTTTAGGTCACTTCTATTTTCTGCGGTGACAGTGTAGACAATGTCATCCACAATAGGCAAAACAGTACATGAAGTCCGGAAGTTCTTGTTCGAGGAGGCAATCAACGACTAAATTCCATAAACAGGTTCCGAGGACCCTTTAAAACGGGCTTCGTATCGGAAAACTTTGATGTCTTCGACGTGTAGCGAATAGAGGGATCCGCCAGATAGCTACAAATCAAGCGCATAGCGTCGGCAGGCACTCTCTTAACGACGAGAGCATTTATGATTGATGGCCACCATACGTTATTGAATGCCCCACCAATGTCGACGAGAATTGCCAACGTGTACCTGAAGGTATTCGTTTCAATATTTGTAATTAGTCTAGAAACACAGTACGTAGTCTTACATCCGGGGGTAAGACGTACTGGTTAGGATGGAAGAGACGTTCAGGAATAATTTCATTGTACAGTCTTTGTAGAAGCACTCTTTCGAATAACCTTCAAAATTCGGATAATACCGTTATCGATCTATACGAATTTACTTCTGTGAGATCCTTTTTATCGGGTTTTAGAACTGGTTCCCATCAATTTTACAAATATATAACATTGTTTATTCTCATAGAAATTTGCATCCTTTGAAAGAAGAAACTTTCCTCTATTTCTCTACGTAATCGCCATCCTTTTCTACGCATTTTTGTACACGGTGCTCCAATTTATGTATTCCAATGTCGTAGAACTCCGCCGCCAACCAGTTGAGGAAGCGTTTCCCCTTTTGGTGGGCATGGCAGTCCACCCAAAGTGTGTCAAAAGTTCGTGGGTTTGACGGGAGACGTGAAGTCGGACGTTGAACGCACATACAACTGTCGCATACACCTCTGTCAACTGACAATGAATATTCACAGGTGCAGTCCCGTTGGTGTGCAAAAACCGAATTACAGAACGAATCCCGCACTTGGCGGGATCCACAATGGGAACCTCCGTCTCGGACGGCTGCTGAGCCAATACTGAGCGGCGCAGCGAAGCGCGGCTGGGGGAATCGCGATGGGCGAACAGCCGCACACAGCGCTGGTGCCGGATTCCGTCTCGCACCTGCCCGTGCGACTGGAGCTCTTTGGGAACCTTATTTCTGGATCGACCCTCATATGTTACCATGAATTTCGTCCAGTCAAGGAACTTTGTTTTTAGGGATTTTTGGCGCTAAGGATAGCAGACTGATGTCCACAAAACGTTGCCATGAGCCAAATTTCGCTTGTATCACTGCCAGTTTATATCTTTTTAATGCCTCCATATAGAAGGCGAACGAATTAAGTTTTTAGCTCTGTAGGGACTATTTGGTAACGGCGCCGCGTGATGCGGACTATCTTCTTTAATCTGCTTAACTACTAGCACCACCAGCTATCGCTGGTGAAGGTATCGGCTCGAGCAGTAAGGATAATCCTTCTTAGATACCCCTGACCGGTATGCGGGACCAGCTCTGACTGCTTGTCAGTGACGACGTCTACAAAATGTGGATCATGGTACGTTGCGCAACGGGGAAGATAAACGGGAATACATTGCTTGCAGACTGCTATATCGAAGTGTATCAGTCGGTGGTCACTCAATTTCATCCACCACCACTTGGTCTCGTCGCGTCGAGATCGCTCGAATACGTATGTAGTTGATCAGGTAAGTTTACACTTCATAGGTCGGATTCCACAACGAGGTTTTCCACAAGGGAGCCCCGTGCGTCAGTCGTCGGGGAGTACCATAGCGGTGATTTTGCATTGAAGTCGCCTGCAATTAGAACTTTATAATCATTCAACTGGTCCAAAACTCAGTCGAGATGTTGTAAATGAATACGAACGTCCTCACTTGGTGGCCAATAAACTACGATGATTGCCAGTGAGGTGTTATCAACGGTAACCATAGATACAGCTGTGCAGTGACTTAAAGTAACGACTCCTATGGGTTTCGAGCCGATAGAAACCGCATTGAAGGACATGCCGAAATCTTGTTGTAAGGTGGCGAAGTAAACACAACCCTATACGCGTTAGACGAACACACTGTGAATGGTTCCTGCATCAGTAGTATGTAAATGTCGTTGTCAGAGGAGAAACCCAGTACCGCAAAGGTCGCAACACGTGATTTTGTAAGATTTACTTGCCCGAACCTAAGAGTCATGGGTGTGTCCTCACTATCTATAATTGGTGTTAGCGATTCTGGACTCAACACGTTTAGTGTAGGCAGGAAAGTTTGAGGCAGACGCTTTATGCTTGATAACATCGCCCTTATGACCAAACCTCACACAATTTGCGTATGAAGGATCTTTTTGGAGGTTGGCGCACCCCTTGGTTTCATGGCAACTACGCAATGGCTGCATTTAAGCGCACTAATGTACTTTCGGTTTACAACACTATAATTATGTAGCTTTTATATTGAATACATATGTTTCAGTTGAACTGTGCCAATTACACGTTACCTAAAATATTGAAATTTGGTTAAATGAACCAATACAAAATTTACTTACCTATTCTAAATTTATATGTTATGTATATAACTTGTACTTAATTTATTTACAAACGTTTTATTTACTTGTTTGTTTTAAACGTCAATTTATATATGTAACTGTGGCTCTTGTATCGCTAAATTAGTAAACTTGAATGTAAACTTTATTTTATATCTCGTATATGTATTTTCAGACTTTGTATAACGAGGATCTATCTTTATTTATTATTAACTTTATTATTACAGAGTTACACGTGATAGATTTGTTTGAGGTAAAATTACTAACTCTAGTTACACTAATGCGTACACCCTTGAACTCAACGGTCTAGGCCTTTTAGTTTTACTTAGAAACATCAAGTTTGGTGAATAGTACAGTTTACAAATAATCTGCTTTCTGGATAATTGAAAATTTCGGTATTTTAATTTGACTATTAACATCTCATTTTCTAAATAAATTTTCGTAGTAACAATCTAATACTTTCACTTACACTACATTAGTTTGTGTGTTATTGAATGAACTCTTCTCTGACTGTTTTTTATGTTTATTGAATAATCGAATTATTAATCATTGGATGCTTCTCCCTTATCTCTTTACCCCCTTTTTGAACTTTTATGGATGCCTTAGAAAATTCGGAACGTTGTCAGTGTAAAGCTGACTAAGATCAACCTACTTCTACTTCATACCTGGTTTTCCGTCTTCACAGGATTATCACTGTCACCCGTGATAATACTCGCACCAACACTAACACAAGATATCACCACCTTGTTCTTTCTCTGTGACTGCTCTTAGGACAATTACCTTCGCCTTTTAGTCAATTTTATGCGCTAGGGAGTAGTCTCCGTCAACTGTTTTATTAGAAAACCAATGTATGCCGCAAGCGAGGCCGTCATTATCACTTCCGGTTTATCTCTCGCAGGTTAAACTAAGCACCCGGATTCGTCACTTCGCGTACTTCCTTGAGTTTGTTCACAATTTTAGCGAATTTTAAGTTTGTCCCATTACGTCATTTCGACGGTTTTAGCGGTAACGTGGTCGAAGATCGATAGAAAACTCAAACCCTATTCAGTAACCGCCTGTCTGTCAATGCCGAATTAAAAAGGTGCGTCGGTTATTTAGTGTCTAGTAATGAGCTAAATGTAACAGAATTTGGCAGAACCATTTCTAGGAGCTGTCGTACGTGTTATGCAGTTTACGGTTATTTGTCTTTGGTCAGTTTACTGTCATTTACAAGTTAAATTTCGAAAACGAACATCACTCCTGGTTTCAGAACATTTATTTACGATTTAGTCCGCTTTCTCGTTACCCGAGTTTCTGCCATGCGATTTCATCCAAAGTAGTCATATTCCAATTGATGCAGGTGTTTCTCTAAGTTCCTTGTCATGTTGCGTGGCAACAACCAGCTGTCATCATTTCAGAAATTTATCTCAAAAACCGTAATAGATGGGCATAGTATAGTTTCAATAAAAAAGATTCAAAATTATGGTTCCCATCCAAAAATGTAAAAATATTTAGGGTATTCCATTGAAATAACAAAGTAAATGGCGACTTACGGTATAACCGGAAGCGCTAGAAGTTTGAAAATATTTTAGTTGAAGAGAACGCAATTCATTATACCTGATTAAATTATCAAGTTTTTATTTTGACCACAACCCCATAAACTTCTAACGAACGGTCTCACTATATATATATATATATATATATATATATATATATATATATATATATATATATATATATATATAGGGTGATCCATTAGTGTGTGGACGGTAAATAACTTAAAATGTATTAGAGATAGAGAAAAACTTTCTTCACGAAAATTGTAGTTTTCAGAGATGCACAATCAGAAAATATTAGTAAGTATATAGGATCGTCCAAAAACGTGTGACATACAAGTAATTCAAAATTACTTTCAAATTTTGAGATATCTTAATTTTCTTATACAGGGTGAACAAGAATGTCTATTTTAAAATTTGTCAATTTTTTCAAATAGAACACCCTGTATATTATTGCATATTTGGAATCAGATATCTTTCGTGATTCTAAAAATGTATGCATTTGATAATTTATACCGTAGGAATAAGAAGTTGTCACTATTTTATGAAATTGCGGTAAGTTGAATACTATAAATTGTTTCAAATTTTAAACAGAACTCCTTTTAAAATCCAAAATGAAACCTTTCACTATAAGTTTAAAATAAAGTCATTACTAAAATAAACCTTTTCTCCAACCACCCAAATAAGACGCTATATTGTGACAGTATTTCGTACCAAATGTGGCTGATGTCGGGATTCTTCGCATCTCCATGGCAACGTACATAAAGGAGTTTAGATTTTGACCTAGTACAAAAAGTAAGTTAACCTTCACTAAATATTAACTTCGTGTGACGTTTGTGGAATTTCATTACTTCAATAAACACATTTTTAAAGTTTTTGCATGTTCATCACAATAGTTTTTTGTAACTAGTGCGCTGTTTACAGTTTTCTTCGTGCGAGGCCGTTCTTTTTTACACGAGGCGTAGCCGAGGACTAAAATATAATACGGAGCACCTAAAATTTGACAGCGAATGTGTTGTGAATAAAATTTTTTGTAATCGTTTACATAAAATTAGAAAAAAAAATAAATTTTGTAATATTTGATGACTAATGTCAAATTAAATACATAAATATTTATTAAAAGTAACGATTACAAAAATGACGTTTTCAGTTATAAATATGTATTGATATTTAATATAATTTTGCTTTTTATTTTAATTTTAAGCAAGCGTAAACTTATTTAAGGGTTTTGAGTGAAAATCTTCTATAAAGACAAATCAACTTTTGCTGTTGCCGGTGGCACTATCTATCTTCACATTTGTGAAGATTAGTTTTTTCCTTTTACTTCACTAATAACAAACAATAATTAAGTCCGTAAATTAATTAATTATGCACCATTGAATATTGATAAGAGTAAAATTAAAAGATAGCCATTAATTGTAAATTAATTTCAAAATTAAAACTTACCAAGTACTATAAATAATTACACCGTTAATGTAAATACAAGTTTTCTTTTTCTTATTCCGAAATTAAAACTTGATAAGTAGTAATTCAGTTTATATTCAAACGCACATGTTAAATGGAAATTACATTCAAAACCTTTTATATTAATATTAGAGAATGATAAGAAACCAAAGCATTCAAATAGACTTTAAAATCCGATCAATCTAATTAAGGGAGTTTTAACCGCTTAACGTGTTTATCCGAGTTAACTTGGGTTTGCGCGTCGTTTCAGTTTTCGCTCACCCGTAATAACTCGGGCGTATACAAATTTTGTCGCTAATTTTTAAATATAGCCGAGTTATTTCGGTATATACGCATTAATGTTATGTTGCTTGCCTAGCTTATGATTTCATACTATTTGGTATATGACGAGCTATTTGTTGGAGTCGGCAACTGATTTCTCGAGTCAGTATTGTTCTTACAACGTACATAATTGCACGAACTCATTGTTTTCCTCGTATATCGTAGCGTAACACGTGCAAAATTTTAGCAGCGTAAAAAGCTATATATTTTCATAGTATCTATCTAATTTGGTGCTTTGCGTAATATCTTAGTAAACGTTAGACAAGACTATATATTTTTGTAATATTTATATGTAAATTAGTGCTTCGCTAAATATTGTTGTAACCGTCAGACAAGAATATAAACTAAATATGGATAGTTATGATAGTGAATTTTTATGTGAGTCGGACGTAGAGGAACCAATAGAAAACAGCGGCTCCGACGCAAGTGAAGAAAGCTACTCAAGTTCAGATTCAGAAGACTCCGAAGATTTTACTTTTCGGAATTGGTGTGAATTACAGCCTAATACAATGGCACCACCAGCATTCCCTTTTACTGCGGTTCCTTGAGTAAATATCATAGCTGGCGGTGATTGGAAAGAACTTGATTATTTTGAACAGTTTTTTTATGATGATCTGATTACGCACATAATAGTTGAAACCAACCGTTATGCAGATCAAAAAAATAGAAGCGATAAGTGGTATCCTGTGACATCCTCAGAAATGAGAGTTTTTATAGGTCTCATTATTCTTCAAAGTATTGTAAAGAAACCAGAGCTACGACACTATTGGTCTAAAAATCCTTTACTGGTAACACCTTTTTTCTCAAAATGCTTGCCAAATAAAAGATTTGATGCAATACAGCAGAACCTTCATTTTTCAAACAATGAAGAGTATGATGAAGAAACGCACCCAAATCCGAAACTAAACAAAATATGGCCTGTGTATAATAAATTAGTAAAGAAATTACGTGATACATGTGCCCCTGAAAGGCACATCACTATAGATGAGAGTCTTTTGTTGTATAAGGGAAGACTTGGTTGGATTCAATATATTCCATTGAGCTGGGTTTGGAATCAAGACCTACTTGCTTTGTGAATCTAAGAGTGGCTATGTTTGGAATTTTATTATCTATACCATTTATTCAAATTCTTGTGTAGAGGTACAAACAAGAAGAAATGAAATAAAGGTCAAACCCAAACTTGTAGCTGATTATAATGATAACATGGGAGGGGTAGATCGTGTTGATCAGCATTTATCGGATTACTCCCTACCACGCAAGCGTGGCAAAAAATATTACAAGAAAATCTTTTTCCATTTGCTGGACTTGTCGTTATGGAATTCATTTATAACATATCGCAAAAATGGTGGCAACAATTCTGCATTAGTGTATAGGTTGAACCTTATCCAATCTTTGATGGAGAAATATCACCAAACAGAGTTCACTGGTAGAAGAGGAAGTCCTTCAACTAGCCTTCCGGCTTTTCGACTAACTGGCCGCAATTTTCCCGACTACATTCCAGCTACAGAAAAGAAGACGAACCCAGCACGGCAAAGTGCAGTGTGCTGCAAAAAACGTGATGCTCGTGGTAAAAAAATTCGTAGGGAAACTAGGTATTGCTGCCCAGATTGCGATGTACCACTATGTGTTACCCCTTGTTTGAGACTTTATCATACTAACTCTAGTGTGTAAGAATATTATATTATAATTTGAATGTTCAATTTGTTTATTTTTTGACATTATATCATCGTGACTCATGAATTTTTTATATGCCCGAGTTAACTCGGGTAAGCGAAATTCGGTTATTTAATAAATATTTTTTTTCTAATTGTGATTTATTTTTGCATGTTTAATTATGCTAAGTATTGATAAAACAGTAAGTTCAACACTACTAATACATAAAGTAAAAGGATTTTTTTACCGACCTTTGCGAAATAAATGGAACGTTAAGCGGTTAAATTAATATATACAGTAATAGTTAACATCTTCCTTACAAATTAGTTCATTTATTTAGTGAAAATTGCATTGTTAAATAAGAGTTTCGATATAAATAATTATAGTTAAATCTGAAATACTTTCTATAAATTCCATCTACAATGAAAGGAATGTATCTAATCTTTTTACTATTGTGTAATATTTTGTATATCTAAACAACGCGAACACCGACAGTAACCAGCTTCTGGAATTACGTGATTTCGAGTTGATATAAGTGTTATCAATTACTAATTAAACCATTAGACAGAATCAATATTTTTTGTTAATGGAAACAGGCCGAATTTTATATTAATCTTTCTGTTGTTTCACAAATAATAATTTGACCATGACGAAAGAAATACTAATTCGGTGGTTGATTTAATATCGATTAAAACAAGTTGTTACGCTGTCGCCTCATCGTTAAAATTATGGAATTTCCAGCCGTTCCCCACTTTTAAATGTACTTTATATAGGTAAGTGCTTTTACTAAAATGATTATCTTTCGTTCTCACTGTATCAAGTATAGACGAATCTGCCATTGTGAATTGATATGAGGTAAAAACTAGGTAGTAAACATTAATTAATAGAATTCAAATTGATAAACACTTGTTCTGTAAACGAGTATTAAAATTTAGTAACGGACAAGTAGGAAGGAAATTACTTTGCTACCGAACACCGTTTTGGTTAAACCGTAACCAGCGAAATTTAAATAAATTCACAGAGCTCATATTTATTAAGAATCATTCACTTTCATTCATCATTGGTGAAGGAATGTTGTTTGTCAATGGGATCTGTGACCTTTGTCAACTACCGTATCCTCTTTTCGTCCGTACTAATTGAGTTTTAGGTACATCTCCTATCATAAGGATTAGACTTTGAATTTTATCCCCTACTGGGAAACCCAACGCAGCCGTTTAGGGAGGCGTAGATGTTCAGAAGTGGACCCAAAGACCGTCTGAACAATAGCTTATCTTTGGGTGGCGCCCGAATCGGTTTTATAACCCCTGGAGCGAACGACCACTGTCCGAAACCGTGCAGGAACATTACACTATAGCAACTACCGTAACTTATAATTTTCTTTGAATAACATTTATTTTTTCCAAACGAGTCTTAATTTTTGTGTTGGACTTAGTTGAGGGCAAGCTCACTTGCCACCATCGAAAATCTCTTACATGTTATTTCACCATCTGTCACATTTGAATTAAATTTATACTGGTAAAATCTAATGAATATTAATTAAAACTACACGGTAATTTTTTTTTTCACTAAAATGTAGAATAACACTCATTCTGTATAAAATGTGCATTATTAATGTCTGATATTGATAGTGACATAAATAAGGGGTTTCCAGAAACGTAGTGAACTGCAAATAAATGACTGAATATAACAATAAAAGTGGCGGGAGAAAAAATGCATTGTCAGGGCTCGGAAGATTGCTGGACTTAGCTTCGCGTCGTACAGCAACTTTCTTCCTCGTCCCACAGATTGACATTTTTTGTACTAATGAAACAAAAAACTATTTTTTGCACAAATCAAGCTTAAGTGACTAATTGAACTAATCTAACTTAGGTACTAGCTGGCAAAGTAAAAAGAAAGTTTAAAAAAGGAATGGCAAAAAATTGGGTGTACTTATAACTACTGAAGTAAGCGTTCAAAATGTAAATCAATTTGAATAGTAAGCCTTGGATAGCCATATTGGCAAACATTAAAACAAATTAAAATGAAACAAAGTCTGTCACTTTGATTCATTGGCATTTAAAATTCGTAAGTTTTCTTAGTTAGTTTGTTAGAAAAATGGAGTTTGATAAAAGTGATTTAATTGACATGATTTTTATATTGGATGTCAGAAAAATTGTTTATTAGCCAGGAAAGATTTTCCAATAAACTAAGATATCCAAGAGAAGAGTCGTTTAGAAACCTTTTGGAACGTTTTGAACGAACTAGAAAATGTGAGTTACGAAAAACATGAAAGACTGAAACCTGTGACATATGATCTCGATATCACTCGTACCTCAATTCAAAGAATAATTAAAAAAAATAAGTTTCACCCGTACCATATACAACTTCACCAGGAGCTTTTGGATGCTGACCTGATCTGGTCACACACGATTTCTTATTGTGGGGTTACGTAAAGGATCATGTGTATAAAGGAATTCCAACCACACCAGAAAATATGGAGGAAAGAATAAGAAATGCTTTTCAAAATATCACACGGCCGACATTAGAGTTAGTGAAAAATAATTTTGTGCGACGTGTTAATTAATAAATGTATTGCAGTTGAAGGAAGAACATTCGAGCATTTAATGCGAAATTGGTTTTTGTTGTAATTTGTATTTGTTGCATATAAAAATAATACATATTTACAGTTATTTTCACCGGCCTAATTTACTGAAAAAAATGCTTAGTTAATTTACAATATTAAGACGAATTTGGTAATGTCTATAGATACAAAAATAAATTAAAAATACTTTCGAAGATTCGAATTTTTACAGTAGAACTGAAACAGGGTGTCCCAATAGTGTGTATTCGGTCGATGGCTCCTTAGCCATTAAACTTAAAGATAAGTTTAAATACAAAAGTTGTCTATTTTTATAAGCTGCATAATCTAAAAATGGTTTGGTTTCTACAGGGTGTAATATAAAAGTGGTACAGTATAGAACTTTGATTTTTAAATAGAACACCCTATATATTATTTTATTTTTCGATTCTCCTTATAATTTTACATCTTTTTTATAAGAATTACTTATAAGCTAAATCTTACAGTTTTTGAGATATTTGCAAAGTTAACTAAAAACTGACATTTTTATGTAGTAATCCAAGTAGGCGTATCTCAGTTATTTTTAAAGATAAAAAAATTATCTGTGGCATAGAATTTATTCATACATGAGCTTACTTTAATATATTGTCACAATTTGAGTTCAATATACACGGTGATCACAAAAATTAATTCAATAACATAAATTTGAAAATGCAATATCTTTATTTTTTTAAATGGCACGCCCTATATTTTTTTAATGCCTTGTCTTCGTCTATTAATCGGCTTTCATTTCTATTATATATGTTCTATACCTATCTCTAATAGTTTCGGAGATATTTAAGTTTGTTAATTTTTTTTCGTTGATAACACTGAAGAAGAGTAAAATTAGTCGGTCAAAGCAAGCTATGAATACATAAGAAACTAAAAAACATATTAACTGAAACACAAACACTTAAAATTATAATAAATGTTCAATGTGACCACCATTTTGTCAATAATCTTTGAATAAACGACAAATTTACTTTTCGTAACGTGGAAACATTTATATTTTGAATGACGTCTCTAATTCTTGCATTCATATCATCTACAGTCGTTGGAGGAGTTTGATAGACTTTTTCTTTAATCCAACCCTAAAGAAAAAAATCCAGCTTTGTCAAGTCAGGCGATCTTGCAGGCTAGGAGATCGGTCCTCCTCTTCCAATCTATTTGTTTTGAAACTGGATATTTAAATAATTTCTAACGTTTCTGCTAAAATGCGGAGGAGCGCCATCTAATTGCAGCCACATTTCTCTAAGGGTTTGTAAAGGTAAACCTTCAATAAAGGTTTCAAATTTTAAAAATGAATCTCCATTGATCGTGTTTTCAAAAAAATATGGTCCTATAATTCTTTCCCCAATAATTCCGGCCCAAACATTAAGTGACCAACGGTGTTGATGATCAACAGGAATTATAAATCTAGGATTCTCAGTATCGTAATAATGGAAATTATGTCTATTAACGTATCCGTTTTTGTGGAAAGTAGCTTCATCAGTAAATAAGATCGTACTAAAATAGTTGGGTTTTTCTAAATTTTTATTTATGGCGCAATTGTAAAAGTTTAATCTATTAACGAAGTCATCCTCGTCTAATTCTTGTACAAGTTAGACATGGTATGGATGATATTTATATTTTTTTAACTGATGTTTTTGAAACTCCAACTTCTAATTCCAATTGTTGGCAAGAAACGTGAGGATTTTCAATCACGGATTACCTTCCTTACTTGCGGTTCTTTCTCGTTCTAAATTGTCTTCGTAAAGAATACTGCCTGTTTGCTCGAAACGCTCTTTCAATCTTGCTAATGCTGAAACTTGCGGGTGTCGTGCATTTGGAAATGTTTGCTTATAAATTCGATGAGCTAAAAGACAATTTTTATCGCTTTCACCAAGGACGTAAATCATATTAACAAGTTCTTCTTTCGAAAAATTCATTTTGTAATTTAGGAAGTAAGTATACAATACTACACAAATATTAGCACTGTTTGACAAGTTTGATTTCTTCATTTGTTTTCGTTTATCTTTTGTTTTACGCTCTTTTGATTAAATTGTTTAATTTTACGATGAATCGTTTAAAAACATCTCAAATATCTCTTAAAAATGGTGGTTTCATACAATGTTTATTATAATTACAATTTATGTATTTCAGTTAATATTTTTAAGTTTCTTATGTATCCACAGCTTGCTTTGACCGACTAATGTTACTCCTCATCAGTGTTATTAACGAAAAAAATTGAACAAACTTAAATATCTCCGAAACTATTAGAGATAGGTATAGAACATATTTAATAAAAATTAAAGCCGACTAATAGACGAAGACAAGGCGTTAAAAAATATAGGGTGTGCTAATTAAAAAAATTAAGATATAGCATTTTCAAATTTACGTTGTTGAATTAATTTTTGTGATCACCCGTTTATTCAAAGACTTCATGTTTGCCAGCAACAAAATGGTAGTCACATTGATCATTTATTATAATTTTAAGTGTTTGTATTTCAGTTTACATGTTTTTTAGTTTCTTATGTATTCATAGCTTGCTTTGACCGACTAATTTTACTCTTCTTCAGTGTTATCAACGAAAAAAATTTAACAAACTTAAATATCTCCGAAACTATTAGCGATAGGTATAGAACATATTTAATAGAAATGAAAGCCGATTAATAGACGAAGACAAGGCATTAAAAAAGTATAGAATGTGCCATTTAAAAAAATGAAGATATAGCATTTACAAATTTATGTTATTAAATTAATTTTTGTGATTACCGTGTATATTGAAATCCAATTTGACAATAGATTAAAGTAAGCTCATGTATGAATAAATTCTGTACCAAAGATTATTTCTTTATCTTTAAAAGTAATTGAGATACGCCTACTTGAATTACTACATAAAAATGTCAGTTTTTAGTTAACTTTGCAAATATCTCAAAAACTGCAAGATTTAGCTTGTAAGTAATTCTTATAAAAAAGATGTAAAATTATAAGGAGAACCGAAAAATAAAATAATATATAGGGTGTTCTATTTAAAAATCAAAAGTTCTATACTGTACCGCTTTTATATTACACCCTGTAGAAACCAAACTATTTTTAGATTATGCAGCTTATAAAAATAGATACCTTTCGTATTTAAACTTATCTTCTAAGTTTAATGGCTAAGGAGCTATCGACCGAATACGCACTATTGGTACATCCTGTATAAGCACGAGTAAGTATAAATTAAAGACTAGAAATTAATGTAATCTAGTACACTTATCCATTAAAATTTTTCCAAAATATTTTAAACACTTCAGTCAAAAGTTTTGGATTAAAATATCTACTTCAACCTATTTTGATTAAATATTGTAACTAAATTATTATGGTTTTACAAACCTGAAAGACCTCCGTCTTTCAGAGTGTCACTTTTGCTTACCGTTATATTTTCCGTATCATCTAGTCTTCTTCCACGTTGGCGTATGTTTTTCTGTAACTGAGAATTGTTTTTTTAGTAAACCGATAATTAGAAAAATTCTATTCCGTTTGTATTCAAAGGCTTTCACAATTCATTTATACAGGAAAATTAACGACGTCAAGCCGTCAACAGACAAGATGTTATTGAAATCCTTACAGGTTTCGTCTTTCACTACAGTATACTGCGCTTGCGTCATTTAACTTGTAGTAGCAAGTCACAAGGTAAGGTTTACCCGGTTTTCAACTGCCTCTCCTTTAGAACTCTTAGTCCACCAAAAAATAGGACCGGTAGCACTTACTTAAGGGCAGTAAAAATAATAAAGAAGGCACTGTTAAGCTACGATAAACATGAACCCAGTGCTTTTTAAAATTGCTTATAGGCGCAGTAATAAAATTCAGGTTATTAAATGATTACACATAAAAGTATTATGTAAAACACCATCACTTAGGCCAGATAACGTTGATAAAAGTGAAGAATATCCCTTAGCTGTACTGTAGGTGCATTATTGATTTAGTCTAACCGAAGTCTTAGAGGTGCTTTTTTTGGAGCAATGAACGTTATACCTCTAAAGCATGTACTAAAAGTTTTTGACCATTGGATAGTTTGGGCGTACGAGCGGTGCAAACTGAACCACGGTTCCTGCCATGGTGGTGGAACCTGGATTTGCCCTTGTTTTCTGCGTGCATTTCTAAATTTGTGGGATGTGCCAACTTAGAATCAGCCTGAAAATTAAATACTGAAATTGATTGTCGCCAACAGCTTTCACTCTTAATCACTCGTACACTTCCTCAAGTATAAAACTGCTTACGTAGCTCCACCAAAGAACATCTGGGCATTCCTTAAAAAAATTGATACAACAATGTTACAGCACCAAACGCCATTCGCCAAAAAAATAAATTGATGAAAACATTGTTGTCATTCGCGAAAAGGTATTAATGCAAAAAAATCCTAGAGCATCAAACGGCATTTATTAAACACGGATTGATGTGATGTAAAATATGACACTTGGACGCATAATTAGTGCACACCTTGCAGTACCCTCTAGCAATAGCATAAAGCCAATGAATCTTTTAACGTATGCTATTTAAAAATTTGTAAGGTTTAATAACCGCGATTTAAAAAATTAACATGGGACAGGTGGTTCTGTTTAATGTTTGCTATTCAAAAAATATGTTTCAAATAGGATTTCTCACAAGCAAAAAAAAAATGATTCGATGTGTTCTAGGTTTATTTAAAATTACACAAGTTATTCAATCAATTAAATCGACCCACATACATATTGTAAATAATATATTTTGTAGAAGAAATAAACACAATTTGAAATTAAGTGTTACATTTTTACCAATCTCTAATAACCACAAGCACATATTCAACACAATGCAAGTACATACGTCATTGTGTGTGTGAAAATGACCGGGTCAGATAATTACGATACATTGAACATATAAAGTGGAAGATTGCGCAAGTTGAAATTCACGTTCTATTTTAAAGTTCTAAAATTGGAAGACATTTTTAATTAACTAAGCATTACGTACTAAAAAAAACCATTCGCGTTTTTAGAAGAACGTTTACCGTATCAAATGGCAATAATCGCGTTATACTGTGAAACATCTTTGATTTTTTATACCATATCGAACTTTAGGTAACATACGTATAATGATGAGAATGATGATTAAGTAATTATACAACCAATAAAGCCAATAAAACCGAGAATACCTAATATGAATGATGTATAAGAGCCAATGGCGTAAGATAGGGTTTACGGAGGGTGAAACTATTATCTATATTTCAAAAACTTTACTATACACTGATGAATGCAGAGTAAAGTATGCGAAATTAAATTACGAACGTACACAGGTTGGTCACTTACTTGATTGCTAGTTTCTTTGCTTGCGTGTTTGCGGGTTCAATGTTTGTGTGTTTTTCTACGTGCTTCTTTATTAATAGATTTTTTATTTTGCATGCGTGCGTGCGTGCGTGGATGTATGGGTGCAGGAGTGCGTGTGTGTTCGCGCGTGCACGCGCGCGTGTGTGTGAGTGTGTGATGTGAGTGAGTGCTGGTGAGTTCGTGCGTTGTGTCGTCGCTGCGCGTGTATGCTGCGTGCGTGCGTGCGTATGTGTGTGTGTGTACTCCATAACTTTCGAAGGATTTCACATATCAACTTGAAATTTGGCACACATATAGATGTTAATTACTCAAAGCGACTGATTGCGTTTGGGGTCAGTGGGGTATGGCGAAAGGAGTAAAGTTGGGGGGGTAAGTACCCCTTTTGCAATTTTTTATTTTTTACATTTTTTCGTTTTAATGTGTGATTAGTAATATAATTGTGAGTATTTTTTGTTCCTATAATTTTTCTGTACAAGAAACGGTTTACACGTCACTTTAAAAACCGGCTTTCCTAAATATCTCCGGAACGACTTAACATATTCAAAAAGTGAAAATACCATTAGACAGGAAATCATTTCTCACAAAAAGTGTTCTCATTTTCGAAATATTTCTAAAAAATTCGATTTTGTAACCCGTCCACACGATTTTTTTGAAATTTTGATATTAATTAAATTTCTGATCGAAAAGCATTTTGTAATTTTTTTATAAAGTTAATCGTTTTCGAGTTATTTACACAAAATCGATTATTGGGTGTGGAAGTAGTGATACAATTTGCGGCGGTTCTTTAGAATATTTTATTGCCGAATCTCTCCCGAGTTTGAATTAAAAATTCAGAAATTTTTTCTCAGTCGCGGATTTTAAAAAAAATGACAACTTAAAAAGCTCCATAAATAATTTATGCTCTAGGAAGTTTAAAAGTGAAAATTTCATGGGCTTACTTTGATTAAATTCTGAAAAAAAAACAATCCACATAAGGTGAACTTGAATTTCTACAAAAAAAAAATGGAATTGGTAGTAAGAGAGAGTAATAACAAAAATAGAAGGTTAAGAAATAATGTATAATATCAAAATAGGTCATTATAGTTTCTTATACGATAAAGTTATGCAAATACATTTCGTAATTTTCCGGAAAAAAATCTGTTCACTGGCCTTTAAAAAATTATTAATTTTCGTTATAACTATGTAATTTAGACTCATTGAAATAACCTTAACTCATTTAAAGATGAAAGAAGGAATTTCCGCTCATTTAAAATACGATCGTCTTACATAAACATAAACGGAAGATACATTTAAAGGTAGAAATACGTAACTAATATTCAATTTTAAAGTGATGTTGATAATTTAATGTTGTATGCGATAATGTAAAACGGTAATTTATTCATACGGCAAGCGTTTTCTCTATCGATTTAATTGTAAATTAGAAATAATTACCTATTAGTTCAATGAAGAAAAAGCGATGCAGAGTTCAAGGATATTAGTAATGAGCGGAACGAAAAACATTTATTTATGTATACATTTATTATACTTATACAGGAGCCGTGGTCTTGCAAAATCGTAAATAAGTTCATTCGCGTAATCGAAAATCTTGTTAGATAATTGAATAGATAAGTTCTCTCTGCTATTTATGTTGTTAAAAAACGAGTAGTCTTAAGTTAATTGAATATTTTCTAAACTTACTTTATAGAAATTCACGATTATTTTCAATAAATTAAAAAATTCTACTAAATTGAAAAAATGCGTATATTCCGTAACGGGAATAGAACCCATTACCTTACAACCTGCTTAGCATTCGGAAGGTAATGAGTTCTATTCCCGATACCGTTTACCCTGTCTGATATTTTTTCAGAGGGTTCTCCTCATACACATATAGCGACATGGTCACTGCAAATATGCCCACCATGTGCGGTTATTTAGACGAACGCTGGCGAAGTGCTGCCCGCTCCCTACCTCCGATCCTATCCTGATCATTAATCCCACCATGCATACATACCTAATATGTGAATGTTGAAAATGCATGATAGCTGAAGACGCTTGGCAAGCTCCAGTAGCCCACCCTACCCCTGGGCGAGGTAATGAAACACACCGCCTTTTCCTTTTTCCGAAACTCCGCTCACAATGTTTCTTCCTCAAAATGGGTCTTGGGAAATTTGATTTACATCTGCAATACTCAATTAAAAATAGTTCGGTTAAAAGAATCAGTCAATTTCTAATTAAGTAGCACGTATGTTTAAATATAATTCCTTTTATGTAAATATTTATTTCTTCACGCGTTTTAATACATGTATCGTTATCAAAAGAAAATATATAAGTTATATTCAGGTAAAACAAAAAATTTGATGTAAATTATAAAATATCTGTTAAAAATGAGTTTATAAGATCAACCTGTTCGTTCATTAGATGTATGTAAACCCCTAGCGGACTACGTTTACTTTGACTGTTTTCCTGCGGCTGTAGTTCCAAATCGAAGATTGGGCGTGGGTTCTTTTAGATGGGGCTGAGGTTTTACACTGACGAATAAACGAAAAGAGATTTTATACATGTATTAGTCTATAACTTAACAATCCTAAATATTCAAACTTGCACTAAACTAAGATAATAAAACAAAATGATTAATACAAATTTTAAACAAAATAAAAAAGCAAACTACAATGACTCTTATTAAAAGAAATAAACGAACGCTTTTTGGCAAAGGCACTCAGAGCGGCTTTTAACCCACTGCAGCACTCGACTATGTTCTCTTTACGGTGGCTAAGTAAAATAATGTTAACGGTACAGGTAAAAAGAGTAATGCATTCACACAAGGATAAACTAACTCAATCAAGGTTCAAGCCCCAATCGATGCAAATTTTGTCTTTATGTATGTAGAACTGATGTAAATTATTATTATAATAACTCAAAATACGTTAAAGTAAACAAAGGATAATCAGAAAATATTCCTGGGTACATCCTTGATTAGTACCTCTAATAACAGGATTAAGTTTCTACTGTTACGAATGTATGATAACGTTTTATTGTTCGTTGAAATATTTTCATAGTAATAAGGGTGTGTAAGTCGACGGTCTCTACTTGCAAACGAGGTACGGTAGTGTTTAAGAAAATCGATACTTTTATGTTTCAATGTCTGCTGGAGTTTTAGCAGTTTTATATCTAATTTATTTAATAACATTTTAACGTATTTTGCTAATATTTCTAACGGAGCTTATTTAAATAAACGGATGATATTGATTAGTTTTAGCAATTAACTGAAATGCTGTCATGGTGGGTAGAGGTGGCTACTGAATTTACTGGTTTTTCAAAGACGAAATTGATCTTGGGAATCGAATTTTGTGGGTGTTCACGTGTTGAATGCCTTTATATTGGAACAATTTATTCTTTTTCATGGTAATATGCATCGTTGGGACTACTTTGGTGGTAGCTAGAAAATGGTGGTGGTGAAAAAAAGAAACTCTGGTCTCGGGAGGGGTGCATAAGGTGTTTAAATCTTGGAACGATTAGTTTACTGGAATTTTACATTTTATACCGACGGACTGGTTCAATTAAACATTTTAGGTAGTCAGGATACAGAGAATGCTTAACACAGGAATATTTCTTTATCGTGTAGTGGGATTACAAAACGGGAAATTACGCTAAGTGTATAATTTTTATACTCATTTTTATTTACGTAACTTCTAACTGGATGACCAGAAATAATTGTGTACACCCTAGTCTAGTTCGCCCCTTTTTTTCAAACAACACTGTGCATTTAGTATGATGCCTGGGGCTGCGTGTAAGTGTGTAAATTGGCGGTAGCATCTGCCAGTAGAACTAAGCAATTAGCTTCGTTCCGTTGTCAGGTGAACACTGTGAGGCCGGCGAAATTTAGGCAAATAACCTTTCTGTCCAATGTTGTAAGTAGATAACGACTAAGGCAGTTAAGCTCGTCGTCGGGATATCTACGGGTGTTTGCGCAGGTAAAGACGAATTTGAGCGACCGCCGGTGAAGATGTACAGTCAGTAGCGCGCCGTTAAATAGGAATCTTCTGGAGGCGGGGATGGCTTCTGTTAATGGCATTAAGTCAGAGGTCGGATAATGTTTAAGTAGTGGACAGAATATTTCTGTTTAATGTTTATAATTTATTTTTGGAATGCTGCAAAAAGTCTAATATTGTTTTGTGAAGTATTTGTAACATATAATGTGTTCTTTGCATCTAATATCAAAGTTCTTAGGTGTCTGTTCAATATAAACAGAATTACAGGATGTGTAGTTCAATTTATAAATACCCGACTTCAAAATGTCGTTAGTTGTATCTTTAGGGTTAAATAAACATTTAAGAACATTGGTATTAGCTGTGTATAGATCATAACAACCAACACTAGCTAAAAATTAAGAACACAAACTGTCTATCAAACATATTTACCCAATTCCCACAGAACCGACAGATCAATTTCATATTTCAGAAAAATATCAAAAAAGTAGCTCACACATTAGAAAACAACCAAAATCCAAAGTGCTATTCAAGACGAATACCAGTGTTCCAAAATAATTATTTAATGCCAACGATTTAACTAACCACGTTATAAAGTCGGGCATTTATAAATTGATCTCTGCACATTTTTAATCCTCTTTAGGTAGATTGGACGAACACTTAGGAACATTGATATTAGATACAAAGAACAAATTAGATGTTACTCATATAAAGACACAGACAAAAATAAAATTGTGCCGCACATTTAATAATTAATAATCACCTTATGACTAAAACAATACTAAATTTTTGCATTTCTATAATAAAAAAGACAAATTAGATGTTTTGTAAACATCCGAAATTTATACACATAAACAAAAAGAGCCTTTAATGAACGAACATGTTGATCTTATAGACTCACCTTTAACACATATTTTGAATATAGAATAATAATTAACTTCAGGTTTGGTCTTTTACCTTAACGATTTCCTACCATAGCTGCTTGTTATTATTTTACTTATTTATTTTCTCTCGATGGTGATACATGCATTGAAATGCGTAGAGAAATAAATAATTATATAAAATGAATTTTGGAATTATATTGTATATAGAACATTAGTGCTGTTAAAGATTGTATTATACGAAGTGTAAGGTTAAAGAATTTAAGTTTAATCAAGTTTTAATTTCTTAGTTGCTATTTAATTCTTATAAAATATGAAAACATATTAACCCAAAAACAATCAACATAATATCGATATCACATTATAAGGACATTTGCCTTGATACCATCGTAATTATTTCCAAAATGCCTAAAGTTATTAAATATATTATAAAAGGCATTCGTTGTACTGAAAATATCTAGTGTGGAGCACCACAAGACCTTCCAATCTACAAAATGGAAATTAAAAGAAATGAAATAATTTGAAGTATAATCTTTTTGGGGTAATTATGCAACCTCTTTTTTGTATTCATAACGAAAACAGGCAACCCTGTAAAAACAATAACAATAAGCTATGTCAGAAGGACGTTTAAAACTTCATGTCACATAAATATTATATATATATATATATATATATATATATATATATATATATATATATATAGATTTGAACTTAAAATATTTGGTGTGGAACAGCACACAACCTTCCAATCTACAAAATGGAAATTGAAAGAAATGATATAATTTTAATAACATTTTTTTTACGATAATTATGCAACCTCTTTTTTATACGTTCATAACGAAAACAGGCAACATTGTAAAAACAAAAACAATACTCTATGTCAGAATGACGTTTAAAACTTCATGTGAGATAGAGATTAATAGATATAAAATACATGTTAACTTAAAAAAAATTCCAAATATAAAAATATCGGTAATATCGGTTCAGCATTTTCAATCATGTTTGTTTAATTTTTACATTTATTTCGCTTTATATTAAAAAACTTTATAAAGAAAATTTATGTAAAATAAGCTTTTCTTTAAAAAATACGTCTATACTTTTTCTTATAAAATTAATCGTTATTCAGATAATGAAAAAATCTGAATTAACACTTTAATTCTACTTTAGGAATTAATCGATATGTTTAAGGTCTATATCTAGGTATTTTTATATCTTTGAAGTAGGCAGCTGTTTCAGAAATATATGATAAAAAACAAAAACTGCCCCTAATAAACCCCTTCTCCGCCGATGGATTTCTCCTAAAATCTAATCAGCTGCAAGCGAAATGAATATAGTCGGGCCGGCGAGAGGTGTCTTATGACTAATCTTTTCGTAAAGCATGGTTTAAGATTTTAAAAACGTATGTCGTAATGGGTTCATATAGTTAGTAATTTTGAATAACAACAAAACATCGTCAATGTTTCTAGGTTAATTTCCAATTTAAGCCGCGCTGTCAAATTTAGTCGAATTTCGTTTAAGATCTGTTCGCATTTATTCTGGTATGTAAAGTCCACCGAGTGTGGGGAGTCACATGATAAAAATATATTATACAACTATAAACGATTATCAGAACCGAGACCGGGTCAACAAAATTTCGTTTTGGATCTATTTTACAAATTAATTACATCAATAATTTTCAATAAGAAACGAATTAGCTAGCAGTAGGCAGTGCCCGAATGAGGTGCGAAAAGTTTGGTTAATTGCGGACGATCGTTTTTAGCCGACAGATCTCATTACGTCAAAAGAGTCAAGAAGGTAATTTGGTTTTCGAAGCCACTTATAAATAACTCATTTTGTCATAAATAAATACACAGTATTGAATGTTAAAAATGAGATTTATTATTCGTTAATAATAATATAACCGATTTTAAAAATTCGTTTGATCATTTTAAAATATATATATAATATATATATTATATATATAATAATAATAATAATAATAATAATAATGTTTTATTGCTGTAGTACATGTTATAGAAAAACACTTTACAGAAGTCTTAAATTACAAGATTCAAATTATTGAACACTATAAAAGGCATTTAATAAAAAGAACTTAATTTTCCGTTTTAGCAATCCAAAATCTAAGTTCCTAATTTCTGTTGGTAATAAATTAAAATATTTCAC
>JARFJB010000954.1:1587500-1690000 GCA_036346205.1 Vesta saturnalis
ATGGAAACTAATAAATTACGAAGCGAAAGGTAAATTATAACTACAAAACACGATGCGATTATACGAAACGAAATACGAAGAATAATTTGAGGTTAAATAGCCAAGAAGATATCTGACAGCGTCATGCGCTTTGACTTTAGAATCGACATACGTTTTTAAGTCCTGCATTTAAAATATATAACAGACGTATATTATATAACCCATCTTTTTTTAAGTAGGAACTTCGCACTAAGATAAAGGGAAACAGATGCATTTCACAGTAATAATTATAACCTCGTTCTCGAGTCCGCCATGAGACATCTCTCCTCGGCGCTAGTATACAAGCTTAAATACAAAATTTTAAGTACGTAGGTATTTCCACACAGACGCACATCCAGACATGATTGCTGATCTTGGCCAAAAGTTGTAAAATGAGCTAATAAGTCGATTTAGCGATAGTGAAAGAAACATCGATTGGAAGAAGAAAATATGATAATGGAGAGTTATCAAGACTTAGAAGTCATTTTAATGGTGTTTAAAATCTGTCAATGCTTTCATTAACGCGAAACGTGTTCCATAGAACACACCCCATTCTTAAGATTGCAATTAAGCATTTACGTGAAGTTGACTGACAGGTTTCATCCATATCGTATCCAACTAAATGAAGCACTTAAAGGACAATTAGTATACAATTAGTATACAATGTAAACAGGTATAATTTACACTCTACGCCGATGCCAATTCACATTTTATGAGAATTCTTGACCAGCAACATAGGTGGATTGTAAATGTATAGGGAGTAATAATTGGAGACCGCATAATGGAGTCGCATTTTTTTGGTAGACACCTCAATCGGAACAGTGTTCAAAATTATTTAAACGAAGATCTTGATAATCTGTAGGAAAACATACCACTAGAACTATCGAGAAGGATGTGGTTCCAGTTCTGGATGTAAAATATCCAGGCCGTTGGATTGGAAGAGGAGGACCTGTTCCGTGTCCACCAAAGTTAGCAGATCTGACGAAACTCGATTTTTTCCTATAGCCATACATTAAATATCTGGCCTGAAAACACCTCCAACGACACAGGCAACCGTGTGGGAAAGAGTAACAGAAGCATTTTATTCAGTTACTCCCTTGATGTGACGAAATGTAAATAAGTCTTAAACCGACAGGTTCAATATGTGTCTACAACAAAATGGTAAAGTGTTCGAACATCTGATGTAGTAGTTACTGTGTTTATGATAATTAATTTACGTAACGTTCAATAATCTTTTATATTGGATGATTTTATTATTATTTAAATAAATATGGTATACATTTTTTATACAAAAAGACGTAGCATTATTACGTTAGCGAGTAGCAATTGTTTGGGTTCCTTGTACCATTCCGCCTCTGATTTTTCTAATTTTTTGTGTTTTTCGGAAATCTTAATATCTCAAAATTAGGTTGTGACAGATTGAAAAGTATTTCTAACGGCGAAATAATATGGGTGGTGTTGTATTTAAGAAACTCAATTAAAGTAGAAGTGAATGTAGAGATATTCGAAGAACAATTTATACACTCTGTATGATAGAATCCAAAAGTAATAGCATAGCATTACGCAAAAAAACGGCAGTTATGGCTCGCTGCCACCTGATTCATACTAAAACATGAAAGAACATCAGAGTTTATCTCGCCAAAACATTCTTCTGATGCTTCCTTGCAACTTGCAAGAATGTCAACATAAATGAAGTATCAGTATTAATTATAAATACCTAGATCAATACGTATTTAGACTCTACTTTTATTGCAAGATTAGTTTGCTATCACCCTACTTTATCCTTAATAAATCAATGTGGTAATACAAGCCTGCCTTTCATAAATGGTGATCGCCAGGTTATACAGTTAGTTAACTGCAGTATAAGAAAAACATCACAACATGTTAAGGATCTGCATTTACAATTAACGAACCAAAAGTAACATATTTCATAACAGGCACACACACACACAGTATTCCAACAGGAACATGATTTAGTGTTGCACCGGTTATCTCATCTAGCTCAGCATTATGCCAGTTTTACCCGAGAGCGGTTTTACTCTTCCACCACATTTACAAGGGACTACCCATCTTAAAATATGCTACATTATAGGTGTGAAATGTCAAAATAAAATACATCAATAATGAAATCAAGAGACCTCTCTACATTAAATAACAAGATTGTGATGTAATATTAACTTTCAAATTATCATTGATATTAATTTGTATTAGATGGAATAATCACAAGCTGCTCATCTACAAAACCATAATAAATATGATATGGACTTACGGAATTGAACTGTGGGGATGTAGTAAGCCATCGAACACTAAAATTCTTCAAACGTTTCAATCAAAAAGTACGCATGTTAGCTAACGCGCCATGGTACATGTCTAACGAAACTCTACAAAATGATCTGAGAATACCAACGAAGAAATCAAACCCATTGCTACCAAATATAAAAACAGGTGCTCGTAGGCAAAATATTCACACAGCAACCAGCAGAAACTGTGGCCAGAGCATCGTCTTAAATGAATCACAGAGAACCATTACTGGATGGTACCTGATTAAAATCAAATTATTTTACCCCATTTACTTACTACTTTGTATATTTATAGTGGATTGTAAATTCGCAATTATTAATTAAAAAAAAAAGCTGTGTGGTTTGATGGTTTGCATAAAAAAACACTTTCTTGGTTGTCATTTGGTGGCAATATCTCTCGGTAAAAATATCTCCAATATTTGCAAGAATTACATGCGTTAATTGGCGGTGACACTACCACTCGATTCGGTAGTCTAAAAGCTGCATCACTAGATTTTATCCAGAAGGTACTTACGGCTTTTGGAGATGAACATTTGGATCTTGAAAAATCTGGAAAAAGTTTGCACCTACCTATTCAATAAACAAATATTGACAGCGGATAAGCTTAGATATAAATTAATTTTACAAAACGTTGGTTTCCGCTTAAACAGCTCAGTCATATGCACTTCTGATGCGCTATACCTACATTGCTAGAGAGCTTCAGCCCAAACATTCATTTAGAAGCATGCTTCAGAACCGCTAATTGAGCCTCTGGATTTTATTAAATATGGGTACGTATTAAGAGAATCCTTCTTGTACCCTAAACAAACGTCCAAAGCACCTCTACGGGTATCTCTAATTAAATTTTGCAAAGGTAAATCAGATTGCCATACTATGTCTTGTAGCTGTAAAAAATCTGGTATAAATTGTATTTCTTTATGTAAATGTTTTGTAAAAGATTGTAAAAATATATTACTACGATATAATTTTTTAACCGTAGGATACTTAACCAATAAGATATCGGTATTTACCTAATCCGGACTTCTGAGACCCGTTATATAAAATTGCGTATAGTCAGAATAGAAACAAAGTTATTGAAGTAAAACTTTATTTATTTATGCATATACATTACAAAAGGTGAGATTAAATATGAAAGTGAACATTATTGTTTAAAAGTTTTTTAGGGATTGGAGAAGCATTTAATGCACATTCTAATACTATGCTCATTACATATTTTATTTTTACAACTAATGCATGTTGTGCTGTTACGATCAATATTTGCAGGGCACACTGAGCATCTCTTTCTCTTAAATTTTGAACTTTGTTTGGGCGGCTTGCGAGCCAGAGATATCAATAAACCTGCTTGGACACTCCCGGATATTACTCCGTAGGGTAGGGTTAGTAGATCCTCTCTGCATATGTGCTATCACTAGTTCCTTCCTTAAATATTTCAAAAACAATTTGCGTTTGTGAGTTACTCTTATGTTTTAGTTTAGATGTTCCTTTGTAAAGACCATGTATGCGTTGAGTGCTGCGACATCAATGATATTGAACAAAAATGTCATGGACCATCTTTTACTTTGCATTTTGCAAGTGTATGTCGACACCATTTGATGTATGATGTCAACACCGCCCTTTGTTTTATTACAATGCGTGATGATTTCAGGATTGTTCTTAGCGTAACTTACCACCGATACGGAAAGCACAACAATGAAGAACAGACTACACGATCTTTTGAGTCTTTCATTTCTTTTGGAATGTTACGCTTATTCTGACGTAGTGTACCCGCAACAGTAATAATTTTATCCAACAGATAAATTGCTAGCGGAACACTAGTGAAGACGTTGTCTGTCGTGAGATTCAGACCAGAATTATGAATTCCACGCACAAAAGTTTGTACTACTTTAACCCCCAGGTTTTTATGTGGAGGTTCTTCGAGTTGGCGTCCAACATAAGCTAAACCATCTAGAGCATAACCAGACTTAGATTCATACATCCATATTTTTCCGGTTTACTTGGCACATATTGAACGAATCTGTATCTACCCCTAAACCCAACGAGTTATTCAGCAATAGTTTCTAGTATTCGGTATGACGCAGGTTTTGCATTGCTGAATGAATAAATCCCAAACGTAGGATACCATTGCTAAGTTATCGGTTTTCAAACGCGCATTCCGAGTTCGCTTGTCGTCAAATCTGACGAATCTTCGTATTTCTTCAAAGCGAAATATAGACAATGTGGCTCGGTATGAGGGGTTGACAGATTCACTACAAAATAGTTCTCTCGCAAGAACATCCCAGCTTCTGTCAACTCCCGCATGAGTAAGTAAACCACAGAATGCAAGAAATTCATTAACACTTACATCTTTCCACGGTTTTCCATTTGCTCCGTAAACACGTCTCCCCTCTAAATTAGTACAGTTTATAGTCTACTGTACAATAACTGGAGTTACAAATAACTGAAACGCTTCGTTTGGTGGTTCAGCCATATGTTTTCTTGCTAGTCCTGGCGCACGCGGAATAAAACTGTGAGGTTGAATTCATTTTCTGTTGGAGGTTCTAAACTCCAATCCAGACCACCTAGAGTAATGTAACCACTCGTTGAATATCGTCAACATAATCCTCTGAATTATCATCATCAGAACTGGATCCAGAATGCTCGTCAGAAACAAATTCGAAATTTGAATCTTCTGTGTCATCGTTTTTTGCTTCTGAGACACCACTTTCTTCAGAAGGCGGATCATCACCTTCAGCTGCCCACTGCGATACTGTTTCTTCATAGACACGGTGACCAAATCTCACGCTTTTCACATTCTTTCTTGATATCATTATCATATGTGTTTCACAAGTTCACTTCTATTACAACTGAATAAAAATTAGCTGCGTCTACTTTTATAAGTTCAGCAGTAATGCAGGTTTCAACTTGCTCAAACACGTACAATTCTGCGCAGCACTGCCTGACAAATTATAATAACTATCAGCCTTTATGAGTAACTAAAATCTCTCCGTGCCTAAGAGGCCCGGTTTATGCATCCTAGGGTTAACCCACAACGAAATTAGCTTTTAATTAAAAATTATTATTAATTTTATTAAATACACAAACAAAAAGTTTACCTGGAGTAGGATTTGAACCCACGACCTGTACTTTGTTAGACTACCACGCTAACCAACTGCGCTATCGAGATTCAAGCCCCAATCTTAAATTTTGTCTTTATGTATGCCGAACTGATGTAAATTCTAAATATAATGAGATTACAATCAAATCACTTATATTAATGGGACGTGAGTCTGCAATATCGCAAGGATTCACACATACCAAAGCAACTTCACTAATATTAAATTATTATCAGTTCTACATACATAAAGACAAAAATTACATCGATTGGGGCTTGAATCTCGATAGCGCAGTTGGTTAGCGCGGTACCCTGGCAAAGTACAGGTCGTAGTTTCAAATCCTACTCGAGGTAAACTTTTTATTTATGTTTATTATGTTTTGTTATGAACGAATAAGTTCAAAGGTAAATATGTAATTAAAAATTATTATTAATTTTATTAGCAAAGTACAGGTCGTGGGTTCAAATCCTACTCAAGGTAAACTTTTTATTTATGTATTTAATAAAATTTGTAATAATTTTTAATTACATTTTTATTTATGTATTTAATAAAATTAATAATAATTTTTAATTACATATTTACTTTTGGATCTATTCGTTCATAACAAAACTTATAATAATTTACAATTATTCAAGTTCAAAGGTAAATATGTATTAAAAATTATTATTAATTTTATTAAACACATAAATATAAAGTTCACCTCGAGTAGGATTTGAACTTTAATACTTTGATATCGAGATTAAGTCACTCGATAACTGTCTTTATGTATATCAGTTCTATATACATAAAGACGAGGTTTGCATTGATTGGGGCTTGAATCTCGATGGCGCAGATGGTTAGCGCGGTACTCTAGTAAAGTACAGGTTGTAGGTTCAAATCCTACTTTAGGTGAACTTTTTATTAATGTATTTAATAAAATTAATAATAATTTTTAAGTACATACGAGGTAATTCCAAAAGTTATGCCCTCATTTCGTTAAATCAATTGAATTGCTCTGGTAAGGGAACTTTTCGTTTGTTCAACCATTCAGTTATATTTTGTAGGATTTCTAAAATCTGGACCTATCATTGTGTGGTACTGTGTTGGATCTACCGATTTATCGGAGATCACTCCCGACACATATCGTAACCATTATTATTTATGCTGTTTCTTCATTTCGTCACGGCAACAGCGGAACCTCTTTTTCCAACGAAGCCAATATCAAATATAATGATTCTCCCTCTGAAGCCGTTTATTTCTTTAATTACTCCTCGGTATTGATTGAAACTCGCGCCGTTTTTTGGAGTAACAAATTTCACCCAACCAAAATTTCTTGAATGGTTTGCGCCACACCATGTTCCATTAGTAAAAAAATATTCCATGCCGCTTCTCAGTACCTTTCGATCGAATATAAATATTCTGCTCTTTTAGCAGCTACTGTACTAGCTTCCCTCAAGATTGGTGTGTTCTCTAATTTTTTATAAGTAAAATTCAGTTCTTTTACCCATCTCTTTAATGTGGTAGTACATACATGTGTAAAATCCAGAACTCGTCTGTCAATCTTTGATGCAGCTCTACTCTGGTTGAAAACCTTTTTTCCATTTAAAAATTTAATATTTTTCTTCGTATAACGCCCTTTAGAAAATCATCGATATCTACTTTCGGTTTACTACTTGTTGGCCACGCCTCTGACACTGTACCAGTACTACTGGCCCCTTCTTCAATTGATATTCTTACACTTCTTTCACGGATCCCCAAGCATTCCCCAGTACGCTTTGTAACTTGATTGAGAGTAATTGCGTTTACGCCATTTTTTCCGATTCTTTTACCTTTAGAACAATCAGTAGTAGTGGGGCACTACCTTCATTTTGACCTTGGGAATTCCCAAGGTCGCCCATGTGGGGGACGTATTTCTCAAGCCCGGTCTTGGGGTTGGCCTTGACCTCCGCGGGAAATTTGAATAAGGGTCTTAATGCTAGCTTATAAGACATGTATAGGAACTTGTTCTCGGGTCTGAGCCTCTGATTTGAATTTGTATACTTATGTCTACTTCTATCTATCTAACATGAAGTTTAAATATCATTCTAGCAAGGATCACTATTTTTGTTTTACAGAGTGATTTTATTTCGTAATGAGTTTAGTACATTTAGCTCGCGATCATTGATTTAACCGTGCATATAATAATACTTACTTTTTATTTATAACAATAAAATAATAAAAATTAAACATAATTTTTGGTCATATATTGATCTGTTTTAAAATATATCATCTCTAGAACCCATATATCATCTCTAACAAATAACGTTTCAACGTCTTTTAAAACTATTGAAACTCATATCTGTTGCCAGAATCCTTCAGCGCCCGGTTTATGGATCAAATCCATACTGAATTAAGAAATATTAAAAAACCCTCAACTTTTCCAAAGGATTTTATACTAAATTAGCTACTAAACTGAAAGAATTTCCATCAACTAGCAAGATTAAACAAGTACCTATACAACAATCTATTATGGATAATACAAGAACAAAAACATCATTGCAATTTATCATAGACTTCCTCCTTTTGCCTTTTATTGCTGTTTCACAAGTTAATTTCTGTAAATAAAGATATTGAAATAAGGTAGGTGAAATAAGAAGAAAACTTACGATCATAAAACTTATTACGTAAAGAATAATTTCTTTTAAAAACCTTCCAGAACATTTTTTGCCCACGCCATTGTGCACCTGTTTCTTATTTGCAAGCAGTTTACTGTCCATTTTATTACTTTAAACTTTCTTCATAAAGTATTTAGAGCTAAGTTACAGGAATAAATTATCACTTATTGTGTGTTTTTACTTGTCAAACTACTATACTATAACAAATCCCATGTTTCTTTCTTTAGTTTTATATTTAATTAAACATTTTGAAAAATAAACTAAGAAATATTACAAGCAACTAATACGTTTTCTTTGTTTATAAATTAGTGTTGTAAAAGTCTTTAGCGGCTCATTAGTCAAGTCTGCTTTTTATTTCACTGATTATGTAATTGTGCTTTTTTCACAGAATTCACAAATTGATTGAAGACATTCTTAAAGATGTGAGTTAGCCGACTCGAAAAATTTTACCAGCGACCATTATTTGACTCGATTCAATAAAAAATATTTATGTCAAATTTAAATGCAATCACCTTACAAAATTTTGGTTTATCGTGAACAAAAGAAAATATAACCCATATAACCCCTACCACCACCACACAAGATGTTACTGGGCTCTAGACATTTAACTCTTCAGCAGCCATGTAAAATTTGAATGCAATCTTTAAGTGTTTGTGTTAGGTCTAAAGAAAATCATATTTACCGGTTTCTTCTTACCCCACAACTCGACCATCACCAAATATCACTGGGATCTAAATACATATGAGCTTAATCCGTTTACCATATTTGAATACAACTACCTTTAAAGTATATGAGTCATCGTGACTTAAAGAAAATCAGGTTTATTTCTCCTACTCCTTACCCTGCAAATCCACCATCATCAAAATCGCTGGGGTCTAGAAACTTAGGTGCTACACATTTACGTCAAGTTTAAATACCGGGTGAGTCAACGATAGAGTAAAGTAAATTTACTCTTGATCATACCGGGTGTTCCCAAAAAAGCAGAACAAGACAAACTTTAGTTATATAAGTAGTAATGAGACACTATCCCTCCACTTTTTTTACGTCACAAGCCCCGCCCACTTTTACTTTTTTATATGCCCACGTGGGAGACCATATTTTCCACCCCTGCTGGAAGTTTCATTCCTAATTATTTTTTACTCGCTCACGTTTAGGACGTATTTTTTACCCTTGCTGGAATTTTTATCCCTAATTATTTTTTACACACCCACGTGTAGGACGTGTTTTTTCACCCCTATTTTATGACAGCTCACGTATAGGACGCGTATTTTCTACCCTATGGTTTCTTTTCGAGGGTCAACCCTAATTAGAGCCTTTTTGACAGTAATTTTGTACTTGCTCACGTGAGGGGCTGGGATTGGTCTTGGTGCTGGGGCTGGACCTGGAGCTGGTTTTGGGGGTTTGGTCTTGGGTCGGGGCTGGAGCGGGTCTTGGACTTGGGATAAGTCTTGGGGTTGGTCTTGGACCTGGAATTGGTGTTAGGGTTATTTTTGGTGGTCATTTAATTAAGGTCCTTTTGGCTATATTAAGAGCAGTACCCCTAGAGGTTAGGCAAACGCACACGCATACAATGTTGGAAATTGCATAATTACCCTAATAAGATATTATTAAAATTATCGATCCTATTGTTTTAAAATGGTCAAATGCTATTGGATGATCTTTTACCTGTACGAGAAAATGTATTTCTAATAAGGAGGTTCTTGTAAGACTGCAGCTGTGTTAAGGATTGATCTTGCGTGGGGAATTTGAATGACAGTAAAATTTAATTATAGAACACTTATTTTTATTGTAAATGCCATAATTAAAAAATCCTCAGTGAGTTATAAAAAAAATTACTGACATTCGGGTTATTCTCTAATGAAACAAAAATGTTTTATTAAGTTAATTAATTACATAACAGTTATAATAATATTGTCTTCTAAAACGAATATTAAAACATAGTTTACCTGCACTGATTTCATTGAAATATGTTTCATATCCATCCGACAGTTAAAATGTTGTACGCCTTAATATTTTTTAAAGAAACTTGTTACGTATAGCTTAGATGTGTTTTATAACTGTAATTAAAAATCTGTAAATAAATAAGAGGTTAAAAGCACACTCACCAGCTCTGTACTTAAAGAACGTTTTTGAGGGACTGCTTCACTAGTGATAGTCACTGCTTTGTGTTGCTTGTCTAATCAAACTAAAAAATTTTTAGAGTGTAAATATACAAACAACCTTATTATCTTTATCACACTTACTGCAACCTTTCTCTTAAAATAATTAATAACAAATCGGTTTGAAAAATATTCATATTGTACATATGGACACACAAATTGTTTATTGAAGCGCTCTCATTTAAGAGATACAAAAAAAACCTCATTAAGAGTTTGGAATGCAGTAATTACGTGTGCAACATACGGTTTTAAATTGACCATGTATTTTCCCATATTATTTTTATTAGAGTTTTTTTTAAATTTTTATTACCATGATTGTCATTAAAATTATCACATTTCTATTAATGATCATTTTGATATAAAAATGGATGCCTAAAATTTACCATCGTATTTTCAATTTTGGTAAAACATAATTTCGTTTTGAGGAAACGAACTTCAAAACAATCAATTAATCAAACCAGATACATTAGAATGCTTTCATTATATTCATTTAAATAGCAAAATAAATAAATTCAAGATATATCTGAAAATGACTTCTATCAAAAACAGGTTGTCTTTTTAAAAAACCTTAGATTTTTATAAAACAAGACCGGAAGTCCTAGTCGTTATTGAAAATGCTCAACCACCTATGTACAGTATACATTGCAATAACAAATATAATTCAACTCATTGCTTTAAAAATAAATGCGTAATTAAGAGCTGGTTGGTATACATCAGAATGTTATTTGTTAACATGCAATTTAAACACGCGTTGAATAAGAGGTATTGCTTGCTTATATGTTTTATTTAATACAAAAAAACAAAAGCGTTGGAAATTAAACGTCGCTTTCGTCTCTCCCATCCCCGCGTTTCTCTTGTCCCTTTCGTTTCTCACGTTTGTCGTGACCGCTTGGCAGGAGGTTTGAGCTTGTTTGTGGCGCCATCTAGTGGTGTATGAGCTAACAGACGTTTTTCTGTAATAGAGATTGATCATAGTTCCACGTAGTTGTATATTTTCAAAACTACATACAGTTCCTAGGAACTTGCGGTCGGGTCTTCCCCCTTGTCGCGGACCCTTGACAAAATTCTCAAAAGGTCTGTGTAAATAAAACATATAAGCAAGCAAGACCTCTTATTCAACGCGTGTTTAAATTGCATGTTAACAAATAACATTCTGATGTATACCAACCAGCTCTTAATTACGCATTTATTTTTAAAGTAATGAGTTGAATTATATTTGTTATTGCAATGTATACTGTACATAGGTGGTTGAGCATTTTCAATAACGACTAGGACGTCCGGTCTTGTTTTATAAAAATCTAAGGTTTTTTAAAAAGACACAACCTGTTTTTGATAGAAGTCATTTTCAGATACATCTTGAATTTATTTATTTCGCTATTTAAATGAATATAATTAAAGCATTCTTATGTATCTGGTTTGATTGATTGATTGTTTTGAAGTTCGTTTCCTCAAAACGAAATTATGTTTTACCAAAATTGAAAATGCGATGGTAAATTTTAGGCATCCCTTTTTATATCAAAATGATCATTAATAGAAATGTGATAGTTTTAATGACAATCATGGTAACTGTTATGTAATTAATTAACTTAATAAAACATTTTTGTTTAATTAAAGAATAACCCGAATGTCAGTAATTTTTTTTATAACTCACTGAGGATTTTTTAATTATGACATTTACAATAAAAATAAGTGTTCTATAATTAAATTTTACTGTCATTCAAATTCCCCACGCAAGATCAATCCTTAACACAACTGCAGTCTTACAAGAACCTCCTTATTAGAAATACAACGTTTTCTCGTATAGGTAAAAGATCATCCAATAGCATTTGACCATTTTAAAACAATAGGATCGATAATTTTAATAATATCTTATTAGGGTAATTATGAAATTTCCAACATTGTATGCGTGTGCGTTTGCCTAACCTCCGAGGGTACTGCTCTTAATATAGCCAAAAGAACCTTAATTAGATGACCACCAAAAATAACCCTAAGACCAATTCCAGGTCCAAGACCAACCCTAAGACTTATCCCAAGTCCAAGACCCGCTCCAGCCCCGACCCCAAGACCAAACCCCCAAGACCAGATCCAGGTCCAGCCCCAGCACCAAGACCAACCCCAGCCCCTCACGTGAGCAAGTACAAAATTACTGTCAAAAAGGCTCTAATTAGGGTTGACCCTCGAAAAGAAACCATAGGGTAGAAAATACGCGTCCTATACGTGAGCTGTCATAAAATAGGGGTGAAAAAATACGTCCTACACGTGGGTGTGTAAAAAATAATTAGGGATAAAAATTCCAGCAGGGGTTGAAAATACGGTCTCACACGTGGGTGTGTAAAAAATTAGGGGTAAAAAAATACGTCCTACACGTGAGCGAGTAAAAAATAATTAGGGATGAAAATTCCAGCAGGGGTGGAAAGTATGGTCTCCCACGTGGGCATATAAAAAAGTAAAAGTGGGCGGGGCTTGTGACGTCAAAAGGGTGGAGGGGATAGTGTCTCATTACTACTTATATAGAATATCACCTTTGTCAAATAGGATACCCTGTATATTTTTACCCTGTGTTAAAAAGTATCAAAACCTACACAATTCTTCATAAGTATGTCTTTAATTTATTTTAATTTTTTTGTGTTTCAATGGTTTTTCTTGTGACTATTTGCAGTAGCCATGAAAACAATTTCCCACATGACAAATATTTGACCTATCAAACTATTCTTGCATTTTGGTAGCCACATAATAGATTACTCTAAAAGTGAATTAATTGATTAATTATGTGTATGTGGAGAAGCTCAAAAAAATTGTGTTCTTGTCCAAAGGTTATCCAGAATGAAGTATCCTGCTCGACGCCAACTCACTCAATTCAGTTTTGAAAATATGATGGGGAGATTCGGTTCTATGGCAGTGTGGATTATGTAAAACGCAAAGTGGTGAATAGAAATACCAGTAACCAAGAAAAGGGACTTAAGATTCTTCTTCACATTGAAGAAAATTTGCATGTCAGTGGTCGTTAGATAACGTTACAATCAACTGTTAATCGAACAACTAGGATAAGATCATCCTCACAATATTGAATTACACCAGGAATTAACCAGTGATGACTTGGAAAGACGAATAAACTTTTGCCAGTGGATTAGTGATCACGTTGAGATTTATCCAAACTTTTTGTTTTATATTGTTTTTTGAGGACGCTACGTTTCGAAGAAATGGTGTTGTAAATCGTCATAATATGCACTATTACGCATTAGAGAATCCATTTGGGATCCGACAAATGCAAGACCAATATTACTGGTCCATAAATATTTGGTGTGGCGTTCTCCACAATAGAATTATTGGACTTTATTTGTTTAACAGTCACTTTACTTGTCGTATCTACCTTGAATTCCTCCAAAAAGTTTTTCCTAACATCCGTCATATGCTTATCAATGATGAACCACGCAATACGTGCCTCTAACAGGAAAATGCCCTACTGCACTGCGTTACGTGAATTTTTAGGTGACAATTATCCTCTAAAATGGATTTTGCGTAGAGATTCTGTCCAGCGGCCCCAAAAGTCGTGCGATCTAACCCAATTAATTTTCTTATTAAAGAACGTGTATATGTCACATCTCCCACTACAAAAAAGATATGGAAGATAAGATAAGAGATGCTTGTGGAACGATAACATTGGAGATGCTGGGAAACGTGAGGAAAAACATTATAAAACGAACTAACATATGCGTTCAGCAGGGGGGACATCTTTTCGAACATATTTTAGGAAAAACTCATTAGTAACTGTTGAATTATCCAATGATTTGAGAATGTTCCTTTATTTTATATCAAGTCCTTATGATAACGTAATATATTTTCTGTTGGAGTTAATTTATATCAGTGTTAGTGTTTGATATTTAATGCAACATTTTGTCTCTCTTGTTTTCAAACGCCATGTCTACTGCGAATAATAATAAAGGAAAACCATTGAAATATTGAATAATATACAGTGTGAGATAGGTATAGGACATACCTATGAAGAATTGTGTGGTTTTTAATTCTACTTAATACAGTGTAAAAATATATAGGATGTTCTATTCGAGAAAAGTAATTTGAACATCTATTTTGAACACCCTGTAGCAGATATCTCTAATATTTCTTCTTCAGAATATACACTTAAGCTTGGACTTTCCTTGGTCCAAATATAAATATTTTCCTAACAAAACACAAGATGGTACACCACAATAATGTTATACCAGTAAATGCGATTTTTTGGACACAATTGGAATTATTTCAAAAACCGTAAAGTTTACGTTTTCGAAACCTATATAACTAAAATTTTATAATTGCATGTAGAATACAAAAATTGAATGATATACAGGGTGTTCCATTAAAAATACTAACTTTGTATGGTTCTGCTTTTCAGAACACTGTATAGTCAAGAATAAACTAAAAATGCGCAAACTTACTAGCCGTATAACATGATAAATACATTTTATTGATAAAGTTTAACCATAAAGCACCAGTATACTTTACTCTATTGTTGGCTCACCCTGTACAATCACTATCAATTTTTGAATTATCGCAGCCAACAGAAAACTACATTTACCCTTACCACAGATCCACCCCCACCGAAAATCACCAGACACTTAGGTCGTAAATACGTTTATGAAATTTGAAAATTTCTTGAGATACTGCGTTTGAAATATTTGTCTCACACACGCACACACGCACGCGCACACGCACACATATACACATACATACTCACTGGCACAGACTAACACACGCATGTGCGCTCTCTCTATCTCTCTCGCTCGATCGCTCTTTCTGCTACCCTCAGACATTTTGGCAGTTTTTGAAAACGACTATTTGCGCCCAGGGGACCTCATTACGGACATTTCCGGTCTGAGTCTGAATTTCTAATTTTTTGACCGATAACCGTAACTTTCCCTTTAAGTGGGAAAGATAGTCGACTGGAAAACCAATGCAATAATATACTCACCGATCTTCTTCTTACCCTGTTGCTCCACCACCACCACCTGCAGAAATCATTGTGGTTCAGACATTTACGTCTTTACGTTTTTGTGGACGACGAAAGAAAATCATATTAACCCGTGTTACTCCTTGCTACCCAACTCTACCACAACTAAAATCACAGATACCTAACAATTACGTACTAAGTTTAAATACCATTGCTGTTACATTTTTGAGTTATTGCGGCCGAAGGAAAATCACATCTACCCACCTTACCCCTTATCCCGCAGATTCAACCCAACTAAAAATCACTAGGGTCATAAATATGTATATCAAATTTCAATTCCAATGTAATCAGCTTGCATACAAATATAAATTTTGTACAGAAATTGTGTAGGTTAATATTTTAGTGCCTCTGACCCACTAGGTTTTTATTAATGAATAGGACTTACGTTGGAAATGTAAATGACTTGGGGGCTTTCTTTAACAAATCTGATCGGGAGACAGATTCTTTGGTACTCCTTTACTGGGAGGGTCAGATATTTAATTACAGGCTTATGGTTAATCGGGGGAACTGTAAGTGTTAAACAACGATTCTTTATTAAAACAAACAAAAGCAGGTGAACAAACTGGAGTTTTTTCCTTACTATATTTATCACTGTTCACTGGAAAAAAATCGGGGGGTCTACATAGAAGAGGAGCCGGATAATTCTATTAGAGCTGGGTTTTAATTCTTCAAGAAATTATTTGTAACAGGAAAATTATTGTTTGCGTAAATAGTTTACGTTTGTTTCTGGACAGACCGCATTGAGAATATCGGACGGCAATTAATTCAAGATTAATTACCAAAGTGGAACTTTCGCTGTAAATAAATTACTCTCGGAATTACCTTCGGGATATTGGGATTTTGTTAAAACTACGTCAAGTAAATAAAGTAATATTTCTGGAGATGGGTCAACTTTTGTGAACGATTGCGTCCTGAACGTCTATTCTACCTTATAGATTACTTTCCTGCAACAACGCATCCGTTTGTATATATGTTAGGGTGGAAGATGTTAAAAATACTCACGTGAGGGCGATATTGGGCACAACCAGCTCTGGTCGGGAGCTGATCAGGAATGGTCTAGCGCTGCAGGTGGAGGGTACCCACAGCGACGAAAGCGTCGAAATTGTCTCCGATACCGTAAGTGTGATGCAATGGTTTTCTGCAATCAAGAAGTAGACGTAGGTGGCTACCAGTTTCACGTAAATATTAATTGGTTTAACAGGGGGCAGTCCTTTGAGAGCGGGGAACTCGGTCGCCGAAAAGCTGTTCAACGGTTTTCTACTTGCGATAAAGACGATAAAATTGATTGTTTTTTAATTTATAAAGATAATAAAAAAATGATTAACTAATAAGTAATTAATTAGAGTACCTATCGTAAAGTGTTTCGAATCTTTAGTCTGTATTGTTTTCCATTGGCTTCGTAGGATGTCTATCCCGCCTTGATGGGTGGTAATTTAGTCCTATGTTGGGTTGCGTACTGCTAATTTAGTACACCAAGATTTAGGTAACGGATTTTCCTGGGTTTTTCTTTTAATTTCTATCTCATTTTATTTGTTTAATTCTAATTTATTTAATTCTATATCGAAATAACTTCACTAATTTTAATAGGTAATTTAGATATGATTATTTTAATATTAAAAGTTACTATCTAATCTCCTTTAGAGTTAAAATCCTCTTTCTATCCCCGAGTTTTTCGGTATATGCCTTATTTTATGTATATAAGACTCAAATGTATGTAATTAAGGATTGAAAAGGAAAAGAAAACATGTTGGGGTAAAAAACAGGTGTTCTAATGCGTGGCTTGGAACTGCGTTATTTAAATAGACTCACAAATTGCTTAGAATTTTTATACGCACGAAATTAATTAAAATGTTATTGGTTGGTAATTGATTATACTGGAACATACGGTACAATCAAAAGACAGTTACCTTGAAATTAGAGACATTTAGGGTTTGCTACGGGCGAGTGAATATTTTCAACGGTACCTAATGTGAGATGCCATAAATATATTATCGTTTCCGTTTTAGTACAAAGCTAACTCGGAGTTGCCCTTTTCTTTTTTTGTTGGTTTTAATGTAAGTTTTTCACAATAGTAAAGTGGTCGATAAATATTCGCCCTATTTTGATTTTATTTCGCGAAGTCGTTGTGTAAAGAACCTTATATCGATAAATAATCATGCTGTTCGGGTTTTAATCCGCATAGAGGGTGTGTAAATAACTTATATCGATAAATAATCGCCACTGTCTTGATTTTAAGCCGCGTGTCTTAACCCGTTTGGTGTAGGAAATTAAGAGATTAATTAAAGGATTATGTTTAAGCGTGAATTGGTATTTACATGTACAATAAAACTCGCAACATGCAATTCAACAAATTAGTGTAATCTACAGAAAATCGGTTATTGCCTTACAAGAAGTTACTATTTAATTCTCACAAGATATTTTAATCTTGATAAGATAGGGTACGTTGCCGGTATAATTTTTTTATTGTTCACTAATATTTTCGCCCGTGTATAGTGCTTAATGCGTGGAAAAATGTGGCATAATAAACCTCAATTTAATTGTGGTTAACGATACCGGTTTACAGAAACGTATCCAGATGTTATTGAGAAAGTCTCAATCTGATCTTTACGCGTCATTTCGCATCTAGAAACTGATTACCCACGGCTGTAGCTGCTAAAACTGTCCCGGTCTTATTAATTTTAAATGTAGAGCGATGTATAGATGAATTGGTAGGCTTTGAAATAAGGACACCGTAGTAGCGCAGTTACTTGAACTATTGCGTTATTGCTTCCGAGTAGGTTATCGGTCACCTTGTTAACGTAACCGTTTTATTTTCACCTTACCTTTATGAGGTTTTGATTTTTCAAGTGTGTTTCTGTTTTCTACGGACTGATTTGTTTATATATGTAACTTATTGTAATTGTACGAATGTATTCTTGGGATTAGGTGAAATGCTGTTTCTTTTCACGATACAATTGTTTGTGTAAATTTTTTGTCTATTTCTGTGGTCTGTCTAAGTGTCGTTCGAACTGCATTTTATTATAACGGTTACCTTATAGTAACCTATTTAATTTGACTGTTTGTTTTATGTGAAATTTAATCTGCGTGATTATTTTCTTCTTACTTTATTGTTAACTTAACTGCCAGCATGATTGGTTGCATAACGGCTACATGTTTGGTATCATTTTTAATTCTGATTTATTTATGACACAATTGTAGGTGTGATTTCACTGTTTCCTTTTTTATTGTGTTTATGTGTAATGTGTAATCCGTTTTTTTTAATAATTGTGGTCCTGAACAGGTTAAGTTTGGCCTACCGTACTAAAACACCCAGGAACACTTAGGAGGGTGGAGAGAGGGATATTGAATTGCCAAGAGATGTCAATGAACGACTACGTTAAATTTTTTCTTCCATAGTTAAGAAGCCGTGTAGAAGAATGTGGATTGTACCCGTTTGGTACGACAAGTATATATTTGTAAGGCATATTGATGATCATAATACCGCTAATACAAAGAAAGAACTGAAACAATCCTTCTATGCTCAAGGGAATGTATGTCAGAAGTTGAGGACGGGTCATAAGTTTAATCGCCTAGAGGTGAGAATTATATTTCAGATGACGTTGAATTTCGGACTAATACAGCCGAAAAAGTTGTCGGGACGTAAAGTGCTGCTTAGATCTCTGCAAAAAGTCTATTTTACAAGAAACTGTTTTAGTAACTTGCAGAATATGGTCAACCTATGATCGATTAGAAGACATAGTCATTCCCAACATAGTAGTAGGGCCTGAAAGCGATGTTGTCACTGAGATAGGCACATACTTCTTTGTATCGAAAGTTAGAGATTGTATTGGGAAACTTGCAAGTCGGATAGAAACAAAATGTTAGGTTGTAATTGTTCAAAATATTGGTGACTGCATTAAGATTAGACCTAATGCTTGGACGTTGCAGTAATTGATCAGAAAGTGAGTACTTCTGATGACCGAGGTCGCTTAGTTTCTGCCCTCCCCGACTTACGAAAGGGGCAAATTTTATGTCCGGCATTTATTACCCTAGAAACCACAGCCATCGTTCTTTTTTAATTCTGATCTTTCAATCCGATAGGAAGACAGCGAGGTCGAACAGAAAAAATAGGATGAGCATATTAAGGGTAAGGAGAAGGGTGACCGGTAGCCCTCACCGAGGTTAGAAAGTCGGGGGCCAAATATTAACGAGTCAATGGTAAGGCTGGCATGGGGTACACATGCCTTCCACCTTAACTAAAATTATGTCAACTGAAACTGAGCAGGTACACCTCAGCAGGGCATGATACTGTGGAGAAGCACCCGTTTCTCCACAGACACTTAAACGCTAGGGACCTGGCTCCCCTTCTGCAATCTCTTCACACCTAAAACTGTTAAACGACCTTGGGACTGGTAGATTTCTTTATGGAGGTTATCTTCCTCGCAATCCAAGCGATTAAGTCAAGGCCACCGACCGGTGCTTGTACGAGGTTCTCTAGCTTCGCCCTGCTACAGTCGCTAAAGTACAGTTCGCTGTTGCGGTATTAGGAGACGGCTAGCGCTCAGTCGCCCCTAGCTAGGACATCCCGGGTTTGCCACACTCGTGTACGCTTTTGACGACGCACGTCCTGGGACACTACTTGGTTTTATAATTTTGTACGCACTTGCTTATTGATTAATATACTGGGTTGTCGTGATGATTCTTTCCCAAACACTTAACCTCATCCACTTCTATCTCATTGAATTACTACAGCGTGGACGCTCAATTCTTTTTATTATGTTTGAGTTTTTCGAGTAATTCAATATTACAATTGTAAATAAATTCTAAGATTTTAATTATTGCAAGGAAAGTCATTGTGGTGCAAGCAAATAATTTGAGTTACATTATCCGCAGTAAAGTCAAGATAAGTCTATTACTTAATTTTTCTAAGAATATGTGAATAAGGTCTGATATTACACGCTTCAAGATTTTATAGTTTTTAATTGTTGAAAGTAACTTCCAATTAAATTTATATTTTTTAACATTACTTCGTGCAATTCCGTATTAAATAGCACCAAGTTTTAAATACAATATAATTGCACAATTTCTTTTATATAATTATTTATTACTCTCGCGTTTCAATACAATGTGTATTATTATCAAGAGAAAATATATAAGTAAAATAATAACAAGTAGCTATGGTAACAAATCATTAAGGTGAACAGGAAACTTGTAAATTATAATTTTATAGTTAAAATATCTGTTAAAGGTGAGTCTATAAGATCAACCTGTTCGTTTATTAAAGGCACTTTCTGTTTATGTTTAAAAATTTCGAATGCTTACAAAACATCAATATTGTGTAGTTTATGTAACCATAACTACTTGTTATTATTTTACTTATATGTTTTTTCTTGATAATGATACATGTTGTAGTGAGAAACTGTAGAGTAATAAGTAATTGTATAAAAGGAATTGTGTAATTATATTGTGTTTAAAACACTAGTGCAATTAACTTCGAGTTACAGTTATAACCACTAATGTTGGTTATAATGAATAATATTAATAAGTAATGTAAACGGGTAATAACGCTGGGTTCGTGCCTATAAGTCTATATGGGGTGTATCTCAATTTTAACATCAATAGCAATGTAGTCAATTAAAATAAGTTTAACCTAACATTTAATGAATAAATAGTGTACCTTACTAATAAGATATGTTAAATAAACAATCTAAACTAAAGAATTATTTAAAAATGTTCTGTTGTACACAATGACCAAAAATTAAAATAAATTATATTGAAATTAATAGAAAAGTGTATAAACTCAACTGTACTAAATTTAATAAATATTTTTATAAGCTGATAAAATACCGGGTGTCTCAGAAGTTTGTGACCCATTTTAACCGCAAATATCTTCGAACTCAGAAGCGATAGGGAGGTGCGGTTTTTACAGAACATTTTCTTTTTACATATAGTTTTTTCAGTGTCAATCTGTATTTAGTAAAACATTATATAGGGTGTCTTAAAAAAATGGTCTCTTTTAAATGCAACCATCGTTGATTTTTTAACGGAACACCCTGTATATGTTGATTATACGGGAAAGCTTAACTTTTCCCCTTTCCGAAAATGTATTAACTAAGTGAGTTATTCGGCTTTTCATGATGGTTGTTCATAACTACCATTTATAGAAAATAGGTAGGTATAAAGACAAACTTGAAAGGTGAAAACGCAATTTAATAAACATCTTTAAGATGTCCCATTTTGGTTTATACATTTTTGCAACCTAAATAAAAAGTGGTGAAAAGAATCTCTTAACATATCTGGGGTAATTTCCTGAAATGCTCAAACAATGTTACTTCGCAGTTGTTCTAGAGTCTCAGGAATAGGATCATAACATCTGTCTTTAATAAAACCCCATATAAAAAAGTCTGGAATCGCCAAATCTGGTGAGTGAGCAGGCCACTCAATTGGTCCGGCTCTGCCAATTCATCTATCTCTAAATGTTTCTGTTAAAGAATTTCTAGCCACAAGTGAATAATGTAATAGCGCACCATCCTATTGAAAATAACACGAGTTTATGACGCCATCTTGTTCCATTTGTAGGTATAAATAATTTTGTAACATGTGTGTAGACATTGCCAGTAATTTTTGTTCTTCGAAAAAGAACGGTCCGTATATTTTTTCTTTAGACACACCACAACAAACGTTCAACTTAGGTGAATCTATTTCGTATTCCTCAATTACCCTTGGATTTTCAGATCCCCGTATGTGGCGATTATGTTTATTGCACTGGCGTTTATGTGAAACGCAGGCTCATCGGACATTATAAGAATAACATTAGGATCCTCTCTATATAAATCCAGTAAAGTTCCCGAAAAAACAACTCTTTTTTGAAAATCCCTTTCATACATTTTTTGGTGTATCTGAATTTTATACGGAGTCAGCTTCAATACCTTCATACATCTGTGAATTTCGGATTTGGACAATTTAGTTGTGCAAGCTATTTTGCGGAGGGATATTCGATTATTATGTTGCTCTAGTGTTTCCTGAATACGCAAAAGTCTGTTTAAAAAAATATCAGCATTACGTGTTTGATATTTTTCCTTTTCCAGTGATCCTTTTTGCAGAAATGTTGCCACTTTTTTATGCTGTTTTCAGCAGAAGGTGGATTCTTCCTAAATACCTCTCGAAATTTTCTTCTAATAACCGATTCATACCTAGTACACAATAACACAGTTTTTGATTTTTCACGTAAAGTAAATTGAACCATTGTTCACAACAAACCAAATTCACCTGTATAGGAATTATTCAAATCAGAAACAACTACTTTGACAATTCGTTGTTGCTGTTCACTGGCATAAAAATTTCACATCGTACTGTAGCATCCCCCAGGTACCCTATCTTGAAAAGCGTAACTTGAACTTATCTGAAATCATGCAAATTCAAGAACAAAACAATCGCTAAGTGATTTATCTTGACTTTACTGACAACAATGTTACTATTACTCAAATTAATTGCTTGCCTTACTTTGACTTCCCTGGTACTAATTAAAACATTAGAATTTATTTACAAGTCTGATATTTAATTACTCGCAAACCTCAAATTTGATCAAACGAAGTGGCCGTCTAGTGGTAGGTACGTTGTGCTATCTAAATTAGATAGACTGAATAAGGTAAGTGTTGCATCATGAGGGACAGGTAAAAAAAATGAGACTACTAAAATTAAATTCAACGAGCTTTGCGCAGCGGTGGTTCAGCCCGTTAATGTACTATTGTGGAAAAGAACCACCAATAAACCCACTTTATTCATAAATAAGTAATTGTACAAGTACATTAATAAATCAAATAACACAAAAAAAAACAAAGAAAGGGTTAAATATATAACAAAACACCATTAAATCAGGTTAAAGTGCGTACAAAATTATAACATTAAGAGGAAATGAATAAAAAGCAGTTTAGTTACACAGAAACACAATAATAAAAAAAAACACATGCAGCCACACGCACAATTGGGTCATAAATAATCAAATAAATAAAAATCATAATAAAAATCGTAATACCAAACATGTGGCCCTTTAAAACCAATAATGCCGGTCTTTAAGTAAATAAGCTCATAAAACAATAAAGCAAATTACAGTACATATACAATACAGTAAAATTGCACAGGTGATAATAAGGTAAAGGCAAGGACAAAAGAAAATAGACAAGGAATTTACACGTAACCAATTGTTTAGTGGCCACCAAAGCACAAAATACATAAATCAAAATAAAATAAATCATATACAAAGAAATCAGCTCGCAGGTAAATAATTCGACTTAAACAAACTGACAAAAAAACTCAGTACAACAAAGCCTTACAAGGGTAAGATATAAATAGGTCCTAACATCGTGACCGATACATAAGTTTGAGTGTATTAGAAAAGTACAGTGCTTTTCTCTCAGGTTACACATTCGTCTATAAAACAAGAATTCGAGGTATTTAATGGTCTGGCCCGGGAGTGTGTACCTACAGGGCAATTGACTTTTACAATTAGTAACCAAAGCGGTATCCTGTACGCATTCACCAGCCAGCTCTACACGAATATAAATATAAACAACAAACAGCAATGCTAATTCGCACAAATACTAGAGTGAAGGGGCCCGGTACTATCCTTTATTTTAGCGGATTTCCGCTTACTGGGTCCGTGTACGAATGAAATACCTTCGCAAGGCAATGTTTGATTTAAATAAAAATCCATAATTACACTAGAATAAATATTCCCTTAATTAATCACAGAAACAAATCGTTAACATACGCGTTTTAACCCCGAAAGAAAAGACAACTTAGTGTCGCCAAATTCAAAAGAAAAATGTACACGCAAGAATTATTCTAAAGACAAACTTTTTACAATGAAGGTATTTAATTAACCCAAAAATCCATCTGGCTCCCGCAATCAACTCCATTTCTCAAAAGTAATATAAAAAAAAACAAGAAACACTAATTCACGTTGGAACAGTTTTATATTAATTATTGCACGACATAATCTTAAAAATATGCATTCGTCCATAACAACCCTACATTTCTCTCTCGAATTTCCAAGTAACAAACAAAGATATCTTTTGATCGCGGTCTGTACCCACACAATTATTTATTACGCTAGTGAGATTTTTCCATTAAGAATCGGCTCATAAGAATTTACTATGATTCGTTACGCCCCTTCAGTAAAGCATTTTTAAGCGTGCACCTGCTACTCACCCCCAACATGTGGTTTACAACCCTAGACGAATATCAGTTACAAACAATCCCACATTCCTTACATAAAAATATATCAATAAAATATTTTGTTCACATTAGCAAATACGGCGTATTATTAAGATATTAAAAATCCACTAATTATCCTTTCTATCATGGCAACAATGGCGATTTGACAAACGTTTATTACAATAATAAAATTTTCGCGGTCCGCTACCTACAATACTTGTGACCGTAACACCCGTAAATACCTTTGCCTACATAAAAGCCTATCATGAAAAACCAAATCTCTCACTTAGTTTTAATGAAACTCCAACAAGTAATACATTTTGGGAAAGGGGAAAAGTTAAGCTTTCCCATAGAATCAACATACACAGGGTGTTCCGTTAAAAAAATCTAAAAGAGACCATATTTACTAAATACAGATTAACACTGAAAAAACTATATGTAAAAAGAAAATGTTCTGTAAAAACCGTACCTCCTTATCGCTTTTGAGTTCGGTGATATTTGCGGTTAAAATGTGCCAGAAACTTTTGGGACACCCGGTATTGAACTAGAACCGTGTTCGATTGGAAAATTTCGAAAAACACAAATGCTAATGGCGGATTTCCCAGACGAAATTGCTATATTTTTAGCGTGTTTCCCAAAATTCACAAGCCCCGCTCCCTGGGACACCTTCCCCTCCACTTTTTGTACTCGCCCACGTGGGAGGCGTATGTTTGGAGGGTGGGGTCGGCTTCTTTTCGGGATCTATTTTCAACCCTCGGGCGGAGTTGAGCCCCTAATTTGGTTGTATCAAGAGCCTTTTTGACTGTACATCACTTGGAGGTTAGGCAATTGCGCACACATGCAGTGTTCTATTGGAGGGTGTAAGGTTAGGCCACGCCCTACCTTTAGCTGATTGGTCATACGTGCACCCGCCTCCCTGGCTTCTGATTGGTCCTTAGCCCCACTACTCAGCTGCTGTGCTCTGATTGGAGGACTAAGTCTCTGCATTCTGATTAGTTATGGCGGGAAATTTGAAAATGTTTTTTAGTAATAAAGAGGTTCTTGTAAGATAGGTGTAGGAACTATCACTGGGACCTGGTCCTGCGCGGGAAATTTGAAATTGTTCTTAATAATAAAGAGGTTCTTGTAAGACAAGTATAGGAGCTACTATGTAGGTCTTCAAAACTTGTTTTCGGGCCTTCGACCTCTGTCGCGGCCCCTGCCTAACCTTATATATAAGTGCAAAACTAGCTCTTGGCCCTTGGCCCCTATCGTGGCCCCCTTGGTGCAATTGCATGTGGGTTCTAACCTAATGTTCAGTTGTAGGCCGTCGCCCCCGTCATAAAAATTTGTATTCCAATAAGGTGGCCCTAGCCTTGTTAGACAGGACTTGTATCAGGGTCTGCGCCCTGGCCCCTTTGACTTAAAATTAATTTTTAGCGCTATCTAGTGTCGTATAGACTAATAAACATTTTCTGTAATTTCTCTCTCTCTCTGTCGGCTCTTTCTCATACACAAACATATCAATTAATTAATTAATCAATCAATCTCAAACAAATCATGCTCGATCAAAGCAATCAGATCAATCTCAATCAATAAACCATGTCTTACAATTTGCGGAACCAGCTTACAATTTAAAACTGAATACATTAAAGTCTAAATGAAATATTACGAGAAATAATAAATAATTTCTACCCTAATGCAATGGTGCTTTTTATATAGACAGATTCTCTTTCTAAACAGTCACCACCTGTATATTCGAAAAATTATGTCTGTTTTATTCGCATGTTCAATTACATACACACAAAATTGTTTTATAGAAACGCTCTCATTAACAGTTATAAAAACCTCATTAAAAGCACTGGAAAGTAAAACTTACTTATATATATATAACATAGAGTTATATCAAATTGATATAATGGAAATAAAAGACGAAAGGTTTTAATGGTTTATTATTATTATATACGAATCAATAACTATAAGTTTAAAGTCCACGAATACGTACCTGCTATTGTAGATCTGATTTTATTACGTCATCCTATAAGAGTAATAATACATTTAAAAATCTTTATCGAAATTTTTATTTGCAATATCAAGTAAAAACGTATATTAAAAAATAATACACATACCTTCAGAAGTGTTTTCTTTCTTTCAGCTGTTCTAATAATAACCATATGTTGAACTGAAATATTTTTTTTATACAACGTTTCCACATGTAGCCTTACTAAACACGTTTTCTACTTATGAATGGCTGGATATAAACTGCTTGCTTTCCCTTATTAACTAATTTAGAAAGTAATACACAGAACCTGATTACTGCAAATCGTATTTAGCATTTATATTGTACTTATAAATTTACGTTCAAAATAAAAAAACGACTATGACATGCTTTAAAAAAATGATTTTCACTTTGATTGTGTAAAAGCCAGCCTACATCAGTTTTTTTTATATTGTATACAAACAAAATATCACCTTGGTGTTATAAATAAATAACAGTCTTCAAGCTGCGTTTTTTATATTGTATATGTACATACAAATTGCTTTAAATAATGTGAGTTTTGTAATAGGATTTATAAGAGGTTGCATAATTATCCTCTGTTACAAAAATTGTATTCTAATAAAGCACAAATACATGTAAAGATAATGACAAGTGTTTTATAATAATAGTTTTTGTTTAATTAATTTAACCAGTTAACATGTGCCAAGATTATTTTTATTTTATAGAAGCGGACAGCCTTGGATTTTTTTTAAGTTAACATGTATCATATACGCTGTTTCGGCGATCCCGCTCCAACCCTCCCCGAGTATAACGGAGATTGTAAGACAGGTGTAGGGTATCGCAACTTGTTCTCGGGGCTTCGCCCCTTATAGTCGTGGTCGCAACTTGTTCGTAGGCCTTCGTGTATTGTCGTGGTACCCTTGCCGGAAAATTTGAATTTGTATTATAATAATAAGGAGCCTAATGTTAACTTGTAAGACGTGTAGGGCTGCGCAACTTCCTCTCGGGGCTTGTCCCTTGTCGCGGCCCCAATGGCGGAAAATTTGAATTTGTATTTAAGTCTCTGCTGGTTATGGCTGGAAATATGAATCTGTATTATAATGAGGGGTATAATGCTAACTTGTACGACAGATGTAGGGCTTAGCAACTTACTTTCAGGCCCTCGCCCCTCGACCAAAAGTTTGAATTTGTTTGTGACGCTATCTATGAGGGGAAATCTGAACTTGTATTATAATAATGAGGCCTAATGCTAACTTATAAAACATACGTTGGGCTTCGCAACATACTTATTTTCGGGTCTTAGCCCCTGGCCCCTTGGCGGGCTATTTGAATTTGGATTCGTGTTTAAGTGTTTACATTCTGGTTACTTATTTCGAGAAATTTAAACTTGTATCCTAATAAGGGACCTATTGCTAGCTTATAAGACAAAACATGGGAACCTGTGTTAGGACTTGCGCCCTCCTGTCGTGGCACCTGTTGGGAAATTTGAATTTGTATCGTTATCTAGTTGTGTATGGCCTAATGAATATCTTCTGTAATAAAGGTGGCACCATCTAGCGTTATATTTCTAGGACTAATCAGGGTTCTGTTTGTAGTACCATCTAGTGGTATATTTTTAAACTAGCGAATGTTTTCTGCAATTGAGGCGGCGCCACCTAGTGGTATATTTCTAGGACAAATCAACTACTCAAACCAAATTAATCAAATCAATTAAATTAAATACCAAACTGATTTAACTTAATCATACAAAATCAGCTCACAATTCAAAAAATAGCAGTATGATTGAACGCACAGAGTGCAAAAGAAAGCCAACCTTACACTTATTGCAGTTACCCATCTAACCGCACTTTCGCATTAACTGCAGCATTGTTAGTGCAGGATCAAACACCGTTAGGAAAAAAAGTTTATTAACAAAATTGAAGGAAAGCTTAGCGTTTGAAAATATATTATTATTATTATACATCACAATACATCATTTTTATTTAATCACATCCTTTATCGGTCTTCTTCTTCTTGAATCGTGATTCGTCGCTATCATCATCATGGATTTGAGATTCGTCCTTCTCCTCCACCTCATCGCTCTTCTTCCTCTGCTGTGAGTCACCACCACCACCTTGGATGTGAGATACATTCAGCTCATCCACGTCATCGTTTCCGTCATCATCTTGAATGGTTATGTTGTAATAGTTTATTAACAAGTCAGTAAAATCTATAATGTTCGCTGATGTTGGCTCATACACGAAGGCAGAAGTTGCGATCACAACTATAAGGGGCGAAGCCCCGAGAACAAGTTACGATACCCTACACCTGTCACAATCTCGGTTATGCTCGAAGGGGGTTGGAGCGGGTCGTCGAAACAGCCTTGCCGAAATCCTCGCGTCGCGAAATTTTACGTATATAATACATGTTAACTTAAAAAAAAATCTAAGGCCGTCCGCTTCTATAAAATAAAAATAATCTTGGCACATGTTAACTGGTTAAATTAATTAAATAAAATCTTTTATTATAAAACGCTTGTCATTATCTTTACATGCCTTTGTGCTTTATTAGAATACAATTTTTGTAACAGAGGATAATTATGCAGCCTCTTTATAATAAATCCTATTACAAAACTCACATCGTAAAGCTAGAAAATGTTAATTGATTGCTTACTTACTTAGGTACTCGTTTATTTAAAGCAATTTGTATGTACAATATAAAAAACGCAGCTTGAATACTTATTTATTTATAACACCAAGGTGATATTTTGTTTGTATACAATATAAAAAAAAACTGATGTAGCTGGCTTTTACACGATCAAAGTGAAAATCATTTTTTTAAAAGCATGTTATCGTCGTTTTCTTATTTTGAATGTAAATAAGCACAATATAAATGCTAAATACGATTTGCAGTAATCAGGTTTTGTGTATTACTTTCTAAATTAGTTAATCATGGAAAGCAATAGCCAGTTTATATCCAGCCAGTCATAAGTAGAAAACGTGTTTAGTGAGGCTATATGTGGATACGTTGTATAAAAAAAATATTTCAGTTCAACATATGGTTATTATTAGAACAGTTGAAAGAAAGAAAAACACTTCTGAAGGTATGTGTATTATTTTTTAATATACGTTTTTACTTGATATTGCTAACAAAAATGTCGATAAAGATATTTAAATGTACATGTACATGTTAATTTAATTTAATTCTGTTATATATATATATATATATATATATATATATATATTGTAATGTTTGGCTTTAATTATAATAAATAATTTATTAAGATGATGTAATTATGAGGGATATAGTATTTAATTGTAAATAATATGATTAATGGAATTTTTTTAACTTTTGTGCACCGGACTAGCTCAATCTCAATTTGGGGATAGAGTTCAAAGTAATTTAGTTTGAAGTTAAATTTAAATCTGAAAATGTGTATAAGAAATACACTTTATAGAATTATAATGAAAGTATAAAATTTATCCTGAATACAATTTACTACCAACGCATGCGTTGTTATGTACTTAAGTGAAATTAAAGCTGTCAAAAATGTCAAATAAATAATTTAGAAATATACTGTTTAGATCCAAAATGAAAATTTAGAAAAAGAAAATGATTTAATACCTTTACAGGTGTTTACACAAGTAAATATTTAAAATTCTAAACCAAAACATGTATGTAATAAATATTAATTTGCAGGAAATTTACCAAATGAATGTCCACAATCAATAGGGTTATATAAAATTTGTGACTCACATATACTGTCCTCACTGTAAATTGATGTCTTCGGATAACTCCAACTAGATGCAGGCAATGTCCACTCGATTATAGTTGTTACCATCACCCATATACAGCTAACTCGATTCTCAGGTTGTCGAAGACACCAACTTCCAAAACTTATGATGTTTTCTTCGAAATCAGCAAAACTCCAATCACTTATTTTACTTTGGTAACTTTTTATTTAATTAAATTTTAAACTTAATGAATGGTATCGTTTTAAAAGAAATATTTAAATATTATCCAAAATTTTGTTGATAAACACTTTTATTTTTAGATGCCGATTCAAATTTTATTTAAAAGAAATTGTCCGGAGAAATAAACAACATTAACCAAATAAAAGTGGGTTTTAATTTGGTATAACGGAATCAACTCAAGTTTGATAACACAAAAAAATCTTTACAAAATCGTGACACAAATTAACACGTACAAAATATTTTCCGAAAACGACAGGTATTGGAGACCGAACTATTTATTTTAACCGTCGGTATAAAACAAATGCTCTCGAAAGTATTCTTCGTAAATATAACTTTCTTTACGAAAATTTAAATTAGGTTATGAAACTTACTTTTTACACAATTGCACAACACTGTTTTAACCTTTTAAACTTTGAACAAATTCTAGAGAGAGAATTTCCAGAGCACTTCCTTTTATATCTTTCTGGTTGTTACCAAAATTCAATTTTTTCAGCCATTTTGCCTAAGTATCTAAGGCTCTGATTGATTGACATATATTACAAATTGGACTCAAATGGAAATTTGGCCGTAACTTTCTTATACATAAGCGAAATCAAAATTTAACAACTGAAATGAAAACTACCTAAAATTTCGAACAAAAAGACACCTAACAAGCTATGGTTCCTAAAATTAATATACGAAATCACTTAATCTAACTTAAATAAGCTTATAACTATTTAAACTTACAAGCTACACTTAATCTAATTACATAAATGGAATTTTGAGAAAATTTTACACAAGAACACATACTTTTTGTGTTAGAAATATTGAATTTAAAGAAATTTTAAGCTTTTGCAAATTTATCCTATATTCACCTCAAATTTCACACAATTTTGCGGTGAAAAGCGATGTATCCTTTTACAAACTGTGCTATACTAAGAAAGAACTTCTACTAATTGCTTTAAGAGCAAAATTTAAGCCTAAAAATGTGAAAAAAGTATAAAATTATGTAAAAAACCTAGAAATTATAACCTAACCAAACTTAAATCTAAAATTGAAAATAACTCATATTTAAAAATGTTCTCAACACTTGAAATGTTATGTTACAGGTTTGTAATTCTTGTCTTTATTATTTTCACTATATATTTGTAATGCATAATGTCATGTAGTGTTGCATTAAAAAAGTCTCTTCGTCTAACACTCTTATGAATCATTTCATTATAAAAATGTACACCACTATAAATGTCTTTATGCCAAAATGTTCTATGTGTTGTTCTTATTGTTAAACTTATATCAGAATTTTTGTCACTAAGTCGCTTCCAGAAATATGTGCGAAAAATGTCTAAAATGTCCATATTATAACCCTTTTATGAAATTTTTATATTTCCTGCTTTCAAAAACTAATTATACACTATCCCTAACATAATCCTAACTATACAGTTCATGTTTAAACACCTGTAAAGTGTTCACTTGCCAAAATACCCTTGAAAAATTGACTTTTATTGCAATAATTGAAATACTAAAATGACTTTACGAAAATAGTTATATTTAACATTCTTGACAATTTTGTTAGCAGCAAAATGCTTTTTATGATAAAACCAAACTATGTAAATAATATTCAGACTAATTTATACCAAACAAATCTATTTTAATCACATCGTGAACCAGATTTATATAAAACAGTGTCTTGCACATGTATTGAGCTTGAAATCACCCCTTTTTATTACCCAAATGTCATTTAAACTGTCCGATACTTCTTTTAATTCTTTCTGAACATCTCAATATATATATATATATATATATATATATATATATAAATTAATTATTACTTTCCAGTCATCTTAATGAGGTTTTTATAACTAATGAACGCGTTTCTATAAAACAATTTTGTGTGTATGTAATTGAACATGCAAATAAATCAGACATAATTTTTCGAATGTATAGGTAGTGACTGTTTAGAAAGAGAATCTGTATATATAAAAAGCACCATTGCATTAGGGTAGAAATTAATTATTATTTCAGGTAATATTTAATTTAGACTTTAATGTATTCAGTTTTGAACTGTAAGCTGGTTCTGCAAACTGTAAGACATGGTTTATTGATTTTGGTGGATTGATCGAGATTGATCTGATTGATTTGATCGATCATGATTTGTTTGAGATTGATTGATTAATTAATTAATTGATTTGTTTATGTGTGAGAAAGAGCCGAAGGAGAGAGAGAAACGGATAAACGAGAGAGCAGAGCGACGTGCATGATCAACTTCTATTACAGAAAATATTCATTAGTCTATACGCCACTAGATGGCGCTAAAAATCAATTTTAACCCAAAGGGGACCGGGGCACAGACCCTGATACAAGTCCTGTCTTACAAGGCTAGGGCCACCTTACTAGAGTACAAATTTTTATGACGGGGGCGATGGCCTACAACTGTACGATTAGGTTAGAACCCACATACAATTGCACCAAGGCAGCCACGATAGGGGCCAAGGCCCAAGAGCTAGTTTCTGCACTTTATATATATATATATATATATATATGTAAGGTTAGGGCCCCATACCATTACCAACCAGGGGCCGCGACAGTGGGCGAAGGCATACATGGTAGTTACTATACTTGTCTTACAAGAACCTCTTTATTATTAAAAACAATTTCAAATTTCCCGCGCAGGACCAGGTCTCAGTGATAGTTCCCACATCTATCTTACAAGAACCTCTTTATTACTAAAAAACATGTTCAAATTTCCCGCCATAACCAATCAGAATGCAGAGACTTAATGCTCTAATCAGAGCACAGCGGCTTAGTAGTGGTGCTAAGGACCAATCAGAAGCCGGGGAGGCGGGTGCACGCACGACCAATCAGATAAAAGTGGGGCGTGGCCTAACCTTACACCCTCCAATAGAACACTGCATGTGTGCACAATTGCCTAACCTCCAAGGGATGTACAGCCAAAAAAGCTCTTAATACAACCAAATTAGGGTTGAAAATGGTCCCCGAAAAGAAGCCGACCCAACCGTCCAAATATACGCCTCTCACGTGGGGCGAGTACAGAAAGTGGAGGGGAAGGTGTCCCAGAGGGCGGGGCTTGTGACGTAAAAAAGTGTAGGGGATGGTGTCTCTCTTCTACTCTTAAAATTCTATTGCCTCGTATCAAAACAACATGCGAATATGACTAGTACGGAAAAAAGCTGAAAGATTGTTAAAAAGGTTTGGGTAATTAAAAGAATGTAACTTACGACTCGTTAAGAAGAGCTTTCAATCAAAGATAAAGTAATAAAGTAATTAAAATATACCACACTCTCAATAATTAAATACGCAATTTGCGAAGTAAATTTTGATACATGCAAAGCAACGTTTAATTTCAAAGTAGTTTTTAAAATACTTATTTGGAGGATGTTCGTAATCATTATTGATATGTACCTTTCAAATTTGAATATGATTATTCTACCGTAAGATGGATTATGCGTGTAGAAAGTTTTAAATATATACAAATGAATTTGTTACACTGTTTGAAGGATAGGGTACATTGGAACACTATAGCTTTAATGTGCTAAAGTTAGACATTGATCGCTGCATTCGTGATATCAAGTTACATAATGTAATCCGAAATTTGGTCACCTAACTCACTTCTGTCATCTAAGTCGAGTTGGACACTTAAGCTATGTATTATTTAAAACACAGTGGACTATTTTGTAAAATAAAATAAAGTGCTTAGAATTTCTTATTTCATTAATTCATATATTAGTTGCTTTTGATTCTTAGAAAATTAAATGTATTGATCTACCACCCATTAGGTTCAGTTTTAACTTTTTCTGTTTGGGTTCTTGTGTACCCACATCCAGATTAACAAACACAAATTGTATATTGTCAAAAATGTATAGCGTAACAGGCTTGTGAATGAATGTTAGTGAACGATTCTATTTATTAGTCAAAAGTATAATTAATTATATTGCATCAAGCTACCCAAGCGGTGTTTATGTAAACGCCTTACAGATTAAAAAGAATCGATTGATAAATGGATTTGCCTTCAAGCATATTCAAGAAGAACAAAAGCTTTAGTGTGGGTGTTTTTGAACTTGGTACTGCATTAATTATTTAACCTAAGATTATTTCCTTATCAAATAATAATAAAACGATCTAGCCAGTACCTTTTACAAGAAACCACGTACTAGCCATTTGTAGTAAGTTGTCAGTTTTTTCATTACCCATAAGATACAAAAAAAAGTGATAACAATAAGACAGCGGTATTCTTCATAGTTTGATTTAGTATTATAAAAGCGCTCCTGCTTCGTACTTTTCTTGCAGGAGCCGCATGATCAACAGCACCAGTTCATGAGGTTATTTAGCAGTGCATCGCGCCTGATTGAACTCCGGACCAGATTCTTGATAATATAACAGGTTGGTCCGCCAATTAGAAGATGTCCCCAGGTCACAGTCTGCTCCCTATTTCGCCGCTCTCCTCTGATCTTTTTTTATCGCCCTTTCACCCCCTTCAAACTTCTTAATTCTCAATCAACTTTACAAGCCTTATACAAAAACATCAAAGAGGTTGCTGATCTGGTACATTTATATACATTGAAAACTTTCTTAATTAAAAAAAATGTTAAATTCAGTCCAACCTTTTAAACTATTCGTGTTGGTGGAAAAGTAAACAGGTGGAACGAGTCATTTGAACTTACAAGTGCACTTTCATTTCAGAAATTATGAAAGTAGAGCGTATCGACAGCTACATAACTACTTTGTAAGACTGCAAGCCTTTTTTTATATTATATAAATTGCCTACGAAATAAAAATAACATCAATTAAAATTATTTTACCAATTTGGTCGCTCTCATTGGAGAAGGTTAAATGATAGTCATTGAAAGATAGCCTTCTGATTTGATAGATAACTCAGTTAACAGAACATTAATTATAGTAACTTGCGTTTCTCTAATTCAACATTAATATAATTAAACACAGAAGTAATTGAAACGAGAAAAAGTAGTGGACAATAAATAAATAGTAAACACATAGAATTCCTGATTAATAGGTAGTTGCTCTCCAAAAGGGTTTAGACTAAGAAGGTTCTACAAGGGCAATTCTTTATATTATCCGTCAAACTATTAGGAACAACACAGATTTGAAACAATATTCTATTTTTCAACCTAACGTTCCTTACCAGTATGAAAACAAAATACTAGTGTGGAACAACAGACGACCTTTCAACATGCAAAATGGAAATAAAACGAAATGAAACAATAGTTTTTGTAGGATCATCAAGCAACATCTCTTGCAATACAACAGCAACGATTTATGTCATGTTAAATAGACTACGGTAGACATTTATATGCCAACTTCAAAAGTTGTAAAGCAGTCGGAGTATAAAAATATCATAAATGAGGTTTACACATTTTAAACATTATTTAATTAGCTAAATTACTTCTGAAGGGTAAATCTAGTTCCTACAAAAAAAATCTTTAAAGTTATATACAGTTAAATCATTTTATTCTTGAATACTACTACTACCGCGTGTAGGAACTTACGTGCACAAGCAAACGTTCATGAACACGTATACGCGTGTACACGTATACGCGCTAACGCAAGGCGCACGCTCCCATTCAACAACACGCACACACACACACACACACACACACACACACACACCCGCACGCACAGGCACATAAGCACGCATGCACGCACGCACACACGCACTATAGCACGCACGTACACACACACACACACCCACACACACACGATTGCACGTAACCCGCGCGCATCCACTCATGAAAGCACATACGCCCGCTTGCATGTACGCACGCCCGCCCACCCCCATGCCCGCACACACACACACACACACACACACACACACACACACATACACACAACACACACACACGTACACGATACACATACACACACACACGCACGCATACATACATTCCTAGTAGCATAAACGGTGTCGGTTTATGTTTTCTGGTCGTATAATTACACACACACACACACACACACACACACACACACCACGCACGACACACGCACGCATCGCACGCACGCACGCACGCTCGCTCGCACGCACGCACGCACGCACGCACCCAACACCACACCCACACACAACACACACACACACACACACAAACACACACACTGCACTCACTCGCTCACATGCACACACGCACACACGCCACACGACACCACACGCACACATGCGCACGCGCGCGCACGCGCGCGTACCCGCACACGCGCACCCACACACGGACACGAACACGAACACGGACACGGACACCGACCAGGGCACGGACACAGACACGGACACGGACAAGGACACGGACATGGACACTGTTTGTGACTACTTTTACAAGTACTTTATTTTAGGTTTATTAGTTATAATATTTTTCGTTAGAATTCGTTAATTATTCATGATGACATGTTTACTCTATCTTATCCATTTTTAAAGGATTTCATTTGCTCAGTAATTTCATATTTAATACCTTTATGTTTGTTTGTAGCCCTAAGTAGTAAACGTAATAAGTTTCTATTGTTCACGAACTAGTTGTTTTTTCAATTTTGTGAAATGTAATAACTTTTTATGGTAAATCCATCCTTTCTTAGACAGGTTATTTGCTGAATAGCATAAATCCTTCTACTCGCAAAGAATTTAAACTTCTAGCAATTAAACCCCTTATTAGTTTCCAAATCCTTAAAATAAATACAACCTCTGTAATCCGGAAATTACTTCAACACTAATGTAGTCATTCCCACGGTTCCTATTTTTTCAAATCTAACCAATCACAATTCGCATCCCTTACCACAGTATTTAGCAATCCTATTTAGTGCTTCCCATTTTCGCTCTTTCTTGATTCAAAATTATATTTTCAAGCGACAGTAAAAATATGTACCTCTTACTATCAACATCACTTTAAATAATAAATAAATTGAATGTAAATTTTAACTTGTATGTAACTCAAGTGTAACATTTTTATTTGCTAAATTATTTATAAAGGTGTAGAGTAGTTAATATAATTATTAAAATTATCTAACTCTCTTCTATTACAAGTATACTTGACTAATACGAATTAAAGCGAAGTTAATCCTTCAGGATAATTGTGGAAGCACGTTTCCCATCAAAACAGACACGGACACGCACACGGACACACACAAACCCACATGCACACGTACACGCACACGCACACGCACACGCACACACAACACACACGCACGCACGCAAACCCACACCCACACCCACACCCGCAACCACACCCACACCCGCACCCACACCACACCACCCACATCACACCGTACCCACGCCCACACACCACGCCACGCCACCACCACACAACACGCACGCACACGCACACACACACGCATACGCACAATCGCACACACGCACAAATGCACGCACGCACGCACTCACGCACGTACACACACACATACATACATGCACACACGCGCTCACGCATACAGGCATACACACGCACTAATGCACATGTGCCATTGTACACACACACTCACTCACATGCACAAACACGTACGCATACACGATCATTCACTTGCACACACAAACAGGCTCCACACACACACACAAACAGGATCTCGCACACACATCCATGCATGGGGGTGGGGGTAGTGGTAAATGTTCACTTGAAAAAATATAACTTCTTCTTAACTCAACTGATTTTAATAAGGTCTTGTTTGAGATTGGCTTATTGGGTGTTTGTAGTAAAGCATTAATAGTGTCGGTTTACGTTTTTTTCTTGTCGGTAGATGGAGCTTTGTGTCAAAGCCGCAAATTTTTGTAATTTTAAATGTAAGGTATAATTATTTTTAACTCACGTTCGTGAAAAATACAGAAATTGGTAAAAACCGCAAGTCGGTATCTTCTTTTGTTACAAAGATATCAATAAAGATAAATGCATACATGTATTTTACAAGTAATAAAATTAGAGAACAGCGATTTCCGAGAAAACTCCGATGTTCTAATTTGCTGTTCGTGTACCCCTAGCGGCCATCGCAGGAACCTGAAACTAATTTCCAGTAATTTCTCTTGGTTACCTTTACTATCAATATTTTTTACCGAAACTGTGCAATGCGTAATTTCTCATATGCAGCCGGCCTCCTATATTAATTGACCACCCCGTAAATGTAGATATGAAGGTAAAAATGATACACTGTATTGTAAATATTGCAAAACTTTGAATAATACTGTTACTGCAACCTGACAGTTTTTTAATATCTATTATTGATAAATTGTTCTTATTGAAATTTTTCCAACAAACAGATAAATGAAAAAAGGCCACTGCCAGCTAAACTTTGCTGTAACTGTCTGCAAAAAATGAACTTTGTGGTAGTAATAAGGCGGTCGCTGGATTCGGTAAAATTTTCGAAAAATTACAATAAAGGTTTGTACGCCAAACTGAAAGTATTTTTTAAGAGATGCTTAATATAAGTACATAAATATTTTAGATTGAAAGACGATACATCAAAATATGCTACTATGGATCCTAAAGAAAATAAAAAACTTGACAGGATACTTAAACAGTTATTTGTACGCCAAGGACGCTAAATGCTACTTTGACGGCCGAAAAAAAAATTGGGAGATGAGGCTGCTTGCGGCCGATGCCGACAACCTTGACGCCGTCAAAAACATTCTGCGTCCAGGGAGTACATAAAATTTGTGTGCAATCGTTAAATAAATCAATGTTCTCAGTATGTTACGATGTGGGACAAAATACAACTTATCTAACAACGAGGATACGTCAAGTAAGAAAAAACATGTATTATTAAGTTGCATTTTGCAAATGAATTCGTTACAAGAGATTGACGTTATGTACCTACATTTTTTTGTATACAAACCTGCTGAAAAATCAACACGAAGTCCGCTGCGCATAGCAAAGGACAGGAATCTATTTTGCGCCCCTTGTTCACGGCAACTGTCAAAAATGATATTTTGCGGACACAAATTAGTTTTTTTTTATCCTGCTGTGGTACACGATTTTCATTTCACAACTTCTATTCTGTTAAATTAATGCAAACTCAATATTCTGATTTATAGAAAAGACCTGCAGGATATCAACAGCATCCTGTCCGTATGTTAAAGTAATGAAACAGCGATACAAATGTAAAAAAGAAAGTAATGGTTCCAACACCCACTTCTAGTCTTAACTTGATGTAATAAAATGGTTCCTTTTCGTAATTAAAAAGAGGATGTGTTTCGAAACTGTTTATACCACAATTATACAAATACAACTTATAAATGGATGATCATCGGTGAAAATATGTAATAAGAATTAAAATACATCGTGAGAGAGGTGAGCGACAAAAACTAGTCCGGTTGCCGGTGGCACACAGGTCAGCGGAAGCGAAGATTTATCTGCTGCGGTCACGTTGCCCTTTGGCGCTGCAGATGCATGGCCACTGGCCAGAGCTATCCACGGTTGTTCAATCATCAAAACCACTAGTTGGTTATATACACAATTCGAGCTTCTTTTAACAATTACCAAATACCAGACGTCGTTCCCATTTATTGCTGCCTCATCATGACGATTAACTACACGGTATTACAACGTACTCTTTTAACAAGGTAAAGAAGAAATATTTTAATTGATTTTGCTTTAAAGGAATTCAAAAAGTTGATCAATTTAATCAGATCAGGCAGTGTAACGCTAATGAATGATTTGAGGAAATTTTCATTTTTTTGGGTTTAGCATTGCCGGAGGAATATAAATTTGATATATTTGAGCAATTTGGTTTAATACTACGATATAAATTGCGAACGAGGGACGCAAACTTTATAGTTACATCATACTCAAATGTTTTTACACAAAAAATTATTGATAGATGTGAGAGTCTTTCAAAAAAAGAAGCCGAAATCGTATAACTAATTTATTACAGTAACAAGTATAAACACAAGATGTTCACCTATCAAGCATATTTGCTTTATCTTCGCGCAAGAGCACAAAAAGAGAATTAACAGAGCCATTCAAAGTTTCTGTGAATAAAATAATTTTGGGGGGGCTTGCGTCTTAATCAAAAAAACTTAATCTTTATACAAACAAATTCAAGCAATCATTTCAATCGGATACAATCAACATCAAAAATCTCATTTAAAAAATCTTTATCGTGACGTTCTAACTGTACTTTTCTACCTTCAGGTTATTTTTTTCATCATTCCAGTTTACGAGACGGCTTATCGCCTTTCATTCAGTTAACAAATCATAAGTTTGACTTGAGTCCAATCGATCGTTTTGTTAAATAAATTTTTTTACACAAAAAAATTCTGTTACGTAAGAGTTGATACATACAATTTTACTACACATGTTCTAAAACAAAATATTCCACCCGTTCGTTTTGTTAAAGAAGAGTTTTTGTTTTAAGTTTAAATTAATAGAATGCACTTGCCATACTATTTAATACGAGAAAAAAATGTTTTTTTTCTCCAACCACCTAAATAAAACGCTATACTGTGACAGTATTTCATATCAAAACTGGCTAAATATGGGATTCTTCCGTGTCTCCATGCAACTGTACAAAAAGTGATTTACTTTTTACCTTCCAATCTACATATACATATGTATAGAAGGTTATGCAATCAACTTTTTTCTTACTAAGTGTACGTGTGCGTGTGCGAGTGCGTGTGCGCGTGCGTCTGAATGTTGACATCGTTTCTAAGGCTTCCTTATGCATTGAAAAACATTCATTAAGTTGTTATAGTTTCAGTATTTATATAAACGTCTGCAAGTTGTTTAAAATTTTTGACATCTATGTTCATGTTTCATGCATGTATTAATTTGTATATAATTTGTGTACAGTTGTTTGTCTTAAACAAATATTATTTATTAACTACGTTTTGCTTAAAAATTTTAAAAGAATATAATTTTGTATTTAACAGTATGAAAAATGTACCTATAATTAATTTTTAAAACTTTTCTAACCAGTGTGTTCAGTATATATTCAGTTACATGGAATTGCAATTTACATCTCGAATATTATGAAATTCCGTGATTTCCAGCATCTGATTAATGGCATTGGAGTATGCAATTTAGATGAGAGTGAGAGTGCGCTGAAGCGACCTTTAGAAATCACGTAAGCAACCTTGACATTCAGAATCGATGACGTTGGCCATGGGAATTTCCTAGGAGTCATTAAAGTGTGTCCTTATTCTAGCAGTATGATAGTGGTCCTGAACAGGCTAAGCTTAGTGTAACATTGTAAACCGCTCAGGAACACTTACGAGAACGCATAGGGCGAGTTTGAACTGGCAATAGATACCTATGAACAGCTACCCTCAAAATATTCTCGTGTCATAAGTGAGAGGAAAACAGGGACCGGAAGGTTAATTCCATAGCTTAGAATGCGTGTAGAAGAATATGGATTGCGCCCGTTTGGTACGACAAGTTAAACCTTGTACTGCACGTTGATAATGTGAGTAAGCTAACCAAATATTTTTATCAAAGTTGGTTCAAAATGTTGTAAAGGAATGTAATTTACCAGTAGAATAGCCATTGTAACACCGATAATGCAATGAAAGAACTGTGGCGATTATACTCGCAAGGCACTGTATATCAGGAGTTAATAACGGCTTATGTATAACCCTAATCACTCTTTAGCAACACAATGAACAATATAGAGAGCGTATTGGGGAGCACCAACTTCAAGAGGAGTATTTTATTGATGATGTGGTTGAAGTTGAGCAGAAAAAGTTGTTGGGAAGTAAAGTACTTTAGAAGTCTATTCTACGAGCAGATAGTTGAAATGGCAAAAATCCACAGTTAGAGCTTAGAAGTTAGGGGTTAGAGGTTATAGGTTAGAAGTTACAGGTTAGAGGTTAGAAGTTCGAGATTATAGGTTAGAAGTTAAAGGTTAGAGGATAGCGGTTAAAGGTTAGCGGTTAGAAGTTGTCAGAAGTCCGAAAGTAGAAGGTAGAAGTCGGGCGTCGGCGGTCAGAGGTCGTAGGTTAAATTACAAGTTACAAGCTACAAGTTACAAGTCACAAGTAGCAAGTTACAAGTTACACGTTACAAGTTACAAGTTACAGTTAAAAGTTACAAGTTACAAGTAACAAGTTACAAGTTACAAGTTACAAGTTACAAGTAACAAGTTACAAGTTACAAGTTACAAGTTACAAGTTACAAGTTACAGTTAAAAGTTACAAGTTACAAGTTACAAATTACAAGTTACAAGTTACAAGTTACAAGTTACAAGTTACAAGTTACAAGTTACAAGTTACAAGTTACAAGTTACAAGTTACAAGTTACAAGTTACAAGTTACAAGTTACAAGTTACAAGTTACAAGTTACAAGTTACAAGTTACAAGTTACAAGTTACAAGTTACAAGTTACAAGTTACAAGTTACAAGTTACAAGTTACAAGTTACAAGTGTACAAGTACAAGTTCAAGTCGTCATAAGTTTTACAAAGTTACAAGTACAAGTTACAAGTTACAAGTTACAAGTTACAAGTTACAAGTTACAAGTTACAAGTTACAAGTTACAAGTCACAAGTCACAAGTCACATGTCGCAAGTCGCAAGTCCGAGAGTAGAAGGTAGACGTCGGGCGTCGGCGGTCAGAGGTCGAGGTTAAATTATAAGCTACAAGTTACAAGCTACAAGTTACAAGCCACAAGTTACAAGTTACAAGTTACAGGTTACAAGTTACCAGTCAGAAGTCAGAAGTCAGAATTCAAAAGTCAAAAGTCATAAGTCAGAAGTCAAAGTCAAAAGTCAAAGTCAAAGTCAGAAAGTCAAGAAGTCAAAGTCAAAGTCAAAGTCAAAGTCAAAGTCAAGGTCAGAGGTCAGAGGTCATAGGTCAGAGGTCAGAGGCCGGAAGTCAGAAGTTAGAAGTCAGAAGTCAGAGTCGAAGTCGAAGTCAAAGTTAATAGTCAAAAATGAAAAGTCAAAGTCAAAAGTCAAAAGTCAAAGTCAAAAGTCAAGTCAATAGTCAAAAGTGAAAAGTCAAAAGTCAAAGTCAAAAGTCAAAGTCAAAGTTCAAAAGTCAAAGTCACAAGGCAGAAGTCAAGTCAAAGTCAAAGTCAGTTCGAAGTCGCAAGTCCGAAGTTCGAGTTCGAAGTCGGAAGTCGGAAGTTGAGAGGTAAAGGTAAAGGTAAAGATAAAGGTAAAGTCAAAAGTCAAAGGTCAAAGGTCAAAGGTCAAGTTACAAGTTACAAGTTACAAGTTACAAGTTACAAGTTACAAGTTACAAGTTACAAGTTACAAGTTACAAGTTACAAGTTACAAATTACAAGTTACAAGTTACAAGTTACAAGTTACAAGTTACAAGTCACAAGTCACATGTCGCAAGTCGCAAGTCCGAGAGTAGAAGGTAGGCGTCGGGCGTCGGCGGTCAGAGGTCGTAGGTTAAATTACAAGTTACAAGTCACAAGTTACAAGTTACAAGTTACAGGTTACAAGTTACCAGTTACAAGTTACAAGTTACAAGTTACAAGTTACAAGTTACAAGTTACAAGTTACAAGTTACAAGTTACAAGTTACAAGTTACAAGTCACAAGTCACAAGTCACAAGTCACAAGTCACAAGTCACAAGTCACAAGTCACAAGTCACAAGTCACAAGTCACAAGTCACAAGTCACAAGTCACAAGTCACAAGTTAGATGTCAGAAGTGAGAAGTCAGAAGTCAGAAGTCAGAAGTCATAAGTCAGAAGTCAGAAGTCAGAAGTCAGAAGTCAGAAGTCAGAGTCAGAATTCAAAAGTCAAAGTTAGAAGTCAGAAGTCAGAAGTCAGAAGTCAGAAGTCAGAAGTCAGAAGTCAGAAGTCAGAAGTCAGAAGTCAGAAGTCAGAAGTCAGAGGTCAGAGGTCAGAGGTCAGAGGTCGGAAGTCAGAAGTTAGAAGTCAGAAGTCAGAAGTCAAGTCAGAAGTCAGAAGTCAAAGTCAAAAGTCAAAAGTCAAAAGTCAAAAGTCAAAAGTCAAAAGTCAAAGTCAAAAGTCAATAGTCAAAAGTGAAAAGTCAAAAGTCAAAAGTCAAAAGTCAAAAGTCAAAGTCAAAAGGCAGAAGTCAGAAGTCATAAGTCAGAAGTCAGAAGTTCGAGTTCGAAGTTCGAAGTTCGAAATCCGAAGTCCGAAGTTCGAGTTCGAAGTCGGAGGCGGAAGTTGAGAGGTAAAGGTAAAGGTAAAGATAAAGGTAAAGTCAAAGTCAAAGGTCAACGGTCAAAATTAAAACTCAAAAGTCAAAAGTAAAAAGTAAAAAGTAAAAAGTCAAAAGTCAAAAGTCAAAAGTCAAAAGTCAAAACTCAAAAGTCAAAAGTCAAAAGCAAAAGTCAAAGGTCAAAAGTAAACGGTTAAAGGTCAAAGGTTAAAGGTCAAACGTTAAACGTCGAAAGGCAAAAGTCAAAAGTCAAAAGTCAAAAGTCAAAAGTAAAATGTCGAAAGTCAAAAGCCAAAAGTCAAAAGTCAGAAGTCAAAAGTCAAAAGTCAAAAGTCAAAAGTCAAAAGCCAAAAGTCGAAAGGCAAAAGTCAAAAGTCAATAGTCAAAAGTCAAAAGGATGAAGTCAGAAGTCAGAAGTCAGAAGTTCGAGTTCGAAGTTCGAAGTTCGAAATCCGAAGTCCGAAGTTCGAGTTCGAAGTCGGAAGTCGGAAGTTGGAAGGTAAAGGTTATGTCAGAGGTTCTATGAATGAGGTTGGTTGTTAGAGGTTCGAAGTTTGAAGTTGGAGTTGAAGTTGAAGTTGAAATTTGAGGTTTTAGGTTTGAGGTGTGGAGTTTGGAGTGTGGAGTTTTTGAACTTGAAATTGGAGTTGGAATTGAAGTTGAGGTTTTAGGTTTGAGGTTTGGAGTTCGAAGATTGAAGGTGGAATTTTAAATTTTAAACTTTGAAGTTTGAATTTCAAATTTGAAGTTGGAAGTTTGTTAGTTAGAAGGAGGATAATATAGTACCCTCTAGCATAACCGTCCAGGTTGTATACCCTTTGTTAGACAGAATTAAAATGATAGAGTAAATCAGGTCGGTGGTTCAAAAACATGGAGCAGACAAAACCTTTTTGAAATCCCATATAATAGTTGCGTACGTATTATAAATTATATTTAATAAATTTATAAGTGCTTTCTCTTTACATTTTCAGTTTACGTATAATTTATACCCGCTTTCTTAGCTAAGGTTGGATATTTTTGCCAGTCTGTTGACCAAAATTTTTTGTATAAGAATAAGTATTCTCAATTTGTAGTTTTGACCTATTTGGGGGTGGGGGCGACCGTTCATTTTGAAATATTGCGAGAAATTAAAATACGTTTTTACAAACAAAAGTAGAGCAGGAGGGGGGGAGGGCGTTGTGGCCTTATTGGTAACAATATTATATCTGTAGAAAAAATTGCTGGCGGATCCGAACAATAAACATTGAATAATCTTTTTCGTTTTATTTTCAATGATCAAGGATTACACAATATACGTCAAAGATGGGAAGGTTAACATTTTAATGCAAATTAAATAAGTTAAAAGTTCAAGTCGTGATTAATTTTGCCTTTTTTTGCAAAATGAAATTAAGTCAACGAAATAGAAATGAAAAGAGCAAATGTAAAATAAAAGTGAGCGTTAAAGGTAAACTTGTATACTAATATGAATACACCTACAAGAACGCATTAAACGAATTTTTTAATCTTGTAGTATGCAATATTAAGACAAGATATAAATAAGTATTTACAAACTGAATGCGTTTTATACTACTAATGGGTTTTTGTAGTGAATGATAGATTCAACTAATTAATATTTGGACATTTTCAGCTTTCTGCTCTCTGAACATTTAAATTACATCTAATCTCATTAAGATATCTGCACCTGCTTTTCTTACAAAATTTATAGTACAAAACAACAACAATTTATTATTGCCTACAAGGCAAACTTAGTAACGTTTATTGATGTTGAAATATTTTTTAATTAACAGCATAGTTTTTTCTCTTTCTTTTAATTTAGTCGATACTGTCATATGTTGTTTATACGATCTGTGAGAACATTCACAATCATGAGAAAATTTAAATCTGTATGCGGAATACGCGTACGCAATTTTATGTAAAGATTTTATGAGTCTTAATACATTAATTTACGATTACTAATTAAGCTAATTTTATTATTAAGGCACCGTTTGCAGTATCTGTAAACATAAAGAAGAAAGTAATGGTATTGAGAGACAGGAAGCAAAAGATGTCGTTTTATAACTGTAAAGTTTAACTAAAATTAATTGAACAAGTTTTTATATAATTCGGTTCATTTTCCAAATGATGGTCATACCAAACAAGGTCAATGAATTTTTCTTTAAATACCCAATATGGATTTATGGCCATTATTGACGATACACGTACGTTCTAGAATTTTTATCAAGGGAGTCAGAAGGAGAACGAGAATTATGAGTTTTAAATTGCAAAAACGGGGATAAAAGGAACCGCGAAGTCTTTAAATCTTCTTTTGAAGGGGAACACTCTACACAACTTGAGATCATGCTCATCGTAGATTAAATACTTTTGGGTTCATATAAAATATTTGTTCCCCTTCTACGTTCTACATTTATATGTAATCCCTACATTAGAAATTTTTTCTATTCTGAAAAGTTACAAAACATACAATTTGCTCCACCTGGTATGTACACGTATAGTTGAACAAAATTAAGCAAAACATCTATTTCATAATTCGCATGAAAATACCCATTCATCATCAGCCCACTGGAAGTGAATGGAGCAAGCACTCCATTCTTTACAGAATGTAGAACAAAGTACGATTGATTGGCTATCCTTTAGTACTTCCTTAGCTTTTCCAAAAAATTATAACAGATTTTTTCCTTATGTGTGTTCTATTCTTAGCACATTTTATAGGGATTATCCTAGTGTTCTTGCTTGTGCTTGTGTTTTGGTTGCTGCTTATGGTAACACAACTGTCATTGGCAAAACACTCGTAGTTGTCTGGAAGTCATTTAATACGTTGACATTACAGCTGCCCATATGTATATATCAATAGATAAGCAAGCTAGTTGATCGTAATATAACATACTTACTGATTTTATAAATTTTTTTGAACCATTTGAAAAATAGTTCTATATTGATTATATTGATTTATTCTTTTTTATTTAACTCTACGAAACTTCAAGGCACTAATCCACCAAAAAATCCTAGGGGTAAAGTCAGCATGGAAGGCATGTTCATATCCTTCGCAGAAGAACATATTTCTGCTGTAACTAATTCCATATTCCACTGATGTTAAAGCTTACACATCTGGTTGATCCCTTAATATAATAACTTTAGAAGTTCTTTTAGAATTGATTGTAAGCTCATTTTCGTTAATCTTATATATTTTCTAGGGTGTAAAGCGGTATTTTTTAATTGAGAGTTTTAATTTTTTTAAGCACTTGACTACTCTCCAATACGAACTTGGCACCTTTCACTTTCTAATCCTACATCTATATATATATATATATATATATATATATATATATATATATATATATATATATATATATATATATATACAGGGTCCGCCAATAGTGCGTGGACGAAGCTTTATGAGTTTATACAATATCGTTTTCAAAATTATTTATTGCAGGATGGTGTGGGATCTTTCGGGTTACAATTAGAAAATATTTTCGCAAAAATTACTACTCGCATACAGGGTATTACAACACAAAGTTATATTTTTTTAAATGGAACATACCGTATATTATTATAAATTTGGATTCCTGGTTAATTTTAAGGGCGCTTTATTCACTATATGAGGTATCTTAAACGCGCAATTTAGGCGCTGCATTCAATTTTTTGAAAATTTAGAGGTTGAAAAGAAATATTGTAACAACCGTATTGAGAAATGTGTAACACTAAAATTTTAATGGTTGATTAGTCATAGACTGTGCTACATAAAATCGTAAAATAGTAATATTATCTTTTTAATTTTGGAGATATCGTAATGCAAAGTTTAAGATTTTCAATCATAGATAGCTTGATTTTTTAATGGAAAGGTATACATTGTTTTACGTTGTTAGATAGGAAATTTAATTACATTTTTTGATATAACATTTTGGTATTTATGTTTTGCCGTTTTTGATAATCCAGCTTTTTACTGAATTTGCAAAGTTTAAGAGTTTTAATTATAGATAACTTGATTTATTTAAATGGAAAGGTATACATTGTGTTACATTGATAGATAGGAAATTTAATTACAATTTTTTTGATATAACATTGTTGGTATTTATTTTTTGCCGTTTTTTGATAATCCAGCTTTTTTACTGAATTTGTCGATTTTCGTAGGTTTACATATGTATGTATAATTGTTTAAATCACATCAAGCTATGAAAACAAAAGAATATTAGAAACAAAATTCAGCAATAGTATCTGTTTTGTCATTTCGTGTGTATGTTCAAACGTAACTGACTTAATTACTTTATTGCAGTGTGAATGTTTGACGCTTAACTTTGCGAACATCATATACGTAATACGTTTATTTAAGAATTATGAGTAATTTTTGCAAAATGAATTAGTTGACATGATATTTGTGCTTGGAGAATCAAACAAAAATTGTTTATTGGCCCGTCGAATCTACGGGCAGCGTTATCCTGATCGAAGACGACCAAGAGAAGAATCGTTTCGCAATCTTTTAGAAAGATTTGAAAGTACTGGAAGTGTTGGATATCCTAAAACGAAAGAGCTAAAGTTGTTGCAAATGAAGAAAATGAATTTCGTGTACTTGTAGCTACAGATGAAAACCCCACGTTAGAATTCCGAAATTAAGTGACAATTTAGAAATCAGTCAAACTTCCGTAAGACGAATGTTAAAGAAAATAAATTTCACCCTATCATGTACAATTACATCAAGAGCTGAAAGAACAAGATTTTCAAAATCGAATTAATTTTTGCCAGTGGGTTCAACAACAGTTAAATGCGAACGAAAATTTTATATCAGGGATATTATTTACCGACGAATGTACATTTCATCGAAATGGATTTGTGAACAGACATAATTTTCATTTTATTCAAATGAAAATCCACACCAATTTCAGTTAGTCTCTCAAAATAAATGGTCAGTGAATGTTTGGGCAGGTATATTCGGCGGAACTATTGTTGGTCCTTTTTTTTCAATGGCACACTCACTGGGGTAGAATATCATAATTTTCTAGAAAACGAATTATATCATTTATTGGAGAATGTACCTTTGGCTCAAAGAAGAGGTATGTTTTTCCAACAAGACGGGGCACCTCCTCATCATGCCAGAATTGTAACCCAGTGGTTAAATTCGACGTTTCACGAAAATTGGATAGGAAGACAAGGACCGATACCTTGGCCAGCTAGATCTCCCGATATAACTTAATTGGATTTTTTTCTTTGGGGCTTTGTGAAGAATAAAGTATATGAGGAAGAACCAACAACTGCTGAGAATTTTGCTACAATTACTCCTAATATGTTAGATCGGGTTGAAGCTTCTTTTATTAAAAGAATTCAGTATTGTCTAAATAAGCGTGGTCGACAATTTGAACATTTAATTTAATATTGTTTTCTTCCAAAATCGATAAATTCAGTAAAAAGCTGGATCATCAAAAACGGCAAAACATAAATACCAACAATGTTATATCATAAAAAATGTAATTAAATTTCCTATCTAACAATGTAAAACAATGTATACCTTTCCATTTAAAAAATCAAGTTATCTATGATTGAAAATCTTATACTTTGCATTACGATATTTCGAAAATTAAATAAGATAATAGTACTATTTTTACGATTTCATGTAGCACAATCTATGACTAATCAACCATTAAAATTTTTGTGTTACACATTTCTCCATACGATTGTTACAATTTTTCTTTTCAACCTCTAAATTTTCAAAAAATGGAATGCAGCGCCTAAATTGCGCGTTTAAGATACCTCATATAGTGAATAAAGTGCCCTTAAAATTAACCAGGGAATCCAAATTTATAATAATATACGGTATGTTCCAATTAAAAAATATAACTTTGTGTTGTAATACCCTGTATACGAGTAGTAATTTTGCGAAAATATTTTCTAATTGTAACCCGAATGATCCCACACAATCCTGCAATAAATAATTTTGAAAACGATATTGTATACACTCATAAAGCTTCGTCCACGCACTATTGGCGGACCCTGTATACAGGGTGGCGCATTAGTGTGGCAAAGTCCCATATATCCTTTATTTAAAAGATACAACAAAAATTAAATACAAAAGTTGTAAGATATGTTCTGGTGCATATTCAAAAATATGTTTAATTATACAGGGTAGATCATAAAAGCTTAGAAGTAATTTTAAATTTTTTTAAATAGAAAACCCTATATATTATTACATATTTAGATTCACATACAATTTTAGAGACATTTTATGTGTAATGTCCTATACCTAAGTCTAACCGTTTTTGACAAATTTCAAATTTTTGTCAAAAATGACGTTTGTAGGCCAAAACATTGGTGGAAATCTTTTCTAAACGAGGCCTTTATCAATTAGTTATGGTTGGTTTCCTTGGAAATGGAGACCTACTCTAACGGGCTGTATTGATATTTTGTAATACATTCATACAGGGTGATCAAAATGGACAATGAAAAGTAGATTCAAAAAAACCTATAAAGTCATTTTTTTAGTTTTGAAATAATGTCAATTTAACATTTTTTATTGTAAAAAGGCTATACGGCTTTCAAGTTTTGTTGTTAGTTGGCTATGACGGCGGAGCGCGGCGAAACAAAAAGATCGAGCACTTCGGATCGAAATATTACAATTTATCGAACCCATATAAATAATTATTTTATTAAACGAACTTAAAGTAAAGACAATATTTTTTGATTCAACTAATTATGCCCTAATCCTAATCATAAACTTAACACCTCTAATGTAACTAAACCTGTAACTAATTATACAGATAAAAGTACTACTATAGTGAAAGTCACACTGAGAATGCAGTGTGGAGTCTTATGGAGCACACCGTTGCCAGTTGTCGTTATGCTGGAATCGGTTAAATCTCAAGTCCGGTCTCAGGCAAATTTCGCCGCTCTTACAGATTCGCTAAAAACTTGTTGAAAGTTTGATGATGTTTATACCTTCGCCTTATTTCAAAATTACAAAAGAATTATTTCAGGCAAAGTTAATTTAAGAAAAAATAAACAGAGAATTAATTGTACATTTATAAACAAACTCAATTTTCATCATTCACTAAATGACAAATGATATTGAAAATTATAATTTTCGCACTCGCATGGAGCATTTGTCCGCGTTTGAATTTCTTAAATTCCTGTTACCGGTAATAAGTCACAAACAAGACTGAAAATTATTATTATATTTAGGGTTGTTTTTTACTTTTCAGTTACATTAAAAACTCATTAAGATATCTTCCCGCATAAGCTTGGTTTGAAATGACGTAAATGCATTGTAAGTAACTTTCTAATTAATACAATTGTTTAACGATATTTAGATCGTCTTGAAAATTCATATTTGAAAATTTTGAGTGATTTTTCAACTAAAATTTTCCGATTTTTCAAAATAAGGGCAGTTTACTGTTACGTATCGTTCACAAAAATATAAAAAGTTTTCATTTGTGTCCAACTTTTGGCGGCACTGTATAATAACTTCAGAGCCGACCCTGTCACAGCCATCGGACAACCGGCAACACAGTGTGCCGACCTCCCATTACAAATACATTGCCTATATCCCGCCACACTGCATTCTCGGTGTGACTTGCACTATAGAAACACGTCAAATACTTAATAAGTTGTTCGAAATGTCCGCCTCTTTCTTGAATACACAATGCAATACGTCTCTCAAATTCGCTGCTTAAATTTCTACACATTTCAACACTAATGTTTTGAAAACAGTTTCTAATCCTAATCTTCATGTCTTCCTTTGTTGTAGGCGGTATTTTATAAACCTGCTCTTTAACGCACCCCCATATGCTAAAGTCTATTTTAGTAAGATCTGGGGATCTAGCAGGCCAAGCAACAGGCCCTCCTCCCAATCCAACATTCTGGATATCTAGCATTTAAAAGTTATTATCGGACCTGTACGATGTACTGGGGCCCCATCATGAAGAAACCATATTTCCTGTTGCGTATCCTGTGGCACTTGACGCAACAATTAGGTAGATGGTTTTGCAAAAGTCTAAGTATACTTCCCTGTTACTCGTTGATCAAAAAATATGGTCCAATTACATGATTACCGACAAAACCTCCCCAAACATTTAAAGACCATCTAGTTTGAGAAGTATATCTTACAAAACGTGGATTTTCGGTAGAATAGTAATGAAAATTGTGTCTGTTTACACTTCCGTTTCTTTGAAATGTGGCCTTATCTGTAAATAAAATCAAATGAACAAAATTTCTTTGTTGGTTTATTTTGTTTTGAGCCCATTGACAAAATTTCAGTCGTCTTTGATAATCTTCAGGAACCAACTCTTGAAGTAGTTGAATGTGATAGGAGTGCATTTTTGAGACTTCAATATCCGCTGTACCGTACATCGTTCAACACCAACCTGCTGAGAAATGGGCCGTTGTCCAATATATGGATTTTCGGTAACTGTTAATAGTACATTTAATTGATTTTCCTCAGTCTGTGCACGTTTTTCCTAGTATTTTTTTCATATAACACATCGCCAGTTCTTTCAAAACGCTCCAAAAGCTTTTCAAATGCCCTTCTTTCAGGTTTCCGTCTCTCTGGAAACCGTTGTTGATATAGTCTTCTTGCTAAGAGCGTATTCTTATCACTAGCTCCCAAAACAAACATCATATCAACCATCTCGTCTTGCGCAAAATTCATTATTTACAATTTTAATTTAAGTTTTAAATCAAGTTGCTATAAAATACACTAATGCATCACACAAATTATCAACTGACAATAAATAATGACGTTATACAAAGTCACCCTTATTTTAATGCTAAATAAGATAGAATTAAAAAATAGGGGTTTCCATTAAAAAATGACTTTATAGGTTGTTTTGAATCTACTTTTATTGTCCATTTTGATCACCCTGTATGAATGTATTACAAAAATATCAATACAGCTCATTAGGGTAGGTCCCCATTTCCAAGGAAACCAACCATTACTAATTGATAAAGGCTTCGTTTAGAAAAGATTTCCACCTATGTTTTGGCCTGCAAACGTCATTTTGACAAAAATTTGAAATTTATCGAAAACAGTTAGACTTAGGTATAGGACATTATACATAAAATGTGTCTAAAATTGTATGCAGAATCTAAATATGTAATAATATATAGGGTTTTCCATTTAAAAAAATTTAAAATTACTTCTAAGCTTTTATGATCTACCCTGTGTAATTAAAAATATTTTTAGAATATGCACCAGAACATATCTTACAACGTTTGTATTTAATTTTTTGTATCTCTTTAAATAAAGGATATATGGGACTTTGTCACACTAATGCGCCAGGGTGGATCTTCATATGAAATTTTCAATTTGGTCCTGTCTGTTGAGATACTCGAGTTTCAAAACTTTTTCCTGCGATGGCCGATTTCAACAAAAATTTTTATATATTACACCTAATTTTAAAACTTTTTTCACTCTTGTCATTTTTTCAGACAACCAACGGAAAAAAATAGAAATTGAGAGCTGAATTTGAGAAATAAATAGTTTAATCAATTATTAACAATATGAACAAATGAAAATAAATTTATCTAATCCGTAGTTAAAAATAATAATTTACAAGTGTTCAAAATGTCCTCCGGCACATAGTTGACATAGTTGTAGTCCTGTAATGAAATTAAAATTTACGGATCGTAAAGTGTGAACAGAGTCCCTTATTTCATTGCAAATATTAAAAATTATTTCATGGGGCTGTTGCACAATAAACTACAAGTTAATAATATTAGTGAAATACTTGTAATTTGTAGAATTGTGTTGCATAATAAGAATTCACAAATATACAAGTTATTAGTTGTAGATTGAAAATATTAGTGAAATGTACAAGTGTTTGTTGCACAGTTGACAGTGTTACTACAAGTTATCAAAAATATGAGCATCCACTAATATATTTTCTACAAGTTTAAGTTACCTTATAATTTCATATTACAAGTGAGGTTATGCAGTTGTTGATGTTGCTTGTGTGTAAAATATAAGAATGCAAAATTTGTGGTTAGACTCATCCAGTGATGAAGAACATGACAGAATTCCAAATGAACAGAAAGAAGTGCACATTTTTAAAGAAGGAAGATTTTCAGGGCAAGAGTGCATTTTGACTTTCCAAATGATTTTGAGTTTAATGAGAGGTACCGAATGAAGTCTGATAAGATGGAAGTTTTGTTGCAAAAATTGATTTAAGGTTACAACACCCTACAGACATGGTGGTGCTTTATCTCCTAAGCAACAGATGTGTATAGCTTTGCATTGGCTTGGCAGTGGAGCTCAATTTCACACTGTCGTAGACATGCATGGGGTTCATAAAGCTACAGTTTGTAAAACTGTTGCTAGATTCGTGCGCTGTAAACAGCGAGTTATTTACTACAGTGGTTTCATGGCCTGAAGATATTGCTAAAGACATTGATAGTTTCTATAGCATTGCCAACTTTCCTCACGTTTGTGGTGTAATTGATGGTACCCTTATTCGCATAGATGCCCCTACAGTTAATGAAGAAGCTTATGTTGACAAACATGGTGAGCACTCTTTAAACTGTACGTTTGTGTGTGGTGCCTCATGCTTTTTTATCATGTTAGTGCAAAATGGCCTGGAAGTGTATACTATGCACGTGCTTTACGAAACAGCACGCTGCATAGAAGAATGGAAGAAAATCCCTATTCCCCATACTGTTGGGATACTCAGCTTATCCATTGAAACAATGGCTAATGACACTACTGCATTATGATCCGAATGATGTGTCAGAAAGGAGGTACAGTCGCAGGTTAAAGGCCACAAGACAAGTGGTTGAACGTTCACTCGGTATCTTGAAAGAAACATTTCCATGTCTCAACCACCTTCGTCTGAATCCAACATATGCTGCTTCAGTTGTGAAGTGTTGTGCCACTCTTTGTCATTTTGCAAGGGATGAAAGTGAAGCCAATGTTATTCCTATCCATGAAGACGCAGATGAGCTGGGTAACGTCAATGTAGAATAACAAGAAGTTGAAGAGGCAGTACACTTAGGAGGTCGTTTAAGACAGCAGCAGATATTACAATTAATGCTATAGGCCTAAGAGCCTATCATAAACAATATGTAACATTCACATGTCAAGTTAATTGTGCAAAATAGATCGCCTTTATTACCCTCAGTTGTATACTCTTATCTACTATGTCGTGTAATTTACACAGGAACAGTTAATAACGTGCAATACACACTCATTAAAGGTAATATTATGCAATTATGTGCTTTATTTATACTTTAGTCGGTACATAATTCTTAGACCTCTTCATTTACATCAGCACTTTCTTGAATTACATATTTCCTATTTGAGGAAAAGTTTCTGTAAATTTAGATGGGCACAAACCCAGTTCCTCTCTCTAGCTGCAGTATCTGCATTGATCGGTAATAACTTTCTTTTCCATTATTTCTACTGACAGTTCTAGTTTCCTTCTTCTTAATAAAGCTTCTTTTGCTGACTCAGCTGAAGAGGGCACATTCATAGCTGGCTGCTCTATAACAAACATAGGAAATTCATATAATTCACCATACTATCTTAGGGGGTTAGAGCTTAAGTTCATAATTTTGAATAAATTTCACTTACCGACATTTTTACGTTTACTGTTCTTTGATTTGATAGAACTAGATTGACTTGGAATGATAATATCATTCAGACTAGAGGGCTCAGCAACTGCTGCTGGTGGTTCTTCAATTTCTTCTACATTCAACTGAATGTCTGGACGTTCAGCTAAAGATTCCGAGATGTTTAAGCCAACCACAGCCGGCGAGTCATTCCCAACTATCTCAAGAACTTCACAATCCACTTCTGTAAGTTTAGCATTTGGTCCTCCACCCGTGCCAGTTTTCCTTGCATTGTCTTGCTTTTCCTGAAACACAAGCTAGGCCTAGTGAACTAAAATAGTGTTATTTTTATTAACAGTATACTAATAATTTACGTTCAAAGTTACTGTGATAACAGAAAATTAAAGTAAAATAAATAAATAAAAAGTCAACATAATAGTTTATAAAGAGGTACAAATTAATTGTTAAATAAATCCGCATAACGTCTCGTAACTACCTCATGCTTAAAACCCTCCGACAGGTGCAATAGCATAAGTAACGAGTTCGCGCGTAATGTATCTGTCAGATAACTGTTTGAAAAAAATAATTTCAAGGGGTTAATTAATTCTAAAATAATGTTATTTATATTCAAAAATAATTTCTATATTTAGAATTTAATTTTGTTCATTTTGTACGTGTACATTCAGCCAGAAACAAAAGTCCTGAATTGGGCGCAATTAATCTCTCAGATTATTTTAAAATAAATCAATTATTTTATATATTTGATTTTTAAATGCACTTACTGTTCTTACAAATACATTCTGAATAGACTGTGTGATGTAAAATATCCAGCTGCTAACTCACCTAAATTACTACAAACGGGTGCAACTATTCTGTGAGATTATATAGGTCGCAGCAACGGATGTCTGTATCCACAGCACCACAATTATGACTGCATATAGAGTTCCAAGGGAAGATACAGGAAAGCGCAGACGCAAAGCCCGAGAAAATCCAGAGATATTTCCAAACCTTTGAGCCATCAATCTGTCAGATGAGTTGCGCCTGTCGGAGGGTTAAGTTTGTGGTTGTATTAAGTTAGGTTATGTTTGCATTGAGTATGTCATTCGCTTTATGAACGTGGCACAATAGATTGACAGCTAACCTACATGTTTATACTAGGTAATTGGAAAAGCACTTACCATGGTCAACTTCCTCACGTTCGGCCACCAAACATCTCTCAAATATATAACTTCTTTTCCCTCCGAAAAGACACCAAGTGCCTGCGCATATGCACTTATTTCTTTCCACGCCAGCATTTTATCTTTCTTTGTAAGTGTCTTGCTGAATGCTTCAACAAGAATCTTTTTATTTTCTTTGATTTTTTGAACGATGCATAGTTTAACTTTTCGCTGCTCATCCCGTTTACCCATTATTACAGCTACTTTAAAATTCTAACTAACTTCAATTGCTATTTTTTAAAAACAAAACAACTCAACTGTCATAGACAATTAAAACACAGTTTTTGTCAGCAGTTTTGCCAACCATTAATCCACTTGGCTGATTAAACTATGCAACAATTAATACATTTTATAAATCAGTTGACTTGTAGTTTTGTAATATTTTCTTGTAGAAATCAACTAATATTATTAGTGTACAGTTTTTTTGCAACACAAATTACTAGTGCTAGTAATTTGTAACTTGTAATTTGTAGAATTTCATTAGTATTATTAGTATCATTGTGCAACAGAAACTACTAGTACTTGTAATTTGTAGTTTGTAACTTGTAGAATTTCGCTAGTATTATTAGTATCATTGTGCAACAGGCTCCTGCAGTTCTTCTATCGTGTTAACTTCTGTTGCATAAACTATGTTTTTCAGATGGTTCCATAAATAGAAATCGAGAGCATTTCAGTCGGGAGACCTTGGAGGCCAGTATATGGGTGCATCCTGACCTCTCTCGATCCAACGGCCTGAGAAATTTTCGTGAAGCCATCGCCGAACAACCAAAGTAAAATGGGCAGGAGCTTCGTCCTGCATATACCACATATCTTGTCTATGTTGGAGAGGTACATCTTCCAACAATTCGAAAAGATTATTTTCTAAAAAATGAAATATTCAGATCCTCCTAAACGCCCAGGCAAAATAAGGGGTCCTATTAAAAACCCTCCTAGGATGCCAGTCCAAACATTTAGGGAAAAAGTATGTTGGTATTTTTCCGTCATGACAGAGTTGGTATTTTCGTCGTACCATTCGTGCATGTTGTGACGATTGAGAATACCCTGTCGTGTAAATAAAGCTTCATCAGTGAGCAGTATTTGTTCTGTAAGCTGAGGGTTTCTAATACGCCTATGAAGTATTTCTGCACAAAATCTGACGCGAGGATCATGCGCTATGGGTAACAATTCTTGAACCCTTCTGAAATGGTAAGGGTGCAATCCGTTTGTCGACAGTATTCTCCAGATATTAGTTATAGGCATATTGAAATACCTAGATGCTCCTCTGGCACTTCTCCTAGGATCCTCTTTAGAGAAATTCAAAACTGTCTGTTCGTGCTGAATACCGATTCTTACAGCTTGAAGAGCATTTCCGCGACATTCGCCATAAATCAAATGCATGTCAGCATATTGTTCATTAGTGTAATTGTTATTCATATTAAATAAATAAATTAATAATAATTTTTCACATAAAACTAACTTGACGAAATTTGCAAAAACTTTCAATAATAGACTTAATGGCGATTTGTTTGACAACAAGAGAACAGAGAAACATCAACACAGCAAATATGTTTAATAGGGCAAGGAAAACTATTTTTATTTTTTCCGCTCAAACTGTTGGTTGCATGAAAAAACGACAAGAATAAAAAAAGTTTTCAAAATCTGTTGAAATAGGCCGCTGCAGGAAAAAGTTCTGAAAGAAATAAAACAAGGGTTGTTGTTTCCTGCCCTCCAGATACATGAGCCAGAGAATAGACACTACCACAAAATAGCGTTCGACTAGCTGACGATGTGTACCAAAATTGAAATCTCTAAGTTTAACCGTTTTAAAAAAAAAAGAAAAAAATATTTTCTACCATTTTGAAACTCGAATATCTCAACATGGAGGACCTAAATTCAAAAATTTCATACGAAGACCCCCTAAAATGGCTTGTAGAATATTCTGGTAAAATATTTTACCATCATTCTGGAACACCCTGTATATACATACTAAACTTTTTCGTGGTTATGCAGTACTTTTATTACGCATGTTGACAGGGCAGGATTTGGGGGAGGGCAGGCGGGGCTACTGCCTTGTGGCCTCCACAAGAGAGGGGCCCTCACAATAGAGATAAAAAATAAAAAAATATCCAATTTCGATGAGTCAGCAACTTTAAAGTTTTTTTTCCAAACAATCTTTTTTCGCATTTTTACCGATAATACTTGCCCAAACATAATAATATTGTTCTTGAATATTAAAAACATATTTGTTCACTTTAATCCGTAAAACATCGATATATCAGAAAGCCCTGATTGCAACTTTCCATTAACTATCAATTTTTGATTTGATCGAGCATCTCAGTGGCAATACTTTTTCGAAGGCTCGAAAGTTCAGTGTTGGATTCGTCGATTCGTGAATTCGGCACGATTTTTTCGCCTTGGAATCGTAAATCTAATTTAATAATAATATGTGAACAATCGATATTATTCCATTCTTAAACCAAATAAATAAGTACTATCGACTAGACAGTATTTTTTTCTATATTTTCTTATTGAGCCAGATATATAACTTCCGCAAGATCCTAAAAAACAGCAGGAGATTCAGCATGAGATGGAGATGAGGTCGATAGTAGTCAAGATAATCCAGCTATTGCATCAGGCGACACCATAGAATCTGCAAAAACTTGTAGTCGCTATCAAGATGAAGTAGACATTTGTGGTTTCAAAAATGAGCTGACGTCATAACAGAAGGAATGATCAAGTATTGGTCGAAGAAAGGTTCCACAAAACTGCAAAATTGTGATGAGATAATACAAACTTTGTTTGGAATATGTTTACACGTCGCAATCAAAATCAAGAGACTGTCAATCGATTGTGGCTTTGTTTTTCTCCAACTCCAGGGAAAATATATTGCTATGCATGTAAATTAATGTCCACTCAAAAATTGAAGCTAAGTGGAGAAGGCTTCAGTGACTAGAAGCATGCATCTGAGGGCCTATACGAGCATGAGATTTCGAAGACTCATTTGGAGTCAGTGATGAGTTTAGTGCAATGGGGAGAAGTCACAGGACGTATTGATCAAGAGCTAGCGATACAAGAGGCACAACAAATTGAGTATTGGCGAAAAATTCTTAGAATTGTCGTCAGTACGATTAAATTCAGTGCTGAACGCGGATTAGCCTTCCAAGGAGACGATGAAATTATTGGATCACCGAGAAATGGCAATTTTCTGGGTATTTTGGAATTGCTAGCCGAGTACGAACCAACCTTGGCAACTCATTTAAAACAGCATGCAAACAAAGGGAGCGGTCACGTCAATTACCTTTACTCCACGATTTGCGAAGAACTGATAACTTCCATGGGTTATCTAGTGCTCAATGAAATCGTAGTAAGGAATTAAAAATTCAAAGTTTCAGTGGACTCTACTCCGGCGAATCTCATATCGATCAACTTACTATAGTCGTTCGATATATTGAAGGATCTATGCCAAAGGAACGATTTCTTACTTTCTTACCAAACTGCGGCCATACTGGTGAAGCCACAGCAAAAGATTTACTACAATCTTTAGGTGACCGTCAAATTGATATCATTGATTGCCGCGGTCAATCGTACGGCAACGCTGCAAGTATGAGTGGCAGATACAAAGGAATGCAAGCTCTTGTTTTGCAGAAAAATTATTTATCAGCGTTTGTACCATGTTGTGGTTACTCACTCAATTTAGTTGGAAAGGCAGCTGCTAATTCTTTTGCATCGGCAGCTCAATTCTTTGATTTCGTTCATAATTTATATACTTTTTTACAGCAAGTACGCAACGATAACAAATTCTGTCTCAAACATTATCAGAGAAAATACCCGGGCAATCATATATTTTAGAAAATCTTAGTGATACTCGCTGGTCATGTAAAGCTGCAGCCACGAAGGCCATTGTTATGGGATATTCTGAAATCGAAGAAGCTCTAACCAGTATATCTACTGATAAGGGGCAGAAAGATATCGTGAGAAATGAAGCAACACATCTTTTAGATATGATGAATGGTTTCGAAACCGCTCTATTTGTCATCTTTTGGAACGACATTTTGGAGCGATTCGACGCAACAAACAATATTTTGCACGATCCAAAAATGCTTCTTTAATGTGTTGTGCGTGCATTGGGGTCATTAAAATCATTCGTCGAATCCAAAAGAGACGATTTTCATAAATACGAAGAAGCACCTACAAAATTATTAAATGCTGACGAATACTTACAACTGGGCACCAGAAAAAGAAGTGTGAAATCGAATACGTTTGATTACATGAAAGAATAAGACGCAAATCTGTCGCCAAGAGAGACATTTAAAGTGTCTGGTTTCATCCCAGTGATTGATCAACTTTGCGTTTCTCTCACTGAAAGATTGCATGCATAGAAGCTGTTCGTTCGAGATTTGTATTTCTCAATCACCTAGAGGAGATGGATGCTGAAAATTTGTATTCTGCTGCAGAGGAATTGGTAAAAGTTTACAAAGATGGTTTGGAACCTAACCTTGGTAATTAGTTGGTTAAATTCGTATCTTTGATAAAATTATACAAAAAAGACTATGAAAAGCAATAATCTACTAATAATCTTACTATCGCATGCTTGAAAATCAAAATTTCAAAGCTACCTTCCCCAACATTGAAATTACACTAAGGATGTACTTGGTTTTGATGGTATCGAATTACACTGCAGAGCGCTCGTTTTCTGAAATGAAAGTTATAAAGAATAGGCTCCGAACGACGATGGGACAAAACCGACTATCGAAACTAACCCTACTTAGTATTGAAAGTGATTTACTCCGGGAGCTAGATTTCACCGAAATCATCAACGACTTCTCGTCGATAAAAGCTCACAAAGTTCCATTTAGTTAACGCGGTGATTTAGTTTTAAGAAATTGTATTTGATCTATTATACGTATATTATTGTAACTAATTACTACATTCTCTGTTGAAATAATTTTATTTGTTAGCAATAATTGCTTGAAAGACTTGACGGAAAATAAAAATAAATATAGATATGTCAATATATTGTAAATATAGAAGAGCTTTTAACATTGTTATAACAACTGTATAACTCATTTTTGCAATAAACGATTTTGTTTTTGGTTATGGTTTCGGTTTCGCTTTCGGTTTCGGTATCGATTTCGATTTCGGTTTCGGTTTCGGTTTTGGTCTCGGTCTCGGTCTAGGTCTCGTTCTCGATTTCGATTCGATTTCGATTTCGATTTCGATTTCGATTTCGATTTCGATTTCGATTTCGATTTCGATTTCGATTTCGATTTCGATTTCGATTTCGATTTCGATTTCGACTTCGACTTCGACATCTACTTCGATTTCGGTTTCGGTTTCGATTTCGATTTTGATTTCGACTCTGACTATGACTCTGACTTTGACGCTGACTCTGACTCTAACTCCGACTACGACTCCGACTCCGACCCCGACTCCGACACAGACTCCGATTCCGACACCAACTCCGACTCTGTCTCTGGCTCTGACTGACTCTGACCCTGACTCTGACTCTGACTCTGACTGACACTGACTTTGACTCTGACTCTGACACCGACTCCTACTGTCTCTGGCTCTGACTCTGACTCTGACTCTGACTGTGCCTGTGCCTGTGCCTGTACCTGTGCCTGTGACTGTGACCGTGACCGTGATCGTGATCGTGGTTGTGGTCGTGAACATGATTGTGATCGTGACCGTGATCGTGATCGGGATCGGGAGCGTGGTCGGGTTCTGGTCCTGATTCAGATTCTGATTCTGATTCCGATTCCGATTCCGATTCCGATTCCGATTCCGATTCCGATTTTGATTTTGATGTTGGTTTTAGGGACCTCCGCTCCTTCGTTGTCTCAGGGCATCCAGGTCTCCAAATCCTGCCCTGCATGTTACGCAGGAACCTATTGTGCCTAAGCTGTTCGCAATTGAATTTTCTGTCAATGCTATGTAAGTGGCTTCTTTGAGTTTCCGGTGAGTTGTATTCTTCACCTTTGCGAGTATCTGGATTTGATAGTTTTCGTTCCAGAGATATGCGGCGATTTTGGATCGTTGCAATGATGTTCTAACTTTGATTAGTTTACCGCTCTCATGATCTGCGGTATACGCATGGTAGATTGTATACACAATTCTTCGAATCCTGGTCTTCATTATGTGGTTTGGATTGGTTAGTATTCCCCTAAGAGTTTTTGTGGCTCGTATCTCATATTTGCTGCCTATGCTTCGTATGTTTGTACGATAGAGCAGAAACTATATTTTAGAAGCAAGAGAACCTGAGCAAATAAAAATAAAATATAGCAAGTTCTAAAAAATGTGTATTGGAATACTCAGTGACAACTTCAAATCAGAGTGCTTAAGAAAAATTCAGAGTAGATGAATTCGACTCAAACACCGCTTGAACAAAAAAAAACGCACTTGAAGGGCAAAATTGGGTACTCTCTGCAAAACTTGGTTAAGGATCCCTTCCATAAACACATTGGAATGATTGTTCTTTAAAACCTTGCAGAAGACAAGCTCTGATTTAAAGTTCTATAAGCTATACAAAAATGTGTTTACCAATTGGACGCAAAATAGTTACCCATTGGTCATCTAAGGAAACAGTATGCGAGGAGTACATGCACAAAGAGGAAAAAAGGGAAGAAAAATTGAGAATGGAACCTTCTAATGTACGAATAGCTAATATAGCGATTATTTACAGAATGGAAGAAAACATACAATATGTAAACGAAAAAGGAAAAGGAATTAAGACCAGATTCGTGAAAGTTTGTAAAAAAAATCTAGAAGAACGGATAGAAAATAAAGAAGAAAGCATGGAAGGAATTAAAGAGAGATGAAAGTATAAACAACTAAAACTGAAGAAGCATGTAACAGTTATAAAAATCGGAACTAAAATTGGAAACTAATAAAGTACGACAGATATAGCTGGAAATACGATATGGTGTATATAAACATAACAGATCTATCATGGGAAGTCAGACTGAAAGGACAGTGTGGTAATAAAGTTGTAATGTGACTGGGGCAATGTTGATTCCTTAGCCAGAGTTAATTAGATTGAACAAATACATGAAGATTTCTAGAAATTCACTAAAAGATCCAGTAGAATTGAAAATGAAGTTGAAACACGTGATAGAAGAAGATAATAAAATGTTTCAAATAAGTCAAATGCCATCAATTTCTAATGAATAATCAAAGTCGAGGTTATTAAAACCAAAATTGAAAAAATATTGTAGAACAAATGTTGTCAGTTGTTAGAATATCAACTAGCGAACGCAACATTAAACAATGCGATGGAAGAGCAGCGCCCTCCATTGAAGGGTTTTTCCTTTACATTACTTTTTTTTTCTTTTAACTTGTTATTTTTGTGTAGATGTTCTCTCTTTCATATGTAAATAATAAACACAACATTACTGAAGTGATTTTAGATAAGATAATTGCATATAAAAGTGTGGTGTATGAAATCTTACTTCTAACACTTGTATAATTCGAGTTCATTTGTTAAAATTCAGTACCAGGATTGGTTGAATTTACACGAAAGTCAATTATGGACAAGCAAATAGAATAATTTTGGTTACTGTGACTGTCAATAATTCGATAGGGTTGGCGGTGTTTATGTAGATTGATTTGTTGTTATCTACTTATGATTTATAAAAGGTAGGAATTTTCTGCCACCATTATTTGCTAGCCGGTTTAAATTCAATTCACTGATACAGAGTTGCGCACCTAGTCCGTTTCCGTATCGTTAAGAAATCTGTTTACTAGCTAGAATACTTACGCTACCCTGAGCTCCCGGTTACGTTTGACGTTTTGTGTTTAATATGATCTACATTTTTAGCTCTAACAATTTTATTTATGTACTAGCTTTAGTAGCTTCATAACTGTTTTCTACTGTAGTAAATTGTTATTGGTTGGCTTTCTTTAATTTTTTATTTTATTTTATTTAAAAATTGATTATTGCGGTGGGCCGGAGACCTCATTTACCATATATACTGTTTGTTTCACTTACCTTGTTTGAATGCATGTATTACTTTACTTTTTACTGGTTGAAAAATTAATGGCCTTCACTAAAAATTTTAGTTTATTCAATGAATAAACAAATTTTCTTTTTAGTATTTACTAAATGGGTTTTACGTCTGTCCAGGTTTATACTGTGTGTGATTATTAATTTCTTTATTAGCTTTCCCTTTTCCAATTTTTAAGAAAAATGGATGGCTCACTTCTTAAAAATGCTGCGCAACACGGTCATAAGTAGTGTAGCTTTCTCCACTTGCAATTGAAAACTTGTAAAATTCCGTTAGTGTAGCCCCATGCATTCAAATGCTTTGCATCTAATCTGTTGCTCGCTAACTGTCGTAATACACGCAACAAAGAAGTGTGAAATAAGGAAGTGTGATGAACAGTGAAGGTAGTGTTAAGAGAGCTACACACATGATGTGTAAAGAAGGTGGAAGGAAGAATGTCTGAAAAGGGATGATATTAAGGTTGTTAAAAGCGTCCAATGGTATATAGAAGAGAAAAAGATAACTAACAGGTACTTCGATCACAGGGTGAAGGCATTGACTCTTATTTGTGGTAGCAGTGGATAAAAATATTAAGAAATGAAGAATAGGAGAGATTGACCGAGGATCATCAACATATGTGGATTAGTAGTTACCAATGAGGATTGGAAAGAACATGATTGATTTAATAAGAAATGATGTAGTGCTCTTTTTTCAGCACTCTTTGATATGTGTACTGAACAAATAGCATAACAGTGTGTGAAAAGAAATGTGGAAGATAGTGTGGAAGAATATATTGTTATATGATTAAACCGCACTAGGCGTTCTGCAGGCTTACCAAAGTATGCGGGTTGCCAAGCTAAATAGAGCGGAAATGCGCGGGTTCGATATGAGACGTAAAATGTAAATTCAAATACCTTACACTTATCGTAAACTAATAAATAATAACATTTAATCCTGGAAAAATTGTTTCCCACTACAATCTTAAATTTTTTTAAAATAGTCTTTGGGCCTATCTGACTGTGGAGGATAGAATTGTAGCCTACACGGTAAAATCATACATTTGTTTTAGAGTATTTGCTTCTCTTTAAATGAATGCAAGGAAAATTAAAAAAATATTCAAATAAAAAAGATATGGATCATAATACATAGGTTAAGTGCAAAATAGGCCCTTTGGAATTGAACTGTTTGCATCTATTTTGGTACAATAAGGTAATAAAATATTAAAAATGAGTATCCCAAATTGCAAGAGAATCGATCCAGTAAAATAATTATTAAAAAAAATAAAATTTAAAAGGCAAAATTATGAGGCCTTATTACTCCGCAAAGATGTTATTTCCTAATTTATACCAGACCAGTGCGCAATGGGGTTTTGGGGCCAAACCCCCCTATGACCCGTTGAAATATAAATGTATCACTAGGCAGTAGCTTGCCAGTGATGCGTTAAGTATGGAGGACTCCACCACACCAGCACCTGCCAGAAGACCAGGGACACGGCAGCCAACTGCTACAACTGTCAGGAACCACACACTGCCAACTACGGTTCAACAGCGCCGCGCCGCCCCCTCACGACTAGTACCAGCATCACTACCAACCAGGAGAGTGGAAGAAGGGATTAGCTACTCCCAAGCAGCATCAGCAGCACCACCACAAGCAGAAGCAGCAGCCCCAAGAGCCGCACCCTCCCAGACCACCATCTCGGAAGAAGACGCCGACTTCGCCCTCGTCATGAGGATCCTGAGGGCAATCCGTGCTGAAAAAACCGTTCATGGATAGACACCCCCACAAGCCAGCATCCCTCCACATCACGATGTGGAACGCGAACGGTCTTCTTCACAAGAAAGAAGAGATTGCCGCCTTCATGGACCACCACAACCTGTAATCTTAAAAGGAGAAATGAGGTCTAAGGTTGAAAAAAGCAACGACCTGTCGGTTGCTTTACGAGTTTCGAAGCAGAGGGCACAATTAATAAATGACAGCAAAAAATATTTGGACCCAATAATTGAAACAATAATTCTGTGAGGTAGACAGGGATTAGCTCTTCGTGGTTCTAAGGATAATGGCAGAATAGAAGTTGATAATTCGGACAGTGAAAATTTGATTAATGACGGCAATTTTCGAGCTCTTTTAAGGTTTCGAGGTAAAACTGACAAAGAACTTAATACTTACTTACAAAATTGTGCAAAGAATGCCATGTATACAAGCAATAACATACAACTTGAGCTTATTGTTAGATGTCAAAACTTAATTCGGGTGCAAATTGTTGATCGTGTAAATAATTCTCAAGCCTTTTCTATTTTGGCAGATGAAACCGCTGATACCTCAGGTGTTGAACAGATCAATTTGTGTCCGGTACCTAGAAAAGGACGATCAAGATCATTTTAAAATTTGCGAACACTTTTTTGGATTTCGTGGATGCAAGTGATTTGACAGGCCAAGGATTGTCGAAAACTATTTTTGATTTTTTAGAATCTTCAGGGATTGATTGTACATCCTTTTTGGTCAAGGTCATGACGGTGCCAATGCTATGAGTGGCGAATTTCATGGTGCCCAGGCATACGTAGCAAAAACACACAATTCGGCGTTGACTTACATTGTGCTTCTCACAGTTTAATTTAGCCGTAACTGCGGCCTGCAGTATTCCACAGATTAAGAATTGTCGCGACACTAGGAGAGTGTATATAATTTTTTTAATACTCCAAAAAGGCAGCTTGTACTTGAAGAAGCAATCAAAGTCATTGAAAGACGGAGACTCAATAAACACAGCAAGGAAGCCGAAATATCAAAAACAAACAAAAAGAAACTCAAACAGTTTTGTACTACCAGATGGGTTTATCAGCATGAGGCCGTACAGACCTACGTAGAATTACAGCCATTCGTTATTGAGGCCATCGATTCAATATTGACTTCTTGGAAAGGTTCAAGTTCTTCAACTTTGGCCTTTCAGTTGCTGGCAGCCATAAAAACTGTACATTTCTAATGTTCAGTCCGGTTTATGTACTCAGTACATTCATGAGCATTGTCTTTGAGTCGATTTCTCCAATCGGAAAATTTAGTACTCAGTAGAAGATATATTCAATGAGTACGGCGTAGTCATTAATAAACCTTGTCTTGCTTCTACGCAAAAACAGCGATTTAATACATACACCCCATTTCTAGATGGATATATTACTCACCTTAATGATCGTTTTATTAAGCATAAGAGTATTCTTTCACAGTTTTCTTGTTTATTCTTAAGTCAAGCCAAAACTGTGGATGGGTTTAGTGCCAAGGCGTTGTTCAAAAAATATTCGTCAGTTACACATGATAATTCAACTGAAGTATGAGTGAGTTATTACTGTCGTGAAGAACAATTGCAGGTCACCAGGTTAATAACTCGCTTGAGGATCTAGACATTTGTAACCGAGAAGTTTTTCCAAATGTTTATGTACCACTTAAAGTATTGACTGCTTTACCAGTCACAACAGCGACAAATAAGCGTTCCTTTTCAACCTTGCGCCGATTGAAGACTTACCTGAGGATCGTTTAAATGGACTGGCTTCTATGAATATCCATAGAGGAATACCACTAGAGGATATTTTAAAAGAATGTTTGTTTACTCCAAGACGTGTAAATATGTTGATAGAATAATAAATTTGATTCTGATTTTTTTAATTATATTCGTCAAATGAAATATAGTTATTAACGTACATACATATGTATTTAAAAATAGATAAATATCGCAACCTAATTTATGTTTTATGAATGTTTGAGGTTTTCCCTGCCTCCCCCCCTCATGGACAAATCCCGCACACGGGCCTGATTTATACGAGATATTATTTATATGATTGTTCCAAGATAGCCTACTAGCTAAGAAGATGCTCTCATTATTATAGCATTCGGAAGCGGTATAAAGTCTTAACGCAACATTTTATCTTTTTATTTAAAACTAGAACGTTAGATTTGAACCATGTCTCGGCATGATTAACTGCAATAGTGCAGTAACAAAGAGCAGCGTCAAATTTAGAGCAAAGAAAATCATACACTAGTTAATTTATTTAAATAATAAGGCATATATTTATATATATATATATATATATATATATATATATATATATATATACAGGGTGAGTCAGTTTTTTGTAGACAAACTTTAACAGGAGATAGAACACATGTTTCTAAAAAGAAAAGTTCCTATAAACATATGTCGTAGAAGGCTTCGTTTCCGAGATACAGGGTGTTGAATATAATTTTTTTTTCTCAAATTTTCATTATAACTCATAAACGAATGCTTAGATTTTTTTCATATTGGGAGGATAATGTCTATTAATTAAGGGACATAAAACAAGCGATAAGAATGTTCACAAGCTTGCACAGTGGCGGAGTGGAGGGGGTGCTCAACCCCTTTCATAAACAGAACTTCTACGCCAATGACTATTTTAAAAAAAAACCGTTATTTTCATTATCTACATACAGTTTAACAAAAATAATGTACCTTCTTCTGTTTCGAAATTCCTGTGCGTTTCCGAGTTATTTTGATTTTTAGTGTTTGATGTGGTACTAAGTTAAGTAATGTGCTTTATGTGAATAATTGAATATAAAGTTTTTAACAAAAAAGATATAATAAAACATTTAGAGCCATTTTAGTACCAAACGATCGTTTCCTTAAAATTTCAAATACATTTTCATTTATAAATAGGTAGGTTATCGGTTTTTTTTTAGTATCCATTGTTATTATCCACGTATAAAAAGAAATGCATAATTATTATTGTTATGCGGTCAATACTTTCTGTATAATTATGTATGTATCAATTTCGCCATAAACATGTATGTAGTTTTTAAGTGAGATTCTAATAAGTTATAGACCGCTACTCACTTGCTCTCATTAAACAGCCGCCACTGTATCAAGCCATACTCAAATACAAGACTTTTGTAAATAGAAATCTGTTTAGTACACTAATTTTAACAATCCTTATTTATTATTGTAACAATACTTAATTAATAATTGTGAAATTAATAAGAATTCTTAGCAATAACGATTTATAAATAAATAACAATAAGACTAGTATAATAAAATTAGACACTTTGTTCAAAATGTAAACCGTTCTTTTCAATACACATTTCACAGCGACGTACAATAGAATGTCTTATGTTAACTAAATGATGCACCCTTATTTCATTGCAACAAAATATGATACTCCTTGGAAAACAAGTAAGTATTAAATTTTATATTTTGAAACGACAGTTTGACTTTTTACAAACACTTGCTTCATCTTGAATAATTTCACTGTTATTAATTATTGTTTTTAAGTTCAAAAAGTTATTTCATTTGATTTGCCAGCTTTTAATTAGTGTAACATGGCGTTTACATTTACAAGTAGCGAACAAGCCGAAATTCATTTTATTTAAGGGTTCGCAAATGGGAATTCAAGGTGCGCAGCTAGGGAGTATCGGAGAAGATTTCCAAATAGACGACAACCTCATCATTTCGTTTTTGTGAGTATCCATCATCGATTTGTTAACCAGGGTTTGAAAAATGTACATGGGGGCCCACAGAACAACCGTGGACGAGATAGAATTGGAGAGGGCATATTGCGTGAATTTAATAGGAACCCCACGACAAGTACTCGACGTACTGCTGTTGCTCTTGGTATTTCCCAAAGTAAAGTTTCCCGGGTTTTAAAACGGGATCACAGACGCCCATATCATTTTCAACCTGTTCATGGTTTATGTCCAGGTGACGCCGAACGAAGACTTATTTATTGTAGGTGGGTTCTTAACTCCATTCAAAATAATAGAGATTTCTTATCCAACATACTGTGGACTGATGAATCCTGTTTTACTCGTCGTGGTATCGTAAACTTTCACAATCTGCATATATGGGCACATGAAAACCCACATGCCATTCGACCAAGAAGTTTTCAACATGAATTTAGTACAAATGTCTGGATTGGAATTTACGGCAACCACGTGTTTGGACCTTATTTCTTGCCACAACGTGTAAATTCAGAAAATTTCCTACAATTTTTAGAAGAAGAACATGTTAATATGTGGGAGGACATTCCTTTGAATTTAAGAGGACATTCTTGGTTTCAGCTTGATGGATGTCCGGCCCATTATGGCAGAAATTTAAGAAATTGGCTAAACAATAACTACCCGGGGAGGTGGATAGGTCGTGGAAGTCCAGTGGCGTGGCCTCCTAGATCGCCCGATTTAACGCCACTTGACCTTTTTGTATGGGGATTCATGAAGGAAAAACTGTATACCACTCCGGTTAATACACTTGAAGAACTTCACAATCGGATCAGAGATGCTTGCAATGAAATAAGGGTGCATCATTTAATTAACTTAAGATGATCTATAGTACGTCGCTGTGAAATGTGTATTGAAAAGAACGGTTCACATTTTGAACAAAGTGTATAATTTTATTATACTAGTATTATTGTTATTTATTTATAAATCGTTATTGCTAAGAATTCTTATTAATTTCACAATTATTAATTAAGTATTGTTACAATAATAAATAAGGATTGTTAAAATTAGTGTACTAAACAGATTTCAATTTACAAAAGTCTTGTATTTGAGTATGGCTTGATACAGTGGCGGCTCTTTAATGAGAGCAAGTGAGCAGCGGTCTATAACTTATTAGAATCTCACTTAAATACTGTATACATGTTTATGGCGAAATTGATACATACATAATTATACAGAAAGTATTGACCGCATAACAATAATAATTATGCATTTCTTTTTATACGAGGATAATAACAATGGATACTAAAAAAAACTGATAACCTACCTATTTATAAATGAAAATGTATTTGAAATTTTAAAGCAACGATCGTTAGGTACTAAAATGGCTCTAAATGTTTTATTATATCTTTTTTATTAAAAACTTTATATTCAATTATTCACATAAAGCACATTACTTGACTTAGTACCACATCAAACTAAAAATCAAAATAACTCGGAAACGCACAGGAATTTTGAAACAGAAGAAGGTACATTATTTTTGTTAAACTGTATATAGATAATGAAAATAACGGTTTTTTTAAAGAATAGTCATTGGCGTAGAAGTTCTGTTTATGAAAGGGGTTGTGCACCCCTTCCACTCCGCCACTGTGCAAGTTTGTGAACATTCTTATCGCTTGTTTTATGCCCCTTAATTAATAGACATTATCCCCCCAACATGAAAAAAATCTAAGCATTCGTTTATGAGTTATAATGAAAATTTGAGAAAAAAAAATTATATTCAACACGCTGTATCTCGGAAACGAAGCCTTCTACGACATATGTTTATAGGAACTTTTCTTTTTAGAAACATGTGTTCTATCTCCTGTTAAAGTTTGTCTACAAAAAACTGACTCACCCTGATATATATATATATATATATATATATATATATATATATATATATATATATCGTCATTATTATAAAAATATCGGGATGCAGTCTAGTTAAAAATGAAAATGACTCTCTGATGCAAGCTTTCGAAATACTTTATTTCTTCAGCAGGAATCTGTGTAAAATGAGCATAAGTAAGAAATAATCTATTAACATCATAAATACGAGAATTATAAAGTAACTAACATTATGGTACAGTAGAATTGATGAATACAATGTTACAATTATAACTTAAAATGACAACTTAAAAGACAGTTATTGCAGTTCTTGAAATATATATATATATATATATATATATATATATATATATATATATATATATATATATATATATATATACATACATATATACAATTTCTTAGAAGGTGTGATCTATGAAACCTGTTATGAATAAATGTTGCTCAGATTATCTAGATCAGTTTTGTAATTTAAAGTATCTTGAGTATCGAAAATGTGGATCATTTCAAGGAAAAGTCTGCTTCTCTAATTAGTTTCTGTGTCTAAAATTTGAACTTTAGGAAAATTTGGAATATGATTGGTGTTTTTAGCAAAGATAGTAAAAACACCAATCACATTCCAAATTTTCATAAAGTTCATATATTCGTAGTACTAATTTTAATTGATTCAATAAAGCAGGTTTCATAAATTATCTAAGAAATTTAGTCTGTAACACAGTAGGTATATACATCGTTTTTCAAAAATTTTCAAAAACTTCAATAACTTTTAAGACAGTTAATTTATAATTTTCGCACTTAGTAAGTAATCTTTATGATGTTAATAGGTTATTTTTACATATGTTCATTTTACACAGATTCCTGATGAAAAAATGAAGCATTTCGAAAGCTTGAATTAAATAAAGCGGCATTTTCAGGTTTAACTAGACCGCATCCCGACACCATATATACTTATATATATATATATATATATATATATATATATATATATATATATATATATATATATATATATACAGGGTGGGCCACCACAAACGGGTCGGTCTTTTGTATCTAGGCAATAGGTGTTTTCAAATTTATTTCTTCACGGGGCTATGTATATCAGTAGTGGCCACATCTTAAAATTATTTTCGTACATACTGGGTGTTCCAGACAAACGCAGCTTATCAAACTTATGTTTTTTTTAATGGAACACCCTGTATTTTCGTTCAATTTTGGATAGTTCTGTAGAAATAAGGTGCACTTTAATAAATGATCCCTGTAGGTAAATATTACAGTTTTCGAGATATTTTGAATTTTATGAAAATAATAGGTTTTCAAAAAAAAAATCATACTGACCGAATCAATTAAATTAGAATGACAAAATTCTAGTTGTACATATTAAAGTTGTTACCCTTTGAATGGCTATAGCAAATGATTCTTAATTCCTTACAGGGTGTTCAAAATTTTCAGTTGTAAAATAATTACATTCAAAGCACATTATCTTGGTAATTTTAAATGTAACACCCTGTATTTTATTAATCTACATTATTCAAAAAAACATTCTCAATCATTTGGTATATGGGTTTCGTATACCTAAATATTACAGTTTTTTTGTTATTCAACATTTTCTTAAACTTAATGTAAAATCCCGTATAATGAAACAAAAATTTAAAATTTAATCAACTGGGTTGCTTTCTGTCACTTCTTAAATTTAATGTTAATCCCTTATAACAAAAAATTTAAACTAATCTAGTAGGTTGCTGTCTTTTTAGACATAATACAATTAAACGTTTGTTTTTTTTGAAGTCTAACTTATTGTGCACAATAATTGTATGTATTGTTAAATTGTTAAAATAATAGTTTAAAATGAAATACGGATTACAAGAAATAATTGATATGATACTGTGCATTGGGGAATGTTTAGAAAAATGTTTTCTGGCTTCTAAATTGTATGTTCAAAAGTATCCCGACTGAGAACATCCAAGAAAAGAAATTTTTGAAAGGTTATTCAATAGATTTCGTGCTACTGGGTCAGTTACACATCAGAAGGTGAATAAAACAAATTATGAAAATTGGTTTGATGTAGTACTTACTCTCTGTTACTGATGACCCTCATACAAGTACTAGAAACATTTTGAATGAAACAGGTATCCGTAGGATACTTAAAAAAAATGGATATTATCCATATCATATTCAGTTACATCAACATTTGTCTGAAAGGGACTATAATCTGCGTTTAACCTTTTGCTATGGGCTTTGGATAAGGCTGGCAGAGATTCTGATTTTTTTAAATTCGTGGAATTTACAGATGAATGCACTATTCAGAGTGATGGTATAGTAAATAGGCGTAATTACCACTATTACGATACTGAAAACAGACATCTATTTCGTACTGGTGATCGCCAACACCGATGGACCGTAAACGTTTGGGCAGGAATATTAGGCGATTATGTGATTGGACCATATTTCTTTGATGACCACCAACATGGAAGAAAATTTTTGAATTTCTTAAAACGTGATTTTTAGATACTCCATTAAATATACGAAAAAAAATGTGGCTCCAGTTGGATGGAGCACCCGCTCATTTTGTCTGACCTGTCAGAGAGTGTCTGAACAGAAAATTTAAAAATAGGTGGATAGGCAGGGGTGTTCCTTGTAATTGCCCACCTAGGTCTCCAGATGTTACTCCAATGGATTTCAGTATATGGGGGATTGTTCAACTTATAGTAAGTCAAACAGTCCCCACTTCTCCCGAGGATATGAAAATAAGAATTTCTAATGTATTCAGCACTCTGACGCCGGAAATGTTAAATAAAATAAGATCTTTTGAAAATAGAATAAATTGTTGTATTCAGGCAGATGGCAGACATTTTGGGCATATGTTAGAGTAAAATTAACTTTTTCCTAGCGTCTTGTTCGTTTTTGTTATTATAATTATTACTTCTCTCATTAAAAAAAATATTTTGCCGTTTTTATGTTTTTAGTTAATAACTTTTAATTTACTTGAGTGTTAAGAATAAAAATGATAATAATTATTCGAATATTTCTTTTATCTCATAAATAAATACATTAAATTTAAGAAAATGATGAATAACAAAAAAACTGTAATATTTAGGTATAGGAAACCCATATACCAAATGATAGAGAATGTTTTTTTGAATAATGTAGATTAATAAAATACAGGGTGTTACATTTAAAATTACCAAGATAATGTGATTTGAACGTAATTATTTTACAACTGAAAATTTTGAACACCCTGTAAGGAATTAAGAATCATTTGCTGTAGCGATTCAAAAGGTAACAACTTTAATATTTATAACTAGAATTTTGTCATTGTAATTTAATTGATTCGGTCAGTATGATTTTTTTTACAGTACTATCCAAAATTGAACGAATATACAGGGTGTTCCATTTAAAAAAACATAAGTTTGATAAGCACGCTTTTCTGGAGAGCGCAAGAGCCCCAAAATTTAGCCTTGGGGAACTCCTTGCTTCAGATTAAGTTGACTGGAACACGTGTCACCAATCTTAACCCTTTGCATTCTATTAGATATATGCGAAGATATGAAGTTCACAATGATACTATTTAAACCGTATTTTTCTAGTTTTTGTAGCAAGACGTTGTGATTCACTGTATAAAACGCATTGCTTAAGTAACAAAAAGCAGTAATACTAAGCTGGCCCTGCTCAAAGGATGATACGTGTAACTTTTGTGTGAGGAAATTTTCGAACGAGTTGAAACTTTTATGCTTATTGATTACGCAACATTCTATACTTTAACTTCAATATTAGTAAGTTTGGCGACAGTGTACATTACACCTTTGCTTTTTCAAATAAATTTGAACATGTGATAGTTTTAAAAATTTCTAATTTGTTGAAGAAAATCACATGTCTTCTTTTCTGGTCCTTTTTGATAAGAGGAACGCCATTTTTAAGAAAATTGATGCGTCGTTAGAAAACTAACATGGTATATGGAGAAGATTTTTGTGATATGATTATAAACATTACTTAAGATTATACAGTCTTAGAACTGGATTTGGCTTTCTATGTATCTAGTTGTATTAAATTTGGTTAGTGATCGTATTTTACGGATCTAATTAATTTCTAACACACATTTCGCTTCGAATCAAGAGGTATGTTAAACCACTTTCCTTTGTTACACTAATAATTTGAAATCAATAAATACATATGATAAAATTGTAAGATAACTTAAACTGCATTTTAAAAGAAAATTTCGTATCAACTCATTTTCTAACACAATTGGTTGATATATGTTCTTTTCGTCTTATTGGATTTTATTGTCTTTCTTTCGTTCTCAAGATATTATTGCCCGATGCTACCAGCATAGTCGGCCAACGTTTCTCCGAGTTATGAAATAACGTACAAATGCTCTCCGAAACCAAGCATAGGACATTTTATGGGCACTCCTTCACATGGTACCGTCCGCTTGACTAAAATACATAAATTATATCTGGCAATACATTTGGCTAAGTAATACATACAAGAACATCACCCGTTGAGTGCATTCTAATGACTAATTCTGTATGACGAGGCTCTCGTTACCTATACAATTGCAGGGGTTACTCTAAGAACAACTCCCTATTATCACGAATTACCATTGCACTTCTACGTTTATCCTTTTTGGAAAATTTAATGACTGTAACCGTTTTGGTGAACCTCTTATTAGGATCATAGGGAACGAAGTTATTTACTTTTAACTGCAAACGTTAGTTAAGTTTAAGTAGATATTCTAGTTAGCCTACTTACACTTGTAATCCGGTGGATAACTGTTAACCTTTAACTTATATTTTTGACTGTTTTTGTATGTATTTAGTCTTACAGTTATACAAAATTCACCATTTGTTTGAATAGTTTTATGTCTGTGTACCTACAGTTCAGGCCATCAGCTGTTCGGACATGTACTTTGAATTTAGTATATTGGTTGCTATTGTACAGAGTGCGTCCTAAACTACACTAACATTTAGGTTATATAAATTTAAACTGCTTTTTGGGGATTGCTTCTATAAGAGTTTCATAAATGATATGCTTATTTAGGTTAATGCATGTGTTGCATTTCACTGGTTAAAATTGTTTATGCTACAAACGCTATCTTAATAAGGAAGCTATTCAATTTTTGTACGGCCTTCAGCCACATGTTTAAAACTAATGCTTAAGATTTTCCTTTGTGTTCATTTAAATTTATGTTTTACACTTATAAAGCTAGTGACAAACTCAGCCTTTCTGAACCTGTATGTATTATGTTTGATTTGTCTATACTACTAATTGCAAGTAAATTTAATTTCTTTGCGCTTATAATTTTTTTTATATTTTGGGATTTAAAGTGCACTTGGGGTTGATTTAAAACTGAAATACCAGTTTTAAGGAGAGCTCTTCCTAAGACTTCGGTTTAGAGTTATTTGGTTGCCTTTATACATATGTTTTTTTTAGGGTTAAAAACGAATGTCGAACAGTGCACGCGTATATTTTGATTTTACGTATTATAAGGCATGTTCAATATTTTGTTTAAATTATAGGTTTAGCACTTACCAGAAAAGTAAGTGGGTTACTACTAGACCATTTGGGTCAGAATTTCTCTAAAACTTTGGGTCACATATCGGATAGCGATCCCAACTTAGGATAACGATTGTGTACGAGGATTATTCCAAAAGTAAGGTCCGTTCTGGTTTAAAAAAAAAACATCAAAGATTTTATTAAAAATAAATGATTGTTATATTTACATTCCTTACAACTTTTTCTATTTTTCTACGTAATTTTCATACAAACATTTATCATATCGTTCAACATGTTTTTGAATGCCTAAGTCGTAGAAATCGGCCAACAAGAGAGGAAGCCATTCTTTTCATTTGTTGGGACTCAGGAAGCAGCCTGAGAACCCAACGGGCACACAATTTGTGAAATTTCAAATGTTCAGACACAATTCTATTCAAAGTTGTTCTATTCACATTCGGAAATTCCAATTCTAAATGTGAAATAGTGGATCCTCGAATTTTTTCGTCCATGGCATTGACCAAATCTTCAGTGATCACTGCTGGTCGGCCAGAGCGTGGTTCATCATGCACATTTACCCATCCTGCATTAATCTCTCGTACCGACTTACGCACTTTACTGTCACTTATTGCATTAGGACCGTAAACTTCAGTTATTTGACGATGAATTTCTGCCGCTGAAACGTTTCCTGCTGACAAAAATCGAATCACTGACCTTATTTCACAGTCGGTGTGCCGATCAATTGTCTTAAACGTTAGGAACTGACACTGTAAACAACATACGGCAACAATGGTGTCGTACATTGCTCAGATTATTGTTTCTTAAATTATTACGTGTTATGTAAACATTGTCTGTTTATCTACCCTGTAAATAATATTGTTTTGTTAAATACGAGTATTAAAATTTATATTAAATAAGTTGGTGTTAAATAATCGCCAGTTGTTTCTTTATTCCTGTGGCCTAGGATCAAAATTCCTAGCTAAACCTTTTACCTGGTTGGACTTAATCCAGCATTTATTTTAATTGTGACGTCTCTCTTCTTGTGCCGTAGCCCTTTTCTTGATCCAGGGGCGATACAAAGGCTTAGATCACGTGTTGCTCTTTCAATCTTCCTATGTACTTTCCTACGCCAAAACGCCCACACATCCAAGTGCCCAACCGACTAACTGAGCTTCCGGTTAATTTCTTAATTCGTGTTACCGCACACTTTCTACCACAATTCTTTTGTGCACGTAACAAGCAATTTATTACATTATTTGTTAATTGTATAAGGACATTGCTGGTTCCTTTACCTGTTTTAAATCCGAACTGGTTGTAGTATAAAAGACCATTCATTTCAATATAGTTCCTAATTCGTTTTTATAAAATGCGTCCAACCACTTTTAAAAAAAAATAGGTCTGTAATTAGACATATTATCAGTTTCACCTTTATTATAAAGAGGTAATACCAATGCAACCTTTAAACAATTAGGAAATTGTCCGCTCTGAAAATAATTGTTAATTAAGCCAGTTAAAGGGCCAATAAAAATGTAAATCTTTTTTAATAAGCAACAATTGAATTCATACACATCCTTGGCTCTGCTGCAAGATAACGACTGTACAGCTTCTCTGACATCATTATTAGTTACTTCAAGTAAATTAAAAGTAATATTAGCGAAAATAGCAATATCAAGCAAAGATAACAGATCAACTTTTGGATCTACCTTTAACATAACATATATAGCCTTCACGACATTCCCTTGCGAGGTAGATAAAACCCTGCCTCTTATTTAGTTTTCATTCACAATCTTTCTCCATGCTTTCCTATCTCTGCATACCTCCCTAGCTTCCGCAAAATTCATACATTGTCTCTGACATGTCCTTTTATTCTTAGAACTCCTTATCTTTCTGTCTTTTATCATATATTCTACTACATTCAGCCAAGTTCTACGCGGCCAACCAGGTCCGGCCTTGCCTCTAATCTTACCCACATATATTTGCTTCGCTAATCTTGTGTTGTTGATTCTCTCAATGTGACCAAACCATCATCATCGTCATTTCCTCGTCACACTTCTTCATTATACACTCATTCTTTATCTTATCTCTTCTCGTTTTACCACATGCGCTTCTCAAGAGTCTCACACCCACGTCATTTATTTTTCTTTCGTGCTTTCTTTGACATAACCATGTTTCACTTCCATGCAGTACTGACGGGACAAACACGCTGCTATAGATTGCTCGTTTCGCAGCTAGCATCATGCTTTCGTTTCTCATTATCGTCCAGATACTTTCAATCATTTTCCTTCCAGCATTGACCCTTCGTCCAATCTCGCTATCCATTGTACCATGTGCAGTAAACATTCTACCCAGATATTCCAACTCATCCCCTTGTTCCAGAGTCTCATTTTGCAGAGTGAATACTCTACTCTCTTTTTTAACTTTCCGATTGAACACCACAATCTTAGTTTTGTTCACGTTTACCTTACATGCTCTCAAAGACTGTGTCAAACTTCCTCGGATTAACACATCCATATATAGATTGAACAACTACGGTGACATCACACTGCCTTGTCGTACTCCTTGTTCAATATTAACTCACTCTCCTCTGACCCTAACGCTCGCTGTATACTGCTCTTATTCCGTTCATCAGACCTTTACGTTAGGAGTATCGTGAATACTCTAAAACATTTGTTTCAAACCAAACTATCTTAGTAAATTTTTAATATCAATCAAAGTACTTGAATAATCAAAATTACAGGTATAGTCACTACAAACGAACTTTATAATTTTATTGCTCTTAAAATTATCTAATTTACATTGATTTAGGCTTGTATCTCGATAGCTCAGTTGGTTAGAGCACTACTCTAGCAAAGTAGATGTTGTAGGTTCAAATCCCACTCGAGGTACACTTGTTATTTATGTATTTTATAATATTAGTTATAATTTTTCATTGCATATTTATTTTTGAACTTATTCGTTCATAACAAAAACTTATCTAATAGCTTATCTAATTGGTCCATAAAAATATTATGTACAGTACTAGGCGGTTTGTACAAACAAATGGCATTAACTACACTATTGACTACAATATACATCGAGAGCCTAAAAGTAATGTTGGAATTTTAATCAATGGAAGCAAAAATCAATTTTTCATACCGTTTTGATTAATTATTCGCGAAGATCTGCCCGTAATACCAAAAAAATAAAAAACCGTCGTACAAACGTCCAAAAATGAATGCAGTTCCTTTCATCCGGTTATACTACCAACTTAAAAATTTGATAATCGCATTTAACATAAATCTTATAATATATAATTATCATAAAAATCTTTTTATAAAATTGTTAATTAAGCAATTATTCGAACTGTAACAAACAGAAAGGTACAGGTACAGGAGACGTAAGAGTATTATACCTATTATCGACCCAAAATAAACGGTAGTAGAAGAGAGGCACTATGCGTCATCTTGGATTTTGACGTCACAAGACCGCCCACGTGGGAGCCCGTATTTTCCACCCTTATTTTTTATGGTTTCTTTTCGGAGGCCTTTTTCAACCCTTATTTTTTATGGTTTCTTTTCGGAGGCCTATTTCAACCCCTTAATTTTCACCCCTATGGATTCTTTTTGAGGCCTTTTTCAACCCCTTGATGGAATTTTCATCCCTAATTAAGGCATTTTTTGTTTTTACTCGCTTACTTGAGGAGGCATATTTTTCACCCTTATTTTATGGTTTCTTTTCGGTGGTCATTTTCAGCCCTTGATGGAATTTTTTAGGGTTTGATTTTGGGGTTGGTCTTGGACTTGGGGTTGGTCCAGGCGTTGGTCTTGTATTTGGGGGCTGGGGCTGTGTGACGATTTCTTTTCAGGGGGTATTTTTCAGCCCTGACTATTTTTGTTTGTATTAAGAGCCCTTTCAGTGGAGAGCCCCTAGAGGTTAGGCATTTGTGCGTATTCTTTTAATTCCTATCTACAGATTGTAACCTTACGAACTTTTATTTATACATTGGGGTTGTATTCTAATAAGGAGGCCTAATGATATCTTGTAAGACAGATATAGGGCTTCCCAACTTACTGTTGGGACTTCGCCCAGTGACTCCTTGACGTAAAATTTGAATGTGTATTCTAATAAGGAGACCCTATTGCTATCTTGTAAGACAGGTGTATGAACTTGTGTTAGGGTTTGATCTTGCGTGGGGAATTTGAATGGCAGTAAAATTTAATTATAGAACACTTATTTTTTATTGCAAATAACATAATTAAGAAGTCCTCAGTGAGTTATAAAAAAAATTGCTGACATTCAGATTCTTCTCTAATGAAACAAAAATTTTTATTAAGTTTACTAGTTACATATTACAATATTGTTTTCTAAATAAATATTAAAACTGATTGTTTTACTGTAATGAATTCATTGAAATATGTTTAATATCCACCCGATCGTTAAATTGTTGTATATTGTACACCTTAATATTTTTAAAGAAACTTGTTGTTACGTATAGATTAGATGTGTTTTATAGCTGTAATTAAAAATCTGCACAAGTAAATAAATAAAGGTTAAAAGCACACTTACCAGCTCTGTATTGAAAGAACGTCTTTGAGGGACTGATTCACGAGTGATAGTCACTGCTTTGTGTTACTCGTCTAATCAAACTAAATCACTTTCTATGTTTTACGTTTATGAATAGTTGATGTAAAACTAACTATTGATTTCCCATAATTAATTTTTAGAGTGTAAACATACAAACAACCTAATCATCTTTATCACACTTACTGCAACTCGTATTTACCTTTCCTTTAAAGTAATTAATAACAAAGCGGTTTGAACAAAATATTATATGTTGTCCATACATACATACACACGCAAATTGTTTTTTATAAAAAACCTCATTAAAAAGTTTGGAAAGTAATAATTACATGTTTTAAATTCCACAACAACAATATGTAGTTAGAAACCACTGTTCATGTTTACTTTTAGCTAATTATTGTGTAATTATATAATCCTGTTAAATTTAGTAGCTTAAAAAATTGATTACCAATATCGAATGGGTAACATAATTTCTTTTAAAAAACACTAACAGATTGTGACCTTTTGCCTATATGAAAATTTATTTATACATAGTTTAAATTAAATTGCTTTAAAAATAAAACGTGTAATTAACTAATCGATTAACCTGCTTACGGCGATAGTAAACATCAAAAATTAAGGAATGTCGCTTTTATTTATTTACCTTTTAATACGATTTTTCGAGAAATTAAAACCATAATAAGTGGAGTATAACAGGATCTGAGAGCAAGTTCAAAAATATACAGCTAAGTCACTCAACCTTTACTACAGAAAACATTCCTAGAAATACACTACTAGATGGCACCACAAACAAAATCAAATTTACTATCACGAGGACCAAGACAAGGGGTGAGGCCTGTAACACAAGTTCCTATACCTGTCTTACAATTTAGCATTAGGCCCCTTATTACGTTATCGTTTTTACATTAGTAACGTTCTAGTTTCAGTACCGTCAGCATCAACAATGAATTCGCCCTGCTATGAATATACAATAGCTGATATTCTCGATTTCGTAGATTTAATGATAAATTACTAGTGCATAACAGTACCTGAAGATGATGCAGTTGTCAAGAATGACGATAAAGAATATGCGAGTGAGAGCGGTAACCTAGTTATTGTTGGTAGCGAAAAGGAGACAATGTCAGAAGATCAATCAGGTAAGACAGATACTGATGCTAAAAGAGATGTAATCTTAAAATAGCATTACTTATAATAAATTATTATTAATAAACCCTTTATCTTTTACAGCCACCGAGAAGCCCAATGAGAAGGAGGTTCTAATACAATTTCTATCAAATAAGAGGATTCTGCTGTTGATACTGATACATAAGATGTATTCTTAAAATACTGTCATAAATAAATGAATAAATCATTATTTAAAAAATCATTTAGCTTTTTATTGGGGTATTATACTGTTAACTGAAAACATACAAATTCAGCCTTGGGGGTGAGGGGTGAAGGTTCGAGAGCAATTTGCGATGCCCTATATCTGTCTTATAAGTTAGTGTCAGACCTCCTATTAGAATACAATTTCAAATTTCTACCATAACCTACAAAGACTTAAATACAATTTTCAAATTTTTCACCAAGGATCATGGGACGAAGACCTAAAAGTAAGCTGTGAAGCACTATACCTGTCTTACAGGTTATTATTAAGGTCCCTTATTAGAATACATATTCAAATTATCATCCTATTGTTTTAAACGGTCACATGCAATTGTGTGCGTTTCTTCTACTTTAAAAAAAACATGTAGTTAATGATAAAATGATAAAATTTACGCTCTCATAAGTTTATTTTTTATCGACGCATGTTTTATACCGTATAGGTAAGAATCGCTGTAACGTACTATAGTTAGTGCGACTCCTGTTCCTCGATCCCCAAAGATAACCGATCGTATTCGACCATAGCTAGGTGCTTACACCCATCCCTCCAATATAATTTTAAATAAAGACAAATAAACAAGTTTTACAACACTTTTATTTTACACTAAAATATGTAACATTTTTACACACAAAATACAATTCTCTCTTTATGTCGAATAGACGTGTGCTTTAGTACATCCAATTTAATTTTTAATTTTATAATTTAATTCTATACTTTGTTCTAATCAATAATTAGATATACATAACGTATCCGTATTTTCGAATTGTAATATACAACGTAATTTATTTCTTGTGGTTATCGGTTTAATACGTATTATAACTAATTCTGTCCCCACGGATAACTGCTCCAATTTCCTACAGTCTCTAGACCTTATAATACATTTAATTTCTTACTTCGTTAATTTTATACATGTCTTGTTGCGAGGAAATTTATATTTTCCGTATTTTCTAAAGTTTTTACATTCCACACAACATCCTCTATCTTAGCAAAAGAATCCCCATTAAATGTGGTAATTGCATTAGTCTAAACGTCCCGTCATTTTTCTCTCGTGTTTCTCTTACTTTTCTCGCCTCACCCGGTTTTCTTTCGTGTCTCTCTTGCCCCTTACGTTTCTCTCTCGTCTCTCATGCTTCTCTCGATTCTCCCGTGTACCTCTCTCTCGTCTCCCTTCTCTCTCTCTCGTCTCTCTCTCTCTCTCTTCTCCCTCTACCTCCCTCCTCCATCCCACCTCTCCCTACCTTCCTCCCTCTCTCTCTCTCTCTCTCGTTTATCCAACCTCTCCCGACCGGTTAGGTCGCGCGCCGCCTAACCGGTCGGGAAAGGTTGGAGTTCATACACCTGTCTTACAAGATAGCATTAGGCCTCCTTATTAGAATACAACCCCAATGTATAAATAAAATTTCGTAAGGTTACAGTCTGTAGATAGGAATTAAAAGAATACGCACAATTGCCTAACCTCCAGGAGCTCCCCACCAAAAGGGCTCTTAATACAAACAAAAATAATCAGGGCTGAAAAAGACCCCCGAAAAGAAACCGTCACACAGCCCCACCCCAAATCCAAGACCAACGCCTGGATTAACCCCAACCCCAACCCCAAGCCCAAGACCAAACCCTAAATACACCCTTCACGTGAGCAAGTGCAAAAGAAATTGCTGTAAAAAGACTCTTAATATAACATTGAAATTCCCATTAAGAGTTGAAAAAGGCCTCCGAAAAGAAACCATCAATCGGAGTGAAAAGTACGGTCTCCCACGTGGGTGAGTAAAAACAAAGAAGCGAAGCGGTAATTAGGGATGAAAATTCCATCAAGGGCTGAAAATGACCACGGAAAAGAGACCATAAAATAAGGGTTGAAAAAGGCCTCCGAAAAGAATCCATAGGAGTGAAAATCAAGGGGTTGAAAAAGGCCTCCGAAAGAAACCATAAAAAATAAAGGTTGAAAAAGTCCTTCGAAAAGAAACCATAAAAAATAATGGTGGAAAATACGGGCTCCCACGTGGGCGGTCTTGTGACTTCAAAATACAAGATGGCGCATGGTGCCTCTCTTCTACTAGCGGTATTTGGCGCAACTAGAACAGCGCAACTTATATTGATTCAAATTTTAATGATACGCCAAAACAAAAGGTATCATTCCACTAAAAAATTCCTTTTCTCAAGACATGTCATATTTTAACCGTAGAATCGCCGTTTTGTGTACAACTGTATGCTTTACTTAAGCTATCTCCACTATTAATTTGGGGTTCTAAAATTTACAACCCACGTCATTTGAAGCTTTTTCCTTTATAAATATAATAGATTAATGTAAGAACGCAAAGAGGATAATTACATACCAAACTCGATGCAGTAAAAGAGTTAAATCTCTAACGAAACGTGAACGGGATTGAAGTTCTGTCAATTGCCTGTGGATGTGAGTGAGTGAGTGGATGTGATCAAACACGGGCAACGTGTAATAAAAATGAAGCATAGTACTAACGAAAAGACATTTATATATTACACTAAATATACTTATTGAGAGAAAAAATACTAGAATATACTTACATATACATTGTGGCGAGCACACGCGCCTCTAACATTTTTCTGGAGTCTATGAGCTACGTTGGTAAAGATTTTCCATTAAACATAATAACAAATATGAACTTTAAAATGAAACTCCATAATAATAACATTAAAAACGTTTGGATTTATTCAAAACTTGAAACACTTTCAATTAATTAAGAAATATGTATACAAATTTAGACATTTAAAAGTACAGCTGGACATGGCTTCTCTAAGGTTGCTTGATTGATAGCTAAACATCTGTCCTACTGTCCACGTCAAATTTATACGTACACTTTTGACCCCTTTTAAACTAACGTCTAAATTTGTGTACATGTCTTAATGAATTGAAAATGATTTAAGTTTTGAATAAATGGAAACGTTTTTAATGTTATTATTATGGAGTTTCACTTTATTTATGAGATATAATGAGATATAATTAAATTTTCTTTGTAAAGGTCTATCCAATGATATCCCATACTGTTTTCAACTGAAATTTTGTGTCCTTAATTTTCTATCTCGGAAACCGTTTTAGCCACACGGTTGTTTAAATTAGAAAAGTTTTAGAGAACTTTATTACAAATTTAAGATTTGATTTAACTTTTGTGGTTTTTGAGATAATGGAAAAAAAATCAGAATGGTGCATTTTTAACTTCAATTGTTTTCAAGATACTTACATAAACTTTTAATTTTCTCACCGACGCTATGTTAGATTTTTACATTTTTGGAAAGCTCTTCGAGATATTTTCAATGATGTATCGCCAGTCTAAGATCTCTTTAACCTTCAAAATTCGAAATTATTGTTTTTTTTATAGTAGGTTCTGATTACGCGTAGCCGCCATCATGAAACAAATGAATTTCTTGTGTCATTATTTCATTTTCTTAAGTTTAAATGCGCTTATTTATTTGAGTTGCCATCAAGGCAAAGTTAAGAACTTCTATTTTGTTTGGATATTGTATATCAAATGAATGTGATTGGAAGCCTATTAATTAGTAGTGATTCCACAATTAACTTCGCTTTATTTCGTATTACACAGGTATACTTGGAATAACATGAGAGTTAGATAATTTTAATAATTATATTAACTACTCTACACCTCGTACATAGTTTACCACACAAATATTACACTTGATTTACTTATAAAACAATATTATCTGCCCGAATAACTGTAGTAACTAGTATAATCAAGCGAATATGCCATAAAATCACATTTACATAATTACAGAACTGATAGGCGAAGTGATGTTAATAATAAAAGGTATGTATCTGTACTGCTGTTTGAAAATATATTTTGGAATCAAGAAGGTTACAAATAGGAGACACTAAGTACAATTGATAATTACTAAAGTGAGAGAGGCGAGTTAGGATTGGTTAGATTTTAGAAATTTGAATAAGAATAGATTTCAGAGAAATGAGTTATGAGAAATACCTTACATTAGTATTAAAGTAATTTCCGGATCATAGAGGTTGTATTTATTATGAAGATTTGAAGACTAACAATAAGGTTCAATACCTAAAGGTTAAAATTCTTTGTGAGCAAAAACATTTGTGACATTCAACAAACAAACTGTATGAAAAAGATGAATATATAATAAAAAGTTTTACATTTTACAAACCGAAAAGGACAACTGGTTCATGAACAATAGAAACCCATTAAGTTTGCTGCTTCGGGCTACAGATAAACATAAAAGTATTAAATTACTGAGAATGTGAAGTCCTTTGAAAATGGTCAAATAAAATAGAAATATATCATAAATAACTAACGAATTATAAAGAATAATTATAGGCAATAACTTAAACATAAAATATTTATAAAAATAAGTACAAACAATTTCCAATTTACTATTAGGCTTACACTAACTGTCTGATTAGTTAATAATTAAATAGAACTTTAATATAACTATGGAACAAAAATCTAATAAACACATTTGCAACACATTCCTCCCTCTTAACGTGTTTCTGCTGATGTTCGTTAAAACATTTTGTACCCTGCCTTCCAATTACTGAAGATTATCAGGTGAAGAATACTATTAATACATCGCATTTTTGGTATATCACCATAAATAAAAATCGTGTATGATCTGGTGAAGATAATGTTTCCGCCAAAAGTGTTTCTGAAGAGTTCCATTACCTTTATGGCATTTATCATTTGGATTGTTTCCAATTCGTTAACCGTGTTTCCTCTGTCCAAACAAATGTGGAGTGAAAGTTCGGTATCTCTTGGCCTTTCCTTATAAACCGTTCACTAAACCTAATTATTCTGTAAACTTGTCTTCGTGAAGGCCCGTGCAATACCAGATTTGTGAGAATGAAAACAATGACGGTTTAGAACTCGATGCACAGTTCATTTGGCAATTGCAGTATTTTGTTCAATTTTTCTTAACGCCCCTGACATGGTTCACTATGGCCGCATTTCTTGATTCATTATTTTTGGTATGTTTTCGGTTTTGGTTTCAAAAAAGATCCATAAGCCAACAAGTTCGTAAGTACAATTCTAAAACGTCTCTAGTTAGATTGGTGTCGCTCCGGAAATTGTTCTTCATGTGCTTGTGCTGCAGCTTCTGTATTTCTGTTAGCTTTAAGATGGGGTTCAATCAGATCTAAATTTTCTTGATTAGAATGATTAACAGTCCTACTAAGTACTTGAAAAAACCTTTACGACTGAAAAACAAATAAATTACCCAATTTAACAATAACTCAGCGATATGGAAGAATGGCACGAGGCAATCTTTTGTTTCATGATGACGGCTATACGTAATCAAAGCCTGCTACGAAAAAAACAACGATTTCAAATTTTGAACCTTAAAGAAATTATTCACCTAGACTTGCGATACATCATTGAAAAGTTCCTGAAGAGCTTTTTCCAAAAATGCAAGAACCCAATATGGGGTCGGTAAGAAAATAAAAAGTACGTGTAAATATTTCGAAAAAAAATGAAGCTAGAAAATTATTTTTGCCTTCATTAAATTCCTCTTGTAAAAATGCGCTGATATTCTAATGGAAGGGGATTCGCAGCGCATAGCTGCAAAGGACCTCCTGCGGACCCCACTGAAAAGTCATCTCATCCAGCCTGTATAGTTTTTAATTCCAGCCCATGGAGGGTAGGCAACCGCAGACACGTTTAATGTGTCTTAGTTCATTGTAATTGTCCCATTCTTTGCAGGCGCCATTTTCAACCCCATGATGACGTATTTATGATCCTCGCCTCATAATTAGGTCCCTTTTGGCAGTACTAAGAGCCGTCGATAGGCACACTTCTATCTGATTGTTCTTGCGAACAGATTTTTAATTACAACCCACTATCAAGTCCTAAAGTAATGTAGACATAAATTCAAGATGAAGTACTTAACGGTTTTCCCCAATCATTAATATAAAGTAATATTGTGGATTTTTCCAGTTATGTAACCACAATCACATGTTTTAACTTTTCATATACTCCTGACGTGCTTGGGAAAACCCACTAATTAGCGAATTACGTAAAAGGTGTGCGGTGTTTGAAATACAAATACGACGATTTAAGGCTTGCAATTAGATCGAATTTTATAAAAACCTTGTGTAGTGTTTTAATCTAATTCATGAACAGATTTTCAATTACAACCTAATTTTTAAATCACCAAGTAACATAGAAGTAAATTTAAGATGTTGATCTGAAACCAGCTTCTATAAATGCATCTTGGTTATAGATACAAGGTTTAAAATTCATCCTTAAGATTTTAATTTAGTAATATCTATATAAAAACAGAAACATAGTTTTGATATAAAAAATCCGCGACTAACAAACACACATACGCACGCAACACACGCACCCGCACACGCGCCCACACACGCACACGCGCACCGACACGCACGCGCACATGCACACGTACACACACACGCGCACAAGCACACGCACACGCACACGCACACGCACATGCACACGCGTGCACACATGTGTTCATTCGCCGCGGATTTTTTAATATAACTGTTTTTGTTTTCATTTAAATATGACCAAACGAAGATCGTAAGGATGAATTTTAAATATTACCTCTACAACCAAGATGCGTTGATAGAAGCTGGTTTCAGATCAATAACTTAAATTGATGTTGCTTGGTGATTTAAAAATTGGATTGTAATTAAAAATCTGTTTATAAATTTGATTAAGATGCTACACAAGTTTTTATAAAATTCGATCTAATTACAAGCTTTAAAACATGGCATTTGTATTTCAAACACCGCACACCTTTTACGTAATTAGCTAATTAATGGGGTTTTCCAAGAATGTCAGAGGTATTTGAATAGGATGTTATTGTGGTTACATAATCCAAAAAATAATTACTTTATATTAATGATTGGACAAAACCGTTAAATACTTTATCTTGAATGTATTTCTATATTACTTTAGGACTTAAAACTGAGTTGTAATAAAATTGGGTTGTAATTAAAAATCTGTTCGCACGATCTATCAGCAGATAGAAGATTGGACATTTACGACTGCCTACCCTCCAGGGCTGGACTACCAAAAAGCTTTTAATACTGCCAAAAGGGTCCTAATTACGGAGTGAGGGTCATAAATACGTCATCAAGCGGTTGAAAATGAACTAAGATACATTAAGCTTGTGTGCGGTTGCCTATCCTCCAGGGGCTGGAATTAAATACTATACCAGGCGCATGCGCCGACTTCTTAGTGGGGTCCGCAGCAGGTCCGTTGAAGCTATGCGCGGCGGACCCCATTCTACTTATTATATTAATCATAATATCACTAATTTACAAGCTGCTGGTAAACGTTAGGAATGCACCAATTTGGCGTTTCCCATTATCTCAAAAACCAAAACAGATAAATCAAATCTTATGGGAGATTTAAATTTGTAATAAGTTTAAACTTTTCATTTAAGCAACCCTGCAACTAAAATTATTTTCGACATTTTACGCCAAACTTGGGACACACTGTATTACTTCCGGTTTATTGCGGAATTGAGAACAATATTAAATGAATAATTTTGCTTTTCTATATCTAAAATAATAAAAATGTATGCGCTATATTCCTATGATGTGCTTGTTTTAGTCGGGTTGTTTGAATACACAAATATATTGTATTGTTTGGAGATTTTAATATTATTGTACTAAATCACAAATTCCAAATTCAATTTATTTTATTCTTATTATTTGAACAAATATTCATTTTGTGGTAAAAATTATAATTTGTCGGATACTATAAATTATGAAAAAGTGAGGATTAGTCTTTTAGAAAACAAAACCTATATGGATTAAGACGTTGGGGATTTTTAGTGCAACTATGACTAATTATTAAGAAACGATAAAATTGACTTCGTAAACTGCTGCAACTTTTGTGCTAATAATCAATTTTGCCTATAAACTACTACTCTAAAGTCTAAACGTTAAAGGTGCGATCACACGATCACTAGAAAATTCCAACCAGTACCTAATAAAAATAGTTTGATTATTACACCCATTTATGCATGTCTGTCTTTTTGTGAAAAGACGTCACTATTAGTTGTTGTGTGTGCAGATTAGAAATTGATACAAATGTTTAAACATTTCCAAATATTTACATAAATTATTATAATAATCATCAGTATTAAATGGCAACAATTTTTCTTAATTTAGAATGTAATGCTGTCAGAACGTATTTATTTACTGCTCGATAGTGTATAAGAATACTTTCAGAAAATATACCTGTTACATACTTTATTGTCTGGCGCTGTAGCTTTCTTATAATGAATACTTCATCCTTCTCTACTCACCTGTAACACACCTGTATAACTTACGTCTTTCCTTGTAGCACAGTAATAACCTCCCGTGGTCTGCTATCGTCACTTTTCAACTCGACCTTTTTTCTCTTACTCTTACTATAACATTACCGTATATTTTTTTCTTTATTTAACTACCTGTTACCTTCTTTATTGACCAATGGGCTACCGTCGTATTTCTGTCTTACACCTTGTAGTCCCTCTTTTTCTTCATAATGCTAATTTTCGATCTCGTTCTATCAGCTTCATTTTTGAGCTCACTTCTTATACAGAATTTCAACGTCTTTTATCTCATACTACATATACTAATCATATCTCTCCATCCCACTTTAAGGTTTGTTTAACCAATAATTTCACTCCTACCTGTATTTAATGGATTCGAATTTACTATATAAGACAAAGTGAGATAGAGGATTCGTGCTGGATTTTTGTTTTTAATTTTTCTGATATATCTGTTTATAGAGACTAGTACGTACATAGATGAAGTAATTTTAACTGCGCGCTTGATTCATTCATTCATGAATTTCTGTTGGTAGGGGGAATATTTTATTCCATTTTCGTGTTTACGTGATTTCTTCATTTGTTTATCAAGGAAGGACGTGTTGTGCGATCGTGATTGCCTTTTTTAGGGACTTGGAAAGTATTAGTAATGTATGTTCATGATAAGGAACCATTGTATTAATTAGTAATGTCAAATTGGAGGTTTAACATTTTATAACGTTCATGTCTTAAAAAAAAAGGTACTAAGTTTTTGAATATTTACTAATTAATCCCCAAATTTTCTGTTTGAAGACAAATATGTACGTTATCTAGTTTTTCACGTGATTATGAATAATATATCTCATTAATTCATAATTCATCTAAAACTCCAGTGGAGAAATGTGTTTTTTAAATAGGATTTTAATCACTAATTTCATCATCAAGACTAGAATATTATTTGAACTTCTTTTAGGCGAGCCTGTGGATTGCAGTATAGGGTCAAATCCATATATATATATATATATATATATATATATATATATATATATATATATATATATATAGTGTGTCATAAGTGTCAACATATGAATTTTTATTAATCGCTCGTCGAAAATACAGGTATTGCCAAAGTTGGTGCATGTTTGATAACCATTTTAGGTGCATAGAATGGTTCCAAGTCAAACAGTATACACGGTAGGTCAAAAAATATAAAATTGCACAAGAGTAAAGTACCCTTATTTCAAAAAATTCGGAAAAATGTAATAAAGAAATGTTATTTAGAATTAAAAGTTATGCCCGAACACCAAAGCGTGGTCCTCTAAGTAATTTGTTATTTTTTTTTTTGAAAAAGGTTAGTAATTTGGCTATTTATTTTTGCATTTTACCAAAACATGTTGATAACTTAATCAAAATGAAATCAATCTGGCACAATTTTATTAAAGCTCGAGCCTATATGAAAAATTAAATTAGATTTTTAATATTTTAGGCCATCACTAACTTCATGTTTGTTGCAACGATATTAAACATAAGTTTAAAATTTCGAAAAAAAAAATCTTAACGTGGTAAAAATATGCGTATTATGATTACTGATTTTTTACCATGTTAAGAATTTTTTTTTCGAAATTTTAAACTTATGTTTAATATATGAAAATGTAAACTTTCACCATTAACACTCATAATAAAATACTTATCTTTTTTGGGATTTAAAAATCCCAAAAAAGATAAGTATTTTATTATGTTTAATATCGTTGCAACAAACATGAAGTTAGTGATTGCCTAAAATATTAAAAATCTAATTTAATTTTTCAAATAGGCTCGAGTTTTAATAAAATTGTGCCAGATTAATTTCATTTTGATTAAGTTATCAACATGTTTTGGTAAAATGCAAAAAATAGCCAAATTACTAACCTTTTTCAAAAAAAATAAAAATTACTTAGAGGACCACGCTTTGTTCCATAACTTTAATTTAAATAACATTTCTTTATTACATTTGCCGATTTTTAAATAAGGGTACTCTGTGCAATTTTATATTTTTGACCATGTATACTGTTTGACTTGGAACCATTCTACGCACCTAAAATGGTTATCAAACATGCACCAACTTTGGCAATACCTGTATTTTGGACGAGCGATTAATAAAAAATTCATATTGTTATAGTTATATATATATATATATATATATATATATATATATATATATATATATATATATATATATATATATATATATATACAGGGTGTTTAAAAAGATGCGGCAATATTAAAGGGAGTGATTGCCCAGGTCATTTTATACAATAGGTCCGCAAACGCTTCGTTACCGATCTACAGCGTGTTGAAGTTTAATTTAAAAAAACAATCAAAATTAGATTTTTCCAAAACGGCTTGAGATATCATAATGAAATTTTACGCATGTCAATAGCTGTGGGAGACGCATACTTTGCAATACAACACGATGTTTCAGTCGTACCATTGGCGCGCGTATTGGCACGTCACAGGCTATTTTTCAAGAAAAAAGTAGGATGCCGCTGATTTCTCTAAAAATAAAAAATATTTTTAATTCTTTGTTCAATTGTGAAGAAAAAAGCTCTCTTGACTTTTTATCGTACGACGTACCGTTTTTGAGTAAAAAAAAAACATTTTAGTGCATGTCCATTTATCATGCGTACAAAAATATTTTTAAACATTCCTGTATTATTCACTGACATATCACTGACATATTGAATAAGTCTCGTGATTAATAATTTTGTATGTGTCGAATCGCTATATGAATGACGAGATGACCGACATGGACTACATTTATGGACTTGCTGATGGGAATGCATTAGAAGCTAGGCGGTTGTATACTGAAAGATTTCCGGGCCGTATTGCTCCTGATAGAAAAACTTTCGAATGTATTTATCGGCGTCTTTTTGAAACAGGCACATTAAGACGAAATGGAGGAGCAGGAAGGCCAAGGACAGCAAGAACGGTAGAGCTGGAAGAGGATGTGCTAGACATGATTGAAGAAGATCGAGGTACTTCTACTCGAAAAATTGCTGACGATTTGGATGTAAGTAATGAGACTATTTGGCACATTCTTAAGGAAAATTTGTTGTATCCATTCCATATACAACGCGTTCAAGCACTTCTTCCTGCTGATTTTCCTCCTCGCATTGCATTCTGTCAATGGCATTTGCACAAAATGGTTCAAATACCTCAACTCCTGATGTTGATTCTGTTCACCGATGAAGTGAGTTTTTCAAGAAATGCAATACGGAATTTCCATAATAACCATATATGGTGTGAAGAAAATCCAAATGAAATTGTTGAAGATCGTTTTCAACATCAGTTTTCTTTGAACGTTTGGATTGGGATTGTGGGTGACTGCCTAATTGGACCGGTATTTCTACCCGGGACACTTACCGGAGAGGTGTATCGCAACTTTTTGGAAAACACGCTCCCTGGATTTCTGGAGGACGTACCATTAGCAATTAGAGATGCAATATGGTATATGCACGATAGCGCACCAGCCCACTTTAGTCAAGTAGCTCGTGATTTCCTAACAAAAGCATACGGAAATCGTGGGATTGGCCGGGGTGGACCTCGTTTATGGCCTGCACGATCCACGGACTTCAATCTCCTTGATTTTTTCGTGTGGGGCGATTTGAAGTCCTTGGTGTACGCTACTCCATTGGAAAACGTAGAAGACTTAAGAAATAGAATCATTGCTGGGTGCAACTCAATTAAAACAGATCTTGGTGTTTTTGAGAGAGTTCGCCAGTCAATGAGGAAAAGATTGAATTCTTGCATCCGAGCTAGAGGTGGTCACTTTTGTAATTTTTGGTTGGTAAAATTTTTGGTTTGGTGAAATATTTGTTTTTGATCTTGAATGAAACCCTTGGTTTTTAAAACTTTTTTTCTGTAATAAATGGACATGCACTAAAATGTTTTTTTTACTCAAAAACGGTACGTCGTACGATAAAAAGTCAAGAGAGCTTTTTCTTTATTTTTAGAGAAATCAGCGGCATCCCACTTTTTTCTTGAAAAATAGTCTGTGCCGTGCAAATACGCGCGCCAATGGTACGACTGAAACATCATGTTGTATTGCAAAGTATGCGTCTCCCACAGCTATTGACACGGGTAAAATTTCATTATGATATCTCAAGCCGTTTTAGAAAACGGCTTTGTTTTGTTAAATGGAACCTTATATTTATTTAATTTTATTATAATTTGTCTTGTTGAATGCTAAAAAACGGAACTTCGTTTTTAAATTTATTTTGTGGCGTTGCCAAGTTAGAGCATTCTTTCTTTAAAAAAGTGAAAATTTATACCTTTACTTAAATTGTTCTGAAGGCTTTAATATTAACAGTAGAACTGTAAGGTTTGGCAGACGGGTAAACAAGACCTTGCTCTATCTTTTGACCTTCATACTTCCGGATTATACTATACTGGGTGTTTACAAAATATGGTCAATTTTTGCAAATTTGAAATGACCATAACTTTTGTTTTTTAAATAGAACACCCTGTATTTTATCATGTCATCGTGTTCTGTTTTTAAGACTCTTACTTTTTTATTAAGCATGTAATATACCTAACGTTACACGTTCTCGAAATATTTAAGATTTGTTGCAAAATTAATAAAATAATCATGACTTTTGCTTTGAATATTTACAAATCGTAAGTGTCTTGTTGACAATATGGTCCAATAAACACTAATGGACAAAGGTTTACTTCTTATTCGAGTTTTTAAAATCATAATTTTATAATACAGCAATAAGTGTAAAAAGGGCATCCAGTAGGCCTGCGATTTATAATTCCTGATGTTTGGCTTAAACGTCATTCACTAGTTCCTCAGTTTAGTGTGAAAAATGAAATTTTCACAAGATGAATGTATTGACATGGTCTACGCTTTGGACGAAGGTGAAAGAAATTCATTTCTTGCTTCCAGAATTTATCAACAACGATTTCCTGAGCGCAGGCATCCTGATCCAAGGATATTTGAAAAACTCAAAGAAAGATTTGAAAGAACAGGACATATACAATACGAAAGAAAAGAACGAGAAAAAAGGGTTATAAACGAAGAAAACGTATTTGTGGTACTAACCAGTGTAGTGGAAAATCCAAACGTTAGCACAAGAAACCTCAGTGCTGATTTAGGTATTAGTCAAACTAGTGTTTCCAAGATTATTCGAAAAAATAAATTTCATCCATACCATTTTCAACTAGTCCAAGAGCTGAATGCAAATGATTTTCAAAGACGCTTGGAATTCTCCCAATGGGCACTGGAACGATTAGGACAGGACAATGATTTCTTTAAACACATTTTGATGACCGACGAAGCAACCTTTCACAAAAATGGTTTTGTGAACAGGCATAATTTCCATTATTATGACAATACTAATCCCCAAGCTATTATAAGAATAGATCATCAGCATCGCTGGTCTTTGAATGTGTGGGGCAGGATAGTAGGGAACCATATAATTAGATGTTACTTTTTTGAAAGAAATATTAATGGTCAAACCTATCTTTTTTTCTTCAAAATGAATTACCTCCGCTCCTTAAAGAATTGCCGTTAGACATACGTCAAAGGATGTGGTTTTAGCAGGATGGTGCGCCTCCCCACTATAGTCGCATTGTTAGAGATCATATAGACAGAACGTTTCCCAATAAATGGATTGGGAGAGGAGGGGCAGTAGGATGGCCAGCTCGGACTCCTGATCTGACAAAATTAGATTTTTTGATGTGGGGTTATATTAAAAGCTTAGTATACCAAGAATCTCCTACCACCAAAGAAGATATGAAAATTAGAATACGGAATGCATTTCAAATGGTTAACCAAAATATGCTGCGAAATGTTGAAGATTCTTTTTTGAGGAGAATTCACACCTGTTTGCAAGAAAATGGTGGACACATCGAGCATTTGATTTAGTTATAACATTATAATTATCTCAATAATTTATGATTTTTCAAATCCAAATTCTTTTGTTTGCTTTATTACTTTTGTATAAACCGTCCAGTTTGTCACAATTGTCATTAATTTTGCAACAAATCTTAAATATTTCGAGAACGCGTAACGTTAGGTATATTACATGCTTAATAAAAAAGTAAGAGAATTAAAAACAGAACACGATGACATAATAAAATACAGGGTTTTCCATTTAAAAAACAAAATCATTTGCATTCAGCTCTTGGACTAGTTGAAAATGGTATGGATGAAATTTATTTTTTCGAATAATCTTGGAAACACTAGTTTGACTAATACCTAAATCAGCACTGAGGTTTCTTGTGCTAACGTTTGGATTTTCCACTACACTGGTTAGTACCACAAATACGTTTTCTTCGTTTATAACCCTTTTTTCTCGTTCTTTTCTTTCGTATTGTACATGTCCTGTTCTTTCAAATCTTTCTTTGAGTTTTTCAAATATCCTTGGATCAGGATGCCTGCGCTCAGGAAATCGTTGTTGATAAATTCTGGAAGCAAGAAATGAATTTCTTTCACCTTCGTCCAAAGCGTAGACCATGTCAATACATTCATCTTGTGAAAATTTCATTTTTCACACTAAACTGAGGAACTAGTGAATGACGTTTAAGCCAAACATCAGGAATTATAAATCGCAGGCCTACTGGATGCCCTTTTTACACTTATTGCTGTATTATAAAATTATGATTTTAAAAACTCGAATAAGAAGTAAACCTTTGTCCATTAGTGTTTATTGGACCATATTGTCAACAAGACACTTACGATTTGTAAATATTCAAAGCAAAAGTCATGATTATTTTATTAATTTTGCAACAAATCTTAAATATTTCGAGAACGTGTAACGTTAGGTATATTACATGCTTAATAAAAAAGTAAGAGACTTAAAAACAGAACACGATGACATGATAAAATACAGGGTGTTCTATTTAAAAAACAAAAGTTATGGTCATTTCAAATTTGCAAAAATTGACCATATTTTGTAAACACCCAGTATAGTATAACCAGGAAGTATGAAGGTCAAAAGATAGAGCAAGATCTTGTTTACCCGTCTGCCAGACCTTACAGTTCTACTGTTAATATTAAAGTCTTCAGAATAATTTAAGTAAAGGTATAAATTTTCACTTTTTTAAAGAAAAAATGCTCTAACTTGGCAACGCCACAAAATAAATTTAAAAACGAAGTACCGTTTTTTAGCATTCAACAAGACAAATTATAATAAAATTAAATAAATATAGGGTTCCATTTAACAAAACAAAGCTGAGTCCGTTCCTGCAATTATGGAACACCCTATAGGGATGAAACTATTATTATTCGATGCACATCTAAGTCTGATGTAGATCGGCGCTATAACACTTTTTTATTTTTAATAATAAATCCAGGATCTTCCGACGGCGCACTAATGACTCACCCTGTATATACCGTGTGTCCCGGACAAGAATGAACGGCATGGGGATCTTGTAAACCGTTAGAGTTACAAAGATGTTCAAATTAGGAAAAAGTTGCGCCCACCGAACCTAGCAAAATGACGTTTTAAAATTTGGGAAATTCCGAATACTTCCGAAAATATTTGTAAAAATTCCGGATTTCGTTTACATTTCTATCTCTTTGAAAAGATATGACAATATAAATTTCTCATTGCTACTTTTTCTGCTGTACAAGTTGACGTTTTTGGATTTTCAATCTGACGTTTCGTTTTTTCGCAACAACCATCAACTTCATTTTTTAAATAGTCCAAAAAATTTGTTTTATTCTTAGTAAACTCAAATTTTAATTCTAAATCCAACGACATCACACTTAATATTTTTCCGACATTTCAGGCTAAAAAACCATATTTTTATAACGCATTTTGGAAGACTTTTGCATCCCAAATTCATTGATGTATTGCAACTAGCGATTGATCTAATTGCGTTAATTTAACGGAGTAGTTTAATGTACTTTTTTTACGGCTCTGTCTTACGTTACTTTAGTTTTGGTTAGTTTGCAACAACATAAAATGTTTGATCTGATTCTGAAGGTATCTTTAAGCAACACTTTTGTAGAAATAGGAAACATACATAAATTTATAAAATGTCCACGACAGTAAATTTATCCATAGCAAAGGCTCAAATTGTGAACTATTACATTCAAGGCACAGGTAATATCTTATAGTGGATTCAAGAACATTGGACAGTATTTCTGGACTGATGCTGTAGAAGGCTTCGGTAACACATCTTGGCAATTGTTCTACATTTTCAAAGTTAGTAACATAAATGTTATTTTTGATGTATCCCCAAAGAAAAAAGTCCAACGGGGTAATATCAGGCGATCGCGGTGGCGAAGGTATTGTGGAATGGGTCCCAATCCATTTATCTGGAAATCGGCGTGACAAGTACTCACGTACCAGTCTCGAATTATGTGCCGGAGCCCCATCTTGCTGGAACCAACAATTTACAACATTTGCAATTGGTAAATTGTCTAACGCATTTTCTATGTCATTTAGAAGTAAATTCCAATAACATTCGGATGTTAGCGAATTGTTATAAAAGAAAGGTTCTAGTATTCTTGTGCAAAACATTCCTGCCCACATGTTAAAGTCAAAACGAACTTGGTGCCTTGCTGCTTTCGCTTGACGTGGATTTTCATTTGACCAATTATGCGTATTTCTTTTATTAAATATACCATTATTGGTGATCATGCTTTCGTCTGACCAAATTATTTTGTTCAGACAACCTTGTGTACCTTCACAAAATCTTCTGCGTTTGTCTTCATCGCCCGGCATCAATCCTTGACAAATATGAAAATGTAATAAGATACTTATCTTTTTTTGATTTTATTTTAATGGTGTATTTTAAATTATACAATCTAAACGTTTCGATAACACTTACAGTTATCTTCGCCAGTAGTAATATTTGTTAAAAATTGTTAAAGATGTTGTAAATAATTTTGTCAAAGTTGAAAAATTAAAACAATCCTTGACAAATTCTAAATTTGTAAGGACAAAATTTTTGCTTGGTTAAAATACGATTTGTTGTAGTTTTCGCCACACCAGTGGTTAGTTCCATATGATCGATGTTGTCGGATTTTCAGTTACAGATAGCATCAAATGATTGACCTTTTCTTCCTTGCATGGCTTTTGACTATTTGGCACTGGTTTTTTAAACGAACCGTATTGTTTGAGGTTACTCTCCAACCTTCTAAATATGGACTTTCCCGGCTGCCTCTGATCAGGGTATCTATTTAAATACATGCGTTCTGTTTCAACACAGTTTCTGTGACAGAGAATGTAACATGTTAACATATTAAATTTGTCTTCGCTTGAAAAGCATAATTAATATTAAACTAAATCGTAGCAATAACAACAAACGTCAAAGTGTTAATTTCGGTGTTTCAAAGCCTTCTTCGCAAAACTAAAGAAAAAATCAATTTATTTACAACGCAATTACATCGCTGTGGTGGACATAATTTAGGTATTTATTAATAGGTATCTTATTGTTAAAAGTTATAAATAAAGTCAGTTTCCTGTTTCTACGGAAGTGTTGCTTAAAGACAACGACAGTACCTAGAGTCTAAAGGATAGTTCATTTGCCTTTACGTACACTGGACCGGCGGCGGCTGCGTTGTGACGTCACCATCGGTACTGAACGCTTTGTTTACGTGTGGTTTACATTTCTTTTCCATAAGATCTCGTACATTTTATCGAGTCTTTCTGCTTTTTTGACTGGCTGTGAATTACCCTTTGCAGAACAACTGTCTTTTTGAAGACACAAGTCATGCATAAAACTATTTTGTTTGATTCAACTTTGCTTTTTAATTGTATTGTGTTGAGCGTGTTCTTGTTCTTAACCACATTATTAGATTATTTACGGATTGTAATTCGAATAAACTACAATACCTTTCAAAATTAATTTAACAGAGATTCGAAAAGAAAGCTTTTAACAGCAGACGATGGCCAAAGAAGCAAAATTCTCAAATTAAAAAAGGGTACACTGATAACTCAGTACGTAAATATTCTCCTTCAAGATTTATTTAAACATCAGTAGATATAGATATAACTTTTAGCTTTAATATGTTACATAAATAATTAATAGGAGCTTTTTTCGTTTTAGGTTTGAATTATCCATGGGGAATTATTCTTCAGCTTCCTTATTTTCTAACTATGAATAATTATGTGTTACATATTAGAATGCCTGTGCATAAATAATAATATTTACCATCACTTTTAAATGTGTTTATGTACTTATTCTTAAAACAAACACAAACACAAACACAAACAAAACACAAACACAAACACAAACACAAACACACAACAAAACAAAAAAAACACAAACACAAACACAAAAACACAAACACAAACACAAACACAAACACAAACACAACACAACACAAACACAACACAAACACAAACACAAACACAAACACAAACACAAACACAAACACAAACACAAACACAACACAAACAAAC